>JAWWLZ010000012.1:523985-598943 GCA_035041345.1 Poliocrania exsul | reverse complement strand
CGGCGCCGCCGCTCCCCGCCCGCGGCACGCGGGGCCGGAGCGGGCACGGCGGGGCCGGGGAGCGGGCACTGCCCCGCTCCGGGGGCACTCAGCACCCGGCGGCCCCGCCCGGACCCCCGCACACGGAGCTCGGGGGGCGTTGGCGCTCGGGCGGAGCCCCCGCCGTGCAGCGGGTGCGGGGCACGGGCGAAGCCGCTGCCCCGGGCACAGCCACCCGCCTCTGATGGTGTCACCGCACAGCCCGGGCAGGAGGACAGACTGCGCTGGGCAGAAGGCAGGGGCGCCTCGGCCCTCGCAGCGCTGGGGAGGGTCCCCAGACCCCCTCAAGGATGGGCCAGAGGGGCACCAAACCAGGGCTAAGACCCCTCTGTCCCTCGTCCTCGCGGAGCTCCAGTGGGGGCTGCGGGTGCTGCTCCTGAGCTGCCGCCAGTGCTGGACCAGCCCTTCCCTGATTTTGCTTTCACTCAACCCTTTGAAATGTGCTCTGCAACCCAGTTTAAGTGACACGAACATGTTAATTGCTGTAAATGGAACAGCTGAGCAGAAATATGCTCTACTGACCTCTAATTAAGCGCTATACATTTGGCACTTGAGTCAGAATACGGTTATTATTTATTGTCTTAGCAAAACACAATCTGCTGGTTTCAGCCATTTCTGCCTCGTTCCCATTTTCGCTAAGTGTGGTGGGTGAGACATGAGCCAGTCAGAGCTGCTCTCAGCTCAAAGCTGTGTTCTAGACACAGCGTTATTAGTCCTTCATGAATATGTATTCATTTCTCAAACTTTTGAGTCTGTTTAAATTATAAAACTTCTTTGCTGGGAAAGCTTAATTGGGAAATCAGCTGCATATTGTACCCCTGTGGGAATATGCAAGTTGCTGCAGATGGAGTCGCCAGCCTGGCTTCGATTTTGGGGCAACTTACACAGGCTGAAGCGTTGAAGCAACAGCTCCACTTTTGCAAATATAATGCCTTTTCTTCTTGGTGGTAGGTTTTTTTCCCCTTTTGTACTCATCTACTCACTGCTCATTCACTTTTTTAAGATTCTTTTTAATTTTTATACCAGTTGAATGTGAAGAGAAAGGACAGTGAAAAAGGAGACAAGAAGAGCAACACCTGTAAAATCTGTGTTGTACAGCAAATCCGATTTGCAGAGCTGTTCTGTGGTGCCCTCTAGGATTTGAGAGCACTGGAGAAATGAATCCTGACTCTCGGCATCCTCAGGAGAGCAAACATCCAACCCACAAACCAGACACACAGCAAATGCAGTACAATCATATCAAGTCTACCAGGCTGGTTTAGAGAAAAGCCATCTTGCTCCTCAGAGAATCAGCTGCATGACCCAAAGCAGAGTTTGTTTCAATAAAGGACTTGGATCATTGTGTAAAAAAATAAAAAGAATATGCAAAACAATGCTATTAGTAGAGGAGAAGCCTTTTAGTTTCTCCCTCCCTTTGTAATTGCCATTTCATTTGTGACTTTCACAGTCCCACTGCTCACTGCAGCTTCTCGTGGCAGCTTCCTTGAGTTTCCCATCTTGAGCAAATTTTGAGTCATGCTGAAGCCACAGTGATAGCATCAGTAAACATGCACTGTGAACTCCAGCCTGTTTCCCTCAGTCACCCAAGCAGCGCCGTAAATCCAGACTGCAGAGACAAAGGGTTGGAGCCGCAGTTCTGAAAGACGCAGCTGCCAGGGAAGGGGCACTCCTGGGATCTGTGCCGGGGCTGGAGCCAGGCTGAGGGGCAGCAGGGCTGGGCCTGGGGTCGGGCTGTGCAGACCCTGCTGGGCTGCCAGTGCTGCCGGAGCACAGGAGGGAGCAGGAGAGGGCAGGAGGATGGGCTGTGTGTGCTGGGCTTACCAGGGCTCCTGAGGCCACGTGGCATCAACCTCAGGGGCAACATGGACAGGATGGAGAGACACCCCCTGATGAAGCCATGGCTGCACAGAGATGTGACACCTTGACGGGCAGAGGGCTCCTGTGGGACCAGTATGTGTACTCAAGGATGAATACAGAAGTGCAGCCCTGAGGAGAAAGACTTGGGGTGGTTGGTTGATGAGAAGCTCAACATGCCCTGGCACCCAGAACCCCCCCATGTGCTGGGTTCATCCCACAGCATGGGCACCAGCTGAGGGGGAGATTCTGCCCCTCTGCTCCATTCTGGTGAGACCCCAACTGACATTCCTTTGGACCTTCCAAGGAAGTCTCCAGATCTCTGCAGCCTGTGCTGCTCAGGCAGCTCATCCCTGCAGCCCCATGGGCACCCACAGGCTCAGCATGGCCCTCCCGAGCCCACCAACACTGGGGATGGAATTCTCACATCCTGGGGATAACAGTCTGTGCCTTCTGACTGCAGTGCTTCAGCTGAGAAAGGTCCAAACACTTCCAGGAGTAAAGAATGAGGCAGATTTTCGCAGCCACGCTGTTCCATGCCTTCAGCCACAGCCAGCAAACGAGTGCCTTCCTGCTTGCCATGCCGAGCTGTTCCTATTTTGGAGCACAACATGAAGAATGTTGCATTAGCACCTTTCTCTCCATCGCTCCAGCATATGCCTGGAGCTGACTTGGTTTCTGTCTGGTAGAGCTGGAGCTGAATTCCTTCCAGCTCAGCCTCTCAATGCACTTGCTGCAAAATCTGGGATTTTATACTACTGATTTCCATTAACTGAATGTTTTGTTCCACCAACAACTGATTTAACTCAAATGGATGACATATCTTTAATGAGGAGTAAAGCATGTTGGAGCACAAATGGAAATTCCCAATCAGTTCATTTAGCTCTGAGCTATGGAGGTGTAGGGGAGTGCAAAGGGAATGGGCTGCCATGAATCCTGCAGTTCCTACCTGGTGGTGATGGTTATCAGAAGACAAAGATGCAGCATTCCAAAGTGTGCTGGTATGAACAAGGGACCTGAGCCAGGTGCAGGCTGAGAGCTGGTGGAGAGGACCCTGTAAATGGTCATCTCAATGGCTGCTCATATAGAGGGAAAATGTATACATATATGTGTGTGTGTGTATATATGTACATGCACACAGAGCATATAAAACATGCTGTGTCTCACTTGGGAGTGCTGCTGGAAGGGGTGGGTGAGCACAGACCTTGGACACTCCTCACCCCAGGACATCTTACCTGCTGCAAAAATGCCTAGTTCACATTTTACCTGAATTGGCTTGTGACCTACCTATTTGCTTCTGGAGGGTTTAATTCCCTGTCACCTCATGAAACTCTTTAGATGAAAAAATGCTTTACTACACTATGTTTTCTTTTTCAAGTCTCTGAAGCTTCATTCCTTTTTCATATGTCTCAGAAAACAGCCTCTCTTCCCAGCACCCCTTATACACCCTGCAGGCTTTCCACAGGGAGCCTGAAATACAATTTATTTTATTTTAAAATACTACTGCCTGCAGTGTTTAAAATACAATATTTCCTTTACAACACAGTATTCCCTTTTCCCCTTGTGAAGGGCAGGTTTGTGGTGGGCAGTTCTGCACCAGCCCCAGGGTCCCTGTGGCACAGGGCACCGCGGGAGCTGCTCTGGTGCAGAAAGGAGTTTGTATGCCCTGGAAGGGGGGGAGAGGGCAGCAGGGGCACAGAGAGCAGGGGCTGAGCCCAGCGTGCAGCCCCCCTGCCACCCCTCAGCAGTGAGCCTGGCATGGCACAGACCCTCCCACCACGGAACCTCAGGCACCTCTGAGTGCCTTTCCCCAGAAAACAAACCGGGGAAATGGCAGCTCAAGAGCTGATAAGAACAATTAGATGTCTCTGTGGCGTCCGTGGCATCTCCACCATGTCCGCAGCAGATCCGACGTGCAGGGCTGGCGGGAGGCAGGTCTGAGCTGAGCTCCCAGCCCGTGCCCGCGAACTGCCAGTGGGACACATGCCCAAAGCACCAGAGGGGAATGTGTTCTGGCTCTACAGCTCCCTGTGCGAGGCTGCAGCCAAGTGGGGTCTCTTCTCCCACGTAACAAGCAACAGGACAAGATGAAGTGGACTCAAGTTTGCAGCAGGGAAGATTTACACTGGATATTGGAAAAATTTTTTCTCTGAAAGGTTGTCCAACCTTGGCACAGCTGCCCAGGGCAGTGGTGGAGTCCCCATCCCTGGAGGGATTTAAAAGTCATGTAGATGTGGCACTTGGGAACATGGAATAGTGGCAGCTTTGGCAGTGCTGGAGAATGGTTGGACTCCATGGTCTTAGAGGGCTTTCCCAACCTAAAAGACTCTGTGATTCTAAGATTCAAAGCTCCAATGATGTCCTGTACTTGCTGTCCTTGGAGACTGTCAACGCACAGGTTAGGTGGTGCCAGGATCCTGCTGTGCTCCAGCCCCCTTGGAGAGATCCCTCAGGTGCCTGCTGTGGCCCAGGGAGCAGCTCCCTCCCTGCCAGCACGAGAGGAGCTGCCTCCTCTCTGCATTTTTAATGTCTGAGCTGACATTTTGCTGTCTTGAAAACAAAAGCTGTTCATGAGCTAATTAAATAGATCTCACACAATATCATGTACACCCCAGGGAGCCAGAGAGTCCCAACAGGGAGTGAACTTTGTGAGGCAGAGTGGCACGGGATTGTGCTGGCAAAAGATGATAATTCTATAATTGTCTGTGGTTGATGTGGTGAGTGTCCAGCACGGGAGGACAGAGTGTTGGGGCTGTGAGGCCCAGGTGAGTATCCAATGGGAATCTCACATAGTCCCACAGGGGTGAATGTTACACACCTTTTCTTCTCCCTCTTTGCCTTTCTAATATTATAAACCAACAAGGATAATGAAGCTGCTGTTCTGGAGTCCCCTCTGTATTCCAGACTATGCAAATGGCTTGTGATAGTAGCACTGCTGCCGTGATGCCCTGAGATAGCACGGCAGTAATTGAAGTTAATGGAGGTGACTTATTAATCCTGGTAGAGCAACTATACTTCCAGAGTCTAAAGATAACTCAGGATCCTGGAAAACTTGTTCTAATTACAGCAGGGAGCAATCTTGCCTCCTTCCTATATTGCCATTTTAAACTGAAATTACTATTCTCAGTAGAAAAGCTCTTTTGTTCAGCTCCCAGCCAAGACAGACAGCTCTGCTGGGGCGGCTGGAAGTGCGTTAATACTCCCATTCCAGTTTCCTCTAATGGCCAAGAAGACAAACAGGCCGGAAACAGTGAAGATCACATACCAGGGGAGACAAAATTAAATATTTCAATTAAGAACTTGCTACCTAATGCATGGGGAGGATGAAGGGAAAGAATGTGGAGCTGCCCCTGAGGTGCTACGATAGAAGCTGTGACCCAGCTGGCAGGGCAGCCACTGCAGCCTCACTGGGCTCTGCAGGCGCCTGGTGCCTCTTTCCAGTCCTGCAAGGCTCCCTGTGCTCCCCCAGAGCCTTTGGCACGCCCAGGTCTGTGCTGCCCATGCCCACGTCTGTGCTGCCCATGCCCACGTCTGTGCTGCCCCTGCAGTGAACTGGATTTCCCTGTCCTGGCTGCTCCAAGCCCTATCTCTGCTTTTCCCTGGAGCAGCCTGTGAGGTAATGCCCAGTCCTGAACCTCTGCATAATGGGCTGGGCTGGGTCTCTTTAACCAGGTCTCTGCCTGTTTCTCCATTATCTGGGCAAAAGCCTGCAGTGGGAAGGCAATTGTGTTTTCCCAGCCCTCACTGGAGAAGCTGGAGTTGGATGGAGCGGAGGCAGTCCATGCTCAGGGAGGTCCATGGCACTGGTGGTACCAGCCCTGCTGCTGCTGGGAGTTTTCAGGTGGATTCATTGTTAACTCTACACTCTGTGTCAGTGATCTCATTTGAGGCCATGGAAATGGGTCTTTATAGACTTGTTTAAATGTAGACAAAATTGTTTCTTGATGTTTTAATGTAGTTTGGATAACCTCAACCCTCAAAATCTAGGACAGCTAAAATCAGGCACTGTTTCAGGTGTTAAATTTTCCAACTGTAAAGAAGATGTCAAAACTGATCTGGAAGAGTTTTTTAAAGCTAAGATGATGAAATCAGAAGGTAGTAATGCAATAAGGAGCCACAACCTCGAGCCCAAAGCTGTGGAGGTGACTTTCGCTGCTGCTGCCAAAGCCACGGGCTGAAGTCCTCCAGAGCAGATCTTCTTCCACTTTTCTTCATTCCCTGCCCACCATTTCCTTCCCCATGAGTTCTACACGAGCTGATTCTGATAAAGGAACACACCACATCCCCACACATGGCATTGCGCTTCCTGTGCTGTTATCCTGGCACAGCTGAAGTGGTGACTCATGGTTCCTGTGCAGGGCGTCTCGCCCGCGGCGCTGCACAGTGCCCGTGCTGGTGCCCGTGCTGATGCTGGTGCCTGTGCCTGTGCCCGTGCCTGTGCCCGTGCCTGTGCCTGTGCCTGTGCCTGTGTCTGTGTCTGTGCCTGTGCCTGTGCCTGTGCCTGTGCCTGTGCCAGTGCTGGTGCCGGTGCCTGTGCCTGTGCCTGTGCCCGTGCCTGTGCCCGTGCCCGTGCTGGTGCCTGTGCCGATGCTGGTGCCTGTGCCTGTGCCCATGCCTGTGCCTGTGCTGCTGCCTGTGCCAATGCTGGTGCCTGTGCCTGTGCCTGTGCCTGTGCCTGTGCCTGTGCCCATGCCCATGCTGGTGCCCATGCCCGTGCTGCTGCCTGTGCCTGTGCCTGTGCCCGTGCTGGTGCCCGTGCCGATGCTGGTGCCTGTGCCTGTACCTGTGCCTGTGCCCGTGCCCATGCTGGTGCCTGTGCTGGTGCCGGTGCCGGTGCCTGTACCTGTGCCTGTGCCTGTGCCTGTGCCTGTGCCTGTGCCTGTGCCTGTGCCAGTGCCCGTGCTCGTGCTCATGCTGGTGCCGGTGCCAGTGCCGGTGCCCATGCCCGTGCCAGCAGCTCTCGCCAGCCCATTGTGCCCCATGGGCTCCACCAGGCTCACTGCCTGGCAAATCCTGCTCTCCTTCACTTGGTCTTGCATTCAAGGCCTCAGAGCTCCCAGTGATGACCAGTCAATGGTTTGTCCAATGGATCCAAAGACCTACTTTGGCCCTGGGTTTACAACAAGGTTTAATTAGGGGAAGGAAGTGCCTCGGAAATACCAGTCATGGAAATGGAAACCGAATTACTCACTTTAGTGCTGCCACATAATGAATCCTGACTTTTTATCCTGATGCCAATTCTCTTTATTTTATTTTGGGAATATCTGAAAATGCTGTAATGACAACGAAGTGTCAGAAGTTCAAACTAAGCATTAAAAGTTCCTTTTTTAGGTTCTCTCTTCCAATGGATGTGAAGCTGATGGGGGTAGGAGCACCCTGAGCAACCTCTCTGCACTGATGTCTCCACAGCCAGACCCTTTTATCCCTTCTCCAGCTATTGTTCCCTTCCTCATTATCCCGCAGGCAGCTCGTTGTCTCTGCAGCCACCCTGGCCTCCTCCTTCCACCGGAGCTGCTGCACGGGCTGCTCTCATTGCTCATTAGCAGGATGTTCCTGGCTGGTCTCTACCCTGTCCCTCATTACCAGGGTGCTCTCGCTGCTTTCTGTGCTGCCTCTGGGTGAAGCTGAGCACACGAACACTCTCCTGTCTCGGGGCACCCGGGCACCTGCCCGCTCAGTGCCACTTCTGTCTGTACACAACAACTGAAGGCAAAACTCCACAGCTCCCAGTGATGCTGGGGAAGAGGGTGATGCTGAGGAACAAACACAGATATACACCAGTACCTGAAATAAAAACCCCTAAAGCTAGTCCTGAAGGACAAAAAATGCCAGCTCAGCCCTGACTGGAAGGAAACCCCCTGGCACATCTCACCAAGGCCATTTTCAATACAAGGGGCAGTTGCTGAAGCAACAGCTTCAGTTGGAGCTGCACAAGCTGCAGCTTTGTGGTGCTGGTGGGACGTGGCCCTGCTGCAGGGACCCCTCTGTCCCACATCCCCTCCTCCCTATGAAATGCCAAATACAAATGGACACATCCAATGTGTATCCAAGTGGTAACTCTGCCCCTGCTCTGGCAGTGGGAGCCTTTGCCCTCTGCACCCAGGCAAGGCAGCGCCCACTGCCTGCTGTAGGAACATCTTCCCCTCCTACCCTCCACCCTCGCTGTGCTAATGCTTTCCATCCCCTAATGAATGATTGTTTGTTGAGCTCTTAAGGGATTAACCTTTGGCTTTTCAATTTGGAGCTTTGGGAGTTTATTTCATGAGCCCACTCTAAAAATGTGCTTAAAAAATTGCTGGTATAGATAATCCTTTTTATAATCCCTAGAATTTGACTGAAAGAACCCACTGTTAAGGAAAAATACCTCTGTTAATGTTCAAACAGAAGTGAGCCTGGTTGTTGTCATACAAACCTTTTAAAGTTATTAATGATTGATTTTAATGTCTTGTATTTAATGGGTGGGCAAGATCAGCACTGGCTTAAAACCATAGCAGAGTGGGAGGTGGAAAGGCATAACCTCCTCTGGGAGTGTCTCTTTGCTGCTTTAATTTCTGAAAGAAGGGAAATCGATTATAAATGGGGCAGAGGTAGAAGAGCTGCACTTCCAGAGCTGCAGAGATGGTTCTGGTAAGGATCAACACCAAACCATTCTGCTGTGTCACAGGAGCTTTCCTGAGAGAAACTCATCCTTTGTGCCCAGCACCAGCATCTGGTGCAGAGCGTGCTGGGTCTCCCTCCCTGGGCTCCTTCCCCCCTGTCTGATGCCTCCTTTGCAAACTACAGATTGAGATTTTTTTCCCTGTTCTGGTGAGAAAACCGATGGACAAGGTGGACAGGAATTCAGTCCTAATATGACCCAAAAAATTGTCATGGGCAGGAGGAGCAGGGAGTGACACCTCTGCAGCAGCAACCACACCCGGGGTGTGCTGTGCGCTGTGTCCAGCTCTGGAGCCTCCAGCACAGGAGGGACGAGGGGCTGCTGGAGCGAGTCCAGAGGAGGCCACGATGATGCTCCCAGGGCTGGAGCCCCTCTGCTCTGGAGCCACCAGAAGGGGACAGAGCCACCAACCACTGTCAGCCAATTTAACTGCTGCAAGTGAGGAGGCAGCACTGAGGAGAAAGGAGCAGGTCTCTGTCTCCCACCTTTTTTGTGCTGTGCCTGGCAGGAAGGCACAGTGCACAGTCTTGATGGAAACAAATACCCCCCTGGTGCAGGTGCTGCTGAGGCTTCATCTGTTTGGCCAAGGAAGCTGCCACAGGAACTGAGCCAAATTCCCTTGACTCGGTGGCTGCAGTGAAGAAACCAGCAGCCAGGAGCAGGGCTGAGTACTGCCGGAAGGTGCTGAGAGGCGAGGGCTCATCCTGCCCAGTTCATCCTGCCCAGCTCATCCTGCCCAGCTCACTGCCCAGGTAATGAGATCACATCTCTGAGGCTCTGGTGGGGCAGTGAACAGGACTAATTCTATGTAAACTGACAGGTCTAATTATTGCACCCATTTCTAGAAAGAATGGGGGTGCAGGTGTCCAGCTGCCTCTCCAGAGCCGAGGGTGCCAGGGTCCTCCAGCCCCAACAACCCTCGATCCCTGTGCCCTGTGGGTGCCCTGGCATTTGGTGAGGGTGCAGGTGGGGGTCACACACTGACTCCCAGGTGACAGAATGGCCCTGAGGGCACATCTGGTGGCATGAGGAGCACACTGAGCTCTGTGCAGCAGCCTCCTGCCCTTGGGTCTGGGAGGAGCTGTTTTGGTGCCAAGGGACACCCATGCCAGCCCCTGCACTGCCCCCAAGCTGCTGGGCACCAGCGGTGGGAGGGATGGCACAGCTCTCCTGCCTGGTACATCAGCTGAGACTGAGCAACTTGAGAGCAAGGCCTGGCTTGCCTGAGTGCTCACTCCCAGCTGGCACGTGCCTTGGAAACTGCACTAGTGCCCAAGTCAGCTGCAGGGAAGAGACTTTGGAGCTGGGAGATGTGGCAGTCCTGGTGACACTGCTGTGCTGGGTCACTCCTGGCAGCTGCTACCCCCCTGGCAGCTGCTACCCCCCTGGCAGCCCCAGGACCCCAGGGTGGATCAGGTCCTGCCTCACCTTGTGCCAGCCCACGTGAGAAGGGGCACACGGGCTGGGCAGGGGCTGGGCAGTGTCCCAGAGCAGCAGGGCTGCCAGCCTGGCCCCTGCCTGTCACCATGGCCTGGAGTGACCACAAGGCTTCCCCACCACACCTGGGGGGTGGCAACTGAAATGGTTTAAGATCCCTCCCAGCCCAAATCACTGAGTCTGTGATTTCAGGGCTTGTGCTGCCCTTTAGGCTGCTGACCATCTGTCTGGGCATGCCAGAGCAGAGGGACAAAGGGACGTCACTGCCATCTTCACCTCCCATGCTGATGCACAACCCCCAGCAGGGCCCTGGCCAAGGGAATTCCTGTGTGAGTGACAGACATACCAAACGACCCTGATTTCAGAAAGAGGAGCTGCTCTTTCATGAGCAAATAGTGGGTCTGGTAAACACTGATGGGAGGATAAGGGGGCAAGAGGAAGGGTCAGATACAGAGACTTCTGTCCCATTGCAGGATGTGTAGAAAGCATAAAACCTCTTTTTGGGAACTCCCTGGCAGGCAGGTTCTCTGTGCTGAGCCCCTGCTGAGCTCCAGCCACCTGGGAGAGCCAGAGCCAGTGTGGGGGAACCTCCTGGTGGGGCCTTTTCCAGCCCTGCTTGGCATCAGGTGGCTGCTTTGCCCCAACAGCTGCTGAGAGAAGCTCTGGCACCCCCATGGGGCCCTTGCACACTTGGGTCCCTCCCCAGCTCTGGGCAGAGCCCCTGTCCTCCCTACCAGGTTCCATCTCCACACATTTAAACCTCACCCCTTTCTGTGCTTTTCTCTAGTGGCTAAAACCTGACTTTTTAAAATTATTTTTTAAAGCACTTATTAATATTAAAGTGCATCTAAATTAGAGGGTGTGTAAAAAAAAGGCAGAGCCTTTGGAGGGAGGGAAATGCTGAACTGCACCAAACACATCATTTAATTTATATTATCCTGTTTAAATTAGTGCTGGTTTTTAAAAGGCTGTTTAAAACCAGGACCAAGGACTCCCTGGCAGTGTTAACTGGGCCACTTCAAACAAATGGCTTTAGCAGAGAAATGCACAAATAAATGTGCTTTTCCAGCAGTGAGCTCAGAGAAATGACAGGATCGTGGTTATTGATTTTGGGGTTTGAAATTACATTATTTTGTTCTTCAGAACATGAAGAATTAATAGAATTCACTCAAGATTAGTATTCAATTATCCTGGGCTAGGGGGTTTTGTGGCTGGTGCTACAGCAATAACCCAACTGTTCCTGGGAGAGCTGTCACCTCCCAGGGGTGGCTGCCAGAGAGCTCGTGAGGGGCTGCCAGGGCTGCCCGGGGCCAGCCTGGCCAGTGCCCCAGGAGCCCAGTGCTCCTGCCCGTGCCCCTGCCCAGGACCACCCTGCCCACCCTGCCCCAAGGGTGCCTGCTGCTCCTCCACTTAAGGAACATTAAGGGCAAGACTCGTTTTTCCAGCTGGAAACAGTGAAATGCATCAACACTGGTTTATTCTGGTGCCTGCAAGGTCCTCACAGCCTGCCTGTGTTTTGTCCCAGGACCACTGATCCTCAGCACTCTGTGTGTGTCCAGGCATTGAGCTGGGCAAGGAACAGGGAGAGCTGCAGCTTCTAAATCTGCTCTGCCCCAGAGCCAGGCAAACACCTGTCCTACAGGAACCAAACCTATGGCAGAGTCTTTGAAGCTCTGACCGTAGGTGTGACACGGTGCAGATGCCCTGGGACTGTCCCTCTCCTTGCCCTGTGCCCCAGCTCTCCAGGTGTCCTAGTTCAGCAGGTGGGACCAGTTATCACATGATCAAAGCTATGTATTCTACCCCCTCTATTCATTTGCCAGGAACAAATGGACCATTTGCAGCAGCTGCCCAGGGAGTCGTTGGCTCCTTCACATCCAGCCTGAGGGGCCGTGGCTGCTCATGGGCCAGCAAGGGTTCAACAACACCCCCTGACTCAGAGTTACTCACCCATTGTGTGAGTCCCTGCCCTGGGGGAGGGACTGGGTGCTCCCTGAGGATACATAAGTGGGGGGTAAGGAGACTTCAGGGACCACTTGTGGGATCCAGAGGAGCAGCAGGACCTCGACAGGAGGAGACCATCACTTCCAACCAGCTGTGGCCACCGCTCTCGACCAGACTGGCACCGCCATTTGCACCAACAGGTTTCTCACTTCTTTCTGTTTTGGACTTGGGGGAACCACGTGGGGTTTGTACCCCAGGGTGCTGGGTCATACTGGGTTTTGTGGGTTAAAGCCAATTTCTCCTTGTGCCATTGTATTTATTGTAGTATTATTATTGAGTTGTAACTCTGACTTATAATCTCTCATTTCTCCTGCCAGTTTACCTTTAAACCAGCACACCAGGGCACGTGGCTCCTGCCACCCTCGTGCACAAGCACAGCATTTTGGTGGAGAGGATTAAATCTCTTTGTAGGAGAATAGGGGAAAATATAAGTATTTCTTGTTTATAAATATATATATTTATATATACTCTTTAAGGTTCCCACAGCCTTGCAGAGGAGGGATCAGAGCAGCACAAGTGAGCATGTTTACAGCTTCACACTTAAATTTGAAACGTGTTTCTAACCTGACATCTGGGTATTTTCAGCCCTTCCAAAGTGCTTGTTTTGCTTTCTATGGCTTCTGCTTCATTATTCTAATTTAATAAAGCTGCAGTGAAGGCAGAGCGCCGACTCTTTGTGGCTAATGAAAGACATTGATTTGTTTGTACTTCTTGTTATAGATTTTTCCTAATTACAGGCATTTTTCAGAGGCAGTTGAAATAGTAAATGAGCAGCTGGTTTGAATGTGCAACCTATTATTGTATTTCCTAGAGCTGCGGAAAAATTATTGCGCTCACGGTGGGATGGTTTTCAAGCAGGAGGGCAGAAAAGACATTTTTCAGGTGGGAGTCCACTCACCTCCTTTCCTCAGTGCTACTGACAAGGAAAAGGCAATTTGTCAGTCTGTCTGGTCTCCCTGGGGGTCTTCAGGAGCTCCCAGTCCGATGTGTGGCTCTCCCCAGGGGGGCCCATAAAGCTGCCAGGGCAGGCAGGAAGAGGAGGGGGCCTGAGGGCAACCGTGGTGGGTACAGGACAGGGCTCTCCAGGAGCTGGGTGAGCACAGGGGCGATGGCAAATGGAGCAGAAGCCCTGTGTAGAAGGTGCTTTTCAAAGCAAATTAGAACAGCCAAGGAGGGTGATGGAGCAGCACAGCCAGAGCCCATGGAGAGACCCTCGGGCAGCTCAGCTGAGCCCCTGGCACAGGTGGTGGTGGGCACTGCCCCCAGCCCAGAGGGCACCCTGCTGCAGGGACAGGGGCCAGCACAGGAACAGGGGCTCTGGCACTCAGCCCACCAAACCTGCCCTCCATGCAAAGCCCAGGCCCACTGCACTGGGACATCATTCAGATGTATCTGTACAAACATTTCCATTCAATCCCGGTGAGAATCCCCCCCCTCCCGAGGTAAACACAGACTTTTCTCCCCAAGCAATGGTGTTATTTACTGCACAGTGTACGTGTTTAAAGCCATAGGCAGCCCTTACATTAAGGGAGGGCAGTGCCTGGGCCAGCACCCTCCCTGCCCAGCCCAGCTCTGCTGCTGCCAGCACAGCCCGGGCACTGCCTGCCATGCAGCTCATCAGGAATCACGCACATGTTGCAAAACTATTGCTAAACTCTGCTACCTCAGCCAAGTCCCAGCCCCTGCACCTTTGAGTCATGCTCCCAACAAAGGCTGATTTTCCAAGAAAAGCAAAACACTACACTCTTCTCCAGCCTGTAGGCAAGAGGAGTTGTGGCGTTGGCTTTGTTTTTTTTTTTTCTTAGCAATAACATACTTGATTGGAGAAACCATTTAAGACATGAATGAAAACAAAAATCAGTTTGGAGCCTGCACTTTTTGATAGGGCAAATCAGGAAAAAAAATGAATTTCAAACCAAAATGTTCACATTTTCCCCTGGCAATGTGCTGCAGAAGGACACTTGGCAACTCTGGTCTTTGCTGACCAAACTTTTTGCAGAGCAGGGAAGAATTGCAGTGTCAGAGTGACAAAGGTGCTGCTGCTGGAATTCCCTGCTGCCTCTGGCACCGCACAAGGTGCACCAGGCAGCAAATCATTGTTTTCTGGAGTGAGGTGCAGAGAAAATGCTGAGCGTTTACCTAAAGGCAGAAACCCAAGAACCTTCCCTGCATGCACTTCCCTGGGTCACAGATAAACCCACAGCCACCACCCCCTGGCACTGCCACCCCATGCCCAATGGGCATCCCTGAGCCCTCTGAAATCACAGCCCAAACACTCTTTCCTAGGACAGGACCTGCAGGTACCTGGTTAAAGAGCCAAACACGGCAGTTAAAGAGGAGCCAAGAGGCTCAACTCACTCACTGCTCAGCCCACCTGAGCAGCTCCAGGATCCCGACCTCTTCTCTGCTAACTGTGCCAATCCTGCTGGCACACAATGCTGGCAGCTGCACCACACTGTGCACAGGAGCTCAGTGGAACCCAGAATCAGGCAGTTCTTCCTGCAGAGGAGCCATCTCCCCCTCACAGCCTGGATGAGCCAAGCAAGTACAGCAGAACCAGAGCCTTTATGCTCCCTGCTCTTTGATCTCCCTGTTGTCCCAGGTGAAGGAGTTCAATGGCCATTGTTTGGGGTGGTGCTTTATTTGGTTTGGGGTTTAAGCACGTAGTTTTTATTACTTAAACAATAAAGAGGAGATTGCAGTCCTCATGCAGCTGGCAACCTCACCTATGGGTGCCAGTCCCCTCGGGGAGGTGGGAAATGTCCCTTGAGCTGTGGAACACATTTCCCCAAACCTGGAAATATGTTTCTAAGCTAATTCCCTTCTTGTTCTTTCATTTTTCCTCGGAAGCTGCTGCTGTGCTGTTGAGCAGGGCTCCCTGAGTCCCATGCCAGGGGGTGGGCTGAGCAGGGCTGGTGCTGACCCCCGATGGGAGCAGGGCAGTGGGGGCACTGGGGGGAGGGTTTCCCATAGCCCCAGGCACTGAAAAGCAGCTTCTCCTCTTCCTGCCTGCAGCCTGAATGCTGCAGCACTGCCCTCCCCTCCCGTGGCTTCCCTGGATAACCTGGAGCCTCATGGCTGCCTTAGGAGCACAACACACACTGCCCAGTGCAGCTCATCGGGCACGGGCTGGCAGGGGCTGAGGTGCCAGTAGGTGAGCAGGAGGTGCTGGGAGCAGCTGCACTGCCCTGGCCTGGCACTCGGGGATGGCTGTGATGGAGTGAGGGCATGGCCAGGCTCTACTCCTGCCCTGCTCGATGGGATGGGATGGCACAGGATGGCACAGAGCAGCTCCTGGCCCCTGGCTGTGGGCAGAGGGGCACAGTGCACCCCAGGAGATGAGAGCCCCCAGCTCTGCCATGGGGCTGGATCACCCTGGGGTTCACTGGCTGCTCAAACAGCCTCTACTTTTGAAAAATCCCAGCTGGCTTTCAAAGGCTGAGAAAAGTGATCCCTAATGGCTCCTCTCTTATCTGAACTTTTGACAATTTCTGCTTTTGTTGACATTTTGTGACTTAGTTATTTATAAATTTCCTTCCCTCCACCACGGCTGCTCTTCACCAACAGCTGTTCTGCACCAACGGCTTTGCAAGAGGAGTTCTGTCTCTCAGGCCAAATTATCTCACTGCCCCCAGATACAGACTGCTTAATAATTAATGACTTTTTTTATTTCCTGGAATTCTGCAGCGATTCCTCTGGTGCACTGAAGGACCCAGTGCAGTGCTTGGTGCTTGGGCAGGGGCTGAGAGCCGTGGCTGCAGCGGGCACAGGGCAGAGCTGCCTCCTGGGCACCTCCCATTCCTGCTGGAAGTTTTTTAGTTTGCCACTTCTCACAGCTCTGGGGAACAGTTCACAGCTGTGAAAAACCAGTGGCTGTTTGCAAAAGACACCCAAGTCTCAGCAACAGTAACACTGTGGTTTTCCAGCTGCTCTGGTGGTGTGACCTGTGCTGGTACCTCTGTGGGCCATCACACCTCTACTGGAAACACCAAATACTGAGAGAGAACAGAAAAACACAAAGAAAACCTAAGGGGGATCTCCTCTCTCCATAAAGGCCTTGGAGGTCCATGGACACATTGCAGAGCTCTGCCCTGCCAACCCTGATGGCCCCTTGTGGTCACCGACGGCTCCACCACCAACTCCCGTCACAGCTCGTGGGCAATGCTGGAGCTGGTTCTGAAAACTAAACCCATCACTACTTCTCTTCTCTGGGCAATTCTGACATGTTCTGAAGTGAGCTGCACATTTTTAACATTCATAGATGCTATTCAGTATTTTGAGTCAAAATATTAATTTTTTTCACATTGAGTAGTGTTAAGCCCAAAGTGCTAGAGCATGGCAGCACTTCAAGCTGCTAACAGCATTCTACTCTGAAATCTTCCCATAAATAGGAAAGACTGGATAAATTATACCGTACAGCTCCATAAAACTGACATAAAACCACGAGCAGAACTAAGGGGAAGAAAACCTCTCCTCAACAAAGCTTAACTGAGCACTTTAATTCTCATCTCCAAGTCCTCTCCATGTTTAACTCGGGTTTTAAACGACCTTTGAAAGTTTTTTTCTTTTCTTTTTTATCTTCTTCTTTTTTTTTTTTTTTTTTTTTTTTTTTTTTTTTTTTTTTAGTTTTTAAAATAGCTCTAGTTCCATGCAGTTTTGCAGAGTGAGTTACAGGACTTTTCTTCTCTCGCTGCATTTACTTCCCTACTCGTGACAAACAACAGCGAGCCTGGTGGGAAAAAGCCGGTGAGGCAGCCGGAGCCGCTGCTGCCAGGCTGGAGCTGTCCCACAGCTGTCGCACGGCTGTCCCACAGCTGTATCCGGACAGAGGCAGTTCCCAAACTTCTCTGAAAGCATCCCCGGAGCAGCTCCGAGCGCAGCAGCCTCTTTATCGCGGCGGGTGAGGCGGTTCCCTTTCCTCCTCTGATAACGCATCGCGCATTTTTGCTTTATCGCAGCAATTTCTGCGTCAGTGAAACGCCAAGCACGGCAGGAATGAGGCTCCAGGGAGCGCTGGGCGCCTGTTGTGCATCACCCCTGACGGACACGACACGGACACGGACACGGACACGACACGGACACGCTCCCGGCGCTGCCGCATCGCCCGCCCAGCAGAGGGACCGGCCCTGCCCCGGGAGCCGCCGGGACCGCCCGACCAGCCGGGATGGGGCAGCCCGGGTAGAGCAGCCCCAGGGCCGGGCCGGGCTGGGCTTGGGTGAGAAGGGGCCTGGTTTGGTGGGGTTTTTAAATGTTCCCTTCTTCCTCTGTGTGCCGGCACAGCAAATGAAGCTGCTGTGCCCTCGGGAGCCGCCTCTGGCCAGGGACGCTCCTCAGCTGATGGACAGACACATTCGGCTCTCAGGGCCTCTTCACTCAGCGTGAGTCTGACAAGGCAACATTTAATCAAAGCAAATTCCCATATGATTTTCAAACAATCTTCTTTTTAATTACAGTGCATCAGAGTTACATTTTAATGAATTTTACAGTATGGTGGCAATTCCCATCCACCACCAAAACTCAGGAGGGCGTATTTATGTTCATTTTTTGATCTTTTCCTTTCACTCTGCACAAACATGCAAAGATTGGAACCTGCCTGCACAAGGAAGTGCCAACACGTGGGGGCGATGCCCACGGAGGGCTCAGGCACTCCAGGACCAGCAGTGCCCGTGGGACCCAGCTCAGCACCATCCATCCCTGCTGGGCTGCGAGAGACAGGGCCCAGCACTGAGTGGGGAGCCCAGGGTGGAGTGCCCTGCCACCTCAGTGGTTCCCAGTGCCAAGGCATCCCAGTGCCCATCACTGCAGGTTTGGTGTGCAGGACAAGAGCAGGCAAGCATGGCTTTAATGCTCCTCTTCTTCTAAGGGAGAAGGTGGAACGCAGCCGTACTTTAGCCATAATGAAGCCACCCTGCCATGTAGTGCCCAGGAGTGACCGGGCAGTGGGGCAGCTGTGCTGGCACTCGCTGTTCCCTGGAGCGGCAGGAGGATGCGGTGGGAAGGCCCGGGAGAGGCAGGAGGATGCGATGGGAAGCACCGCGCTCGCAGGAGGCTGAGCTGTGCGGCACAGCCGCTCCACGCCTGCAGGGAGGCAGCTGGAACTCCCCCGGCCCAGACACAGCAGGGATGACTCAGCCTCGCCCGGCAGGAGCGGCAGGAGCGGCGCGGGGGCACCGGTGCCGCCACAGCCGGGGGCAGGGGGGGCACCTTCCCGCTGTGCCCCCGCCGGCCCGGGGCGCTCCGGCACATCCCAGAGCGCGGTGCCCACGGCATCGGGCTGCTTGGCACGGGACCCACTCCCCAGGCAAGAAGAAACATGAAGCTGTTGACACGTTTTTTCCTGTCCCCATTGAAAACCACATTGGAGCAGCGCTACGGGAAATCACGTGCCAGGTTTAACCGATTTCTTCCCAGAATGAGGCCTTGGTTCAGAAGGAGAGGACAGGAGGGATTAAAAAATTAACACAAAATTCTGTTTGCCCAAGAGGGCTGCCATAGCACGCTCGGAAAGGGCACCAGGTCCTTCACCAATTCTTGCCCTGCAGTAGCGTGAACTGGTGCCACTTGGAAACCAGAACACTGAAGCAGCAGTTTGGTTTGTGTAATCATTAATATCCACTGCACTAGGAAAGGATTTACAAATTAAGTATTAGAAAATGTTGCCCTTCTGTAACAAGTGGGAACCTTCAAACTGTAGCATCACAAACCATTGCCCAGGATTGGGAAGGAAAAAAAAGGAAAAAAAAAGAAAAGAAAGAAAAATAGGGAAAGGGTTGGAAATGTGTCCCTTCCCTGCCATCAGTCCAGCTGATGACAATGACTCTCTGGGCAGAGCAGGCTGCTGTCGTCCAGCAGTGGGGTTGGGAGGCACCATGGAGGGCAGCCCTGCAAGGTGCTCCAGCAAGGCAAAGTGCAAAATGCCAGGAAGTAACTGGGGAAGTGGAGAGGTCCATGTTCCAGGGCTGAATATGGAATGACACAGGAGAGGCACAGGAAAAACAGCACGGGGTTCTGGCAGCTTCTGACACTGAGTGCTGCCTGTGGGACATCACCCTTCAGTTGTGTGTTGGGGCATCTCAGGGCGTGGGGCCAGCCCCATCCTGTCCCATCCTGTTCCATCCCATCCCCATGGGAGTGGGGCGGGGTGCGGCCCCACAGCAGCCCCAGACCACGGGTGGCTCTGGGCCCCCAGCTGGCCTGTTCACCGTGGGAACACCCTAGGGTTGCAGGATGCCAGAGGTGGTTTGGGCTGCAGGAAGGGACCCAGGGGAGCCAGTGGCACCCCTGTGGGGCTTGGCAGTGGGCACACAGCTGCTGGGCACCTCTTCTTCCTTCACAGGAAAAGTGAGGGGTCCTGCCGGCATCTGCCGAGCCAGCAGAGCTGCGTGTGTGAACTCGCAGCTGGATTGTGTTCCTGCTGCCCTGAAAGCAATTTGATGACTGAATTCCTGAGAAAGAAAACAGATTGGGAAACAGAAGATTGCTCAATCCACCTGCTGGTGAGTCAGAAAGCACAGACCCAGCACGATCCCAACACTGTGAGGGGCTGTGTGAGAGGGGTACCCGCGGGCAGCCGGGCACAACCCTAGGGGGAACAACCCCTCACTTTTCTGGCAGAGCATCTGCACACCGGGCTCAGCTCTGGGCTGGGCCTCGTCACTGCTGAGGGCAGGGCATTCCGAGGGTGCTGGGCTGGGTTTGGCACCTGAGTCCTGGCTGGGCACCCAGGGCTGGAGAGTTGTGGTGCTGCCCCAGCCGGCAGCATCCTCCGGACCCAGCCTGCCCAGGTGGCACGACCACCACCAGGAGGGGACCATCATGGATGGCTGTGGTTGGGGGGCTCATGGGAGCTGGAACAGCCCAGCGTTCCCTGAGCAACAGCAGCGATGGCAAACACCCCCCTCAGCAGCGTTGCTGTCCTTAGCAGGTTCATTACAAAGTGCCAGCACAGGGGTCCAGCTCTGCCGTCAGGGTTTGTCAACACCTGGTTACCGCAGCAAAAATGAAGTAAAATAAATTTCCTCCAAAGGAAAATTAACACAGAGAAACCACATGAAAGGGCAGCACAGCCCCAGCGTGTGCATCTCGCTGCAAAGACACACACCCTCCAAACTGCATGGAGTTGGTTTAGAGAATTTATATAAAGGGACTGATACCTGGTACTGGGAGAGTTCATTAACTGGGAGAGGCAGCCAACAATGACATTTGGGAGGAACGCTGGTAGAGGTTCAGGTACCCCTGAAAAATGTCACAGGACAAGCTGGATTTTGTGAAGCCCCTCCAGCTCCCTCCCATGAGCTGCTCCTCTTCCCTCTCTATCTGCACATCTATTTTAGGATGAAGTTTTCACTTCAGCACAGATGTTCAGAACTGGGTTTCGTGCAGTAACGATCTGTTCACATCATTTTCCTTTTTGCACCAGAAACCACGAACCGAGGAAGGAGCGGAGCCAGCGGCAGCTGCCAGTGCCGCGCGAGTGAAGGCTGGGCGTGTTTTCTCCCTTCGCTTGCGGCTGTCGATGCCACAGGCGCAGCAGCCGCAGTCACAGACCCCTTTGCCATCGGGTGTCGGGCTGTGGCACCGCTGCCGCCCCTCAGGGCTGAACCAGCCCCCACAGTGCCCGGTGTTAAACGTGCCTCTGCTGAACCGGCGGGCGAGCACTGGGCAGCAAAGGCGAGTGCGGATGGCGAGTGCCAGCGCTGGGAGGAGGGACCAGCAGAGCCCCTCCCTGGGCAATGCCCTGACACTGCCCCGAGGCACCACCCCGGGCAGCTCCAGCGGGATCTGCCAACACGCACCCAAACACCAGGACAGGCTCCACGCTCCAGCCAGCGCCCAAAGAAGCTTTTCCAGGGCAGTTCCCGGCGGGTGCGGGCGCTGCTCGGCCTCCCCCAGCCCCGGCCCCGCCGGGCAGGGCCTGTTTCCCCCGGGATGCTGCACCCCACGAATGCTGAGCCACACACTCTGCGCTCTATCAAGTGTGGTTTAGAGCCTTTAGAATGCAGCTGCACTCGGGGAAAGGGCAAACAGCAGCTTCAAACACTGACCTTTCCCTGCACCAGACGTTTACACTGCAGAGAAAAACGGGCTGTGGGTGGAAAGGTCACTCCTGCCGTGGTTTTGGTCTGGTTCGTTCCCCTCAGGCAGCACTTTGCAGTGTCCCCGCACAGAGCCGTGGCCGGGGGGCAGAGCTGGCGTGTGCCTGCCCTGTGCCAGCACCGTGCTCGTGGTGAGCCCTGAGCTCCCTGTGCAGCCAGGGCTGGGCAACCAGCACAGCCCGGCACGTGTGGCTGGGCAGTGACAGCAGCGCCCAAGCAAGAGCAGAGGAAAAACATTTCCCTTACAACTTCTCCCATGCAGATGCTGCTCTACAGCACGAGCAGCTCATTTCATTTCCAGCTAAGCACTGGCATCTCACAAGCACCCCGTGGCTCAGGCACCACCTGCACTCAGCCCTGCAGTTTCATTTCCTTTTCCCCAGCCTCGGTGACAGGATGGGCTCACTCTCCCAAGCACTTGGATACATTCCCCACCTTCTGGAAGTGCTCCAAGTGCCTCCCACCACTGCAGGACCCTGGAACTGAGAGCTCCTGGAAACAGGCAAAGCTGAGGGTTCCCACATCACCAGGGCAGCTGCTCATTTGGAGCAGGAGTTGAGAGGAGGCAGAGCCTCAGAAGCAGCATCAAGCACCCAATGCCACCCCTCACGTTAATAAATCCCTCTTAGAGCCATGATGGAGGCACAAACCGAGGGCAGTCTTGGCCAGCAGGAATGGGGTGTCCGGGTGTGCTGAGCTGGGAACGGCACCAACACACCCGGCTGGGAAGGGCCAGCTCATGCGGGGGTCACAGGAGGCACCCGGAATCCTCCTGGAAAGCAACTGCCCTGGGCTGTTTCCTTTGATCAATTAAAGCTGTGATGTTGAAGTCAGTAATTTTGATTATCACAATGATTTGTGGGAGACAAATAGAGGAACAGCAACACATGGCAACGGGGCTCCCTCTAACGTCAGCCACTGCCTGGCTGCACTCCCACTATCTGCTTCTCTCATTCTCTGCACTTCCATTCCCTCTTCCCCCCACTCCCTGCAGCCCCAGTTCCATGCTCCCCCATTCCTTGCTCCCTTTCTCCATCCCACCCAGTTCCTTACGTCCTTATTCTGTTCAGTCTTTCCCTGCACCTCCAGTTCTCTGCTCCCCATTCCTTGCATCCCCAATTCCATGCTCTCCTCATTCCCTTCACCCCCAGCAACCTGTGCCCCCATTCCCTCCACCCTCAATTCCTTGCTCCCCCACTCCGTGTGCCCCCATTCCCTCCACCCTCAATTCCCCGCTCCCCCATTCCCTGTGACCCCATTTCCTGTGTCCCCATTCCCAGCAGTGGGCAGGGCCTGGGGGTCCCTGTGTGTCCCTGAACCTTGGAAGTGTTGCCACAAGAGGGTAACAGCTGGGGCTGATCCAGAGCATCCCAGGGCTTCGTATTTACACTCTGGTTTTAACAGGAATATCCCAAATACTCAGCATTTTAATACACATCCCGCAGATGGAACATGTGCTGGTGAAGAAAAATCCCAGTCCCAGCAGGTAAAGTTTTCCCCAGGTAAATTCTGTCCCTGAGGGACACAAGAGCACAGAAAATGCTCCTGTCTGCACAACCCAGATGAGCCACTTTTAACCCGAGAGAGGAAAAGGTAATTAAGAAAGAGAACTTTTATTAGGGCAATTTCACTTTATTTTTTCCATACAGCAAGGTCAACTATAGCAGTAATAATAAAATAAGCATAAACCCAAATTGCAGCCCAGGACAGAGTACATAACTGGAGCAACTACAAGCAAAAGTAAGTCTGTGGTTACGTAAGAGCAAACCCAAGCGTGTCCGTCCTTCCAGCAGATGAACTGGGGGTTGCACAAGGGCAACTTGGTAATTATTTACTCTCTGTGAGCTCCGAGACTGGGCAGCCCCGGCCCCACCAGCTTCTCCCAGCTTTGGCATACACAGGATGACCAGGTTCCTGCAACGTTTTCCAAGAAAATGGGAAGATTTCCCAGGTTGTTTTTCACCTGCTAAAAGAACAGGACCACTACAGCGAGAAATAATCCCCTACCCCTACAGCTACGGGTGCTGTTCCGTTTGCCTGTCCGTGGTTGAACTCTGTGAACGTCAGTATTGGTTTTGAAGAATCTTTTTTGTGAACAAGAAACCACTGAAATTGTCAGAAACTGGTTTGAATAGCATATATCTTTAATATATTTTGATACTTTAAACATGCAGTAGATTTTGAATAATGTACGGAATATTTGAGCCATGATTCCCTGGATGGGCTGAAGTACCTGCTTTTTTTTTGCCTTTTTTTTTTTCATAATGATTTTCAGGCAGATTTGACCCAGTGGAGCTTCTGTCAGTCATGAGATCTCGGAAGGATGGCAGATCTTTCCAGCTGAAAAAATCCTGGCAAACTACAAGCTGTTCACATAAAGCAAAGCAACTTTTTGGAAGGGGGATGGAGTGCTAACTCTGTGCCACTTTTGCAAGCAATTTTGTTCAGCCTGTCATTTTATTTAGCCTTAACAAAACTCCTTGTAATTATAGACATTTTTATTCAAAATAAGATCTTACTATTATACAGGTTTCTCTCTTTTTTGACTATATACAGAAGTGCAAAAAGTCAACCTTCGCTCTCAACGTCCCCAACTGCAGCATAATCAACCCTCAAGAGTTTGCACACACACACACGAATTCTTGTTACGTAAACTTTGAGTATTTGGATTATCAACAAAAAGTCCCTTGATCTATTGATTATGCAGCTTATTTATAACAAGGCCTGATATTCAGGGATTTCAAAAAATATTTAAACAATATTTTAACATTTGAAATGGATACAGTAGAAAATAAATTTTATTCTAATATCTAGGAACTAGATTTTTTTCTCATAATAACTAATTACAAACAAAATAAATCATCAAAATATTACTCAATTGTCTGCCAGGATTGTTGCCATAGCAACAACTTAACTTCTTACTTAGCAATGATTATATAATTATAAGATATCCATATAAAAGATCTTTGTTCTTTTAATGAAAACTAGACAAGAACTAACAATGACTGACATTCTTACATTGTCATATTAGATCAGTAAAATAGAAATCATTTAGTTAACAGTAATACGAATACTCATAAGACACTACATGTAAATTCCAAACTGAGTATGTTATGAAGAAAACTACCTTTTTTTTTTGTATTTTGAAAAAGTCATCAGTAAACTCTAGTAAAACAAAATTCTATAAACTGAAATGGTATCAACTGGTAATAGAAAATGAAAACGAGCTAATAAATGTAAGAAATAAAACTACACTTTTAACAAGAAAAAATAAGTAAACTCTCTATGGTAAGTCACTACAATAACATGTGAAGTCACCTATACTTTCTTAACACGATTGAAATTACATTGGTATGGGTTTTAACCCGTAATGTAATAATCTAAGGCTTTAATAGATGTACAGTACAATCAGGAAAATCAACACATCATTCTTATCTATAAAGCATTTCTCTCAAGCATAAAAACTCGCAGTAAACTGGAGTATGGCGAGTTCTACAACCGAACCCGCGCCTCTCCCTCCCTGCCCGCCCGGGGCCTGGCCCCAGGCAGCCCCTGGCTGAACAGAGCCAAAATATCCTTTACTGGCTGCAACATCCAAACCACAAAAAGGAATTCCTTTGGATGAATCCATTCTTAAAACTTGAATGCACATCTATTTGTTTGTTTTTATTTTGTAAAGGCTTTCTAAGGCTATAAGCAGTTAATCTGAACAAAAAAAATCACATATAAAATTCACCCGAGTATTAACCCACCCAATTTCTACGCTAATTAACATCTCATTTGTCCTATTTTGGTTTGTCATGCATCTGCTGTCAGTGCTTCTGCGTCTTTGTTTAGAGTCGCCGCGGACGCGGGACTTGATGAATTAAAGTGAAACCCATCTCTGCAAAGCATTTATAGTCCTTGTGACTCGCGACAGAGGCTATAAATAGAGCAAAAGAAGTTCCTCAGACATTTGTTACTGTGTCTCAGAAATGGCTTTTCCCTTTCGTAGCTCACCTTATACAGTAAATATGCATAAATATGACATATAATGCCTTAGGAGAGTTTATAGATAATATTGTCCGTAAGGGTTATGCACAGCTGGAGCATCGCTCTGGTGCTGCCCACTGGCTGTGAGGAGCAGTTGGCCATTTCTGAGACAGCTTTGGTTTGAAACAGAATGGTGCCCTTTGACTGATCAGTACTCATCAAGTCAGTGAAAATGTGGTTCTGAAAATAACACTGCAGAAATAATACTCTGATGGATGTACAGTCTATGGCACTTCATGAGAATCCTTAACAACGTGGTACTTAAAGCCATTGATGTGCTTTAAAATATACACAGTTGTGGTTTTGCTTGGCACATTCATCTCTGTCAGATTCCTCTCTTCCCACTTCTTACAATCTATTACATTAAAAATATTACTCTTAAACAAAAATTACTGTGCATGCATGCTCTCATCTATAATGGCAATTTTAAATACAAGGTGCACCTTTGTTATTTGTAAACCTTGAAAGAAATAAACTTACTTAAAAAATTATATCTTGGTCTACAGACGTACCAATACATAATAGATTTCTGGTTACAGCATCGTCAGTCTTTCCGGGGTGATGTCCATGATTGTGGGGAACAGGCCCCGGATGCACTGACCCCTGCACACTGTGCTGGGAAAGACGGATGATGCTGCAGGTTTCAGACAATAAGATCACCTCAGCACAAATATCAATTCAATGTACAAAGTATATAGGCAACAGTGTGCAGTGGAGTCCCACGGTCTCGCTTCGTCTCGTTAACATGCAATGTGTGATGTCACTGCTGAGGGGTTCCCAGTGCTGCTGGACAGTATTTACATACACTATGGCTAATGAGCTTGGCCTCTTCCCACCCAAATCTGGCCTCTTCGCCTCGGCTGCGAGCTGGGAAGGGAAGAGCAGAGAGTGTTCTCAGCACAGCCATGACTTTGTCAGACCACACCAGGCCCAGCTTCCCCCTGGCAGGAGGGGCTGTGCCCCAGCGTGGGCAGCCCCCAGTCCCTCCCTGCAGGACACCCCTTGGGCAGGAGGGCACACACTGCACCCCAGCCCTTGCTGATCCCAAGCTCTGCTCTGGCATTGGCATCTGGGGCACCATTCCCCAGACCCAAGGCCAGGGCCCCAGGAGCTGTCCCTGTAAAACCCAGGAGAGCCCAACCACAATCTGAGAAGCATCAAAACATCCTTAGAAATCCAGGCCCTGTATTTCCAAGGGCATTTTTTTCCCTTAACTGCCCATCTAGTTGGCTGTCTCTCTGGTCTCTGTGACCTGCCACACAAGAGACATCTCCAAAGGGGATTCCTCCTCCACCTCGAGAGAGTCTCCAGAATGGGGACAGCGTGGTCCCAGCTGCTGTGAAGGGACCCTGGCTGTAAGTTCAGGCCACGGATGGGAGGCATCCCCTCCCACCCCCTCCTACCCCATCCCATCCCATCCCATCCCACCCCAACCCAGGCATCCCACCCTCCCTGGATGACTCCAGCAGTTTAACAACATTTATGCTCAGCTGAAACAAGTAACTGTTATTACAAACCCTCTGTGGCCAATGGGTTAAACCTCACCCTCAGAAATGTATTATGGCAGCGACATTCAGTAAAAATATGGCAGAAATAGAGCACAGGAGAGAGGAAGGTAACACAACTGAGCAGCTGTCCTCGAAAGGGGATGGCTGCAGGGAGTCTCACGACAACAGGAGAAACAGGAGTTTCCAAACCCAGGTGATGATGGGTTTCCAAATTTTGAGATTTAGAATCTGTTCTTTCTAAAGAGAGCTTGATGGGACCAACTTTGCCCCCCAAGACCTGCCCCTTGGCTCAGGGCAGTGCTGGGGCACCACAGACAAAATATAAGCTGTGATCTCTGATTTTACTGTGGGGGCAGGTCCAAACCAACACCTGGCATGGCCATGCTACCTGTGGGATCTCCCCTCAGAGGGGAACAGCCCCACAGCAGTCAGAGCCTCCATCCCTGTATCTTAATGGTTGTCTCAGAAAGAAAATAAAAACATTCTGTCCCCAAAGCAGCAAATTACACACATAAAAGATAAGAAAAAAGTACAGCAACAACAGATTGGGAACTTACTGTTTGATGACCAAATGTCTACATCTGTGTAACATACTTGTGGCTAGTCAGATGTTCGGCAGATATTATGGGTATCTATGGGTAAAAAATGTACACAGTGAGCAACATGTGCAACGAGGCCACCCAGAGGCACAGCATTTGCTATAAGAACATCACTTTGGGAAGGGGAGGATCAGCTGTGAGTTGGTGGATTTTATATTGTAACTACAAGTTAAAGTCAATTGAAGTGCTACGATAGCAACTTACAGACGGAAACATTGGGTTAAGTACTACTGGACAAATATTGGTATTATTGTTGTTCAGGAAATAAGAGAAGTTAACATCTACAAGTCATGCAGTGCAGTAATTGAAAATAGCCCTTTTTGTTGGCCTACACAAAATTCTGTGCTTTCGGTGTCTCCAATGATGCATTTTACAGTGGCCTCATTTCAGTCTGATTTTGTGTCCACTTTCACTGTCCCGGGTTTTGAATGCCAAACCTACGATGCCCTGGGCTGGAGCTCCATGGCTGTGCAAACCCCCTGTGGAGAAGGGCTGCCTGCCCTGTCCATGGCACCACGTAGCAGCTGCCAAGGGGAGCCCCCCCCCAGCGCTGAAACAATTCCCAAAACCTTCTGCTGCCCAGACAGGACTCAGCACGTGGCTCTCCTCAGTGCCCATCAGCTTAGCTTCCCAGTAAGAAATGCAGTTACCATCGCAGCCAGTGGCAGCAGTGCCAGTAACAAATGGTACTGCAGCCCCTCTCCTGGGTGAGCAACCCTGCAGCACTTGGGGACAGCAGGTGTGCCCAGGCACAGGGAAACGTGCTGGGGTGCAGGGCACAACATGGATTTGCACGATCCCCCATGGCTGTGGCACTTGGGAAGGCCCTTTTTCCTGATGGGCACAAGGCTGGCCTGTGAATCCGTCCAGGAAAGGAAATGGGAGTGTTTCTTCTCAGCTAACTCATTGGCAGGTTCTGCTGTTGTTTTTGCGCCCTTGTGCCCTCTCCTCCCCTGGCAGCTCACACATCACAGCACTGCCAACTCCACAGAAATGGGCTTTGTGCAGAATGAAGCTTCTCATACCATGTTATCCTACTGCTGCAGGACAGGCTGCGGCACCGACTGGAGAAGCATCAGGGACAGGGCTGTCGGAACAGACCAGGGGCCTTCAACACCAGTCCAGGAAGATGAAGGGCCACATCTTTAGCCTTGGCATGCAGGCACATGGCATCAGGTGGTATTAAATACCTTTAGCATTGCTCATGTAGTATATACATATATGGGCATATATGTATATATGGAGGTTTGGCTGCAGAACTGTACCAAGTGTGTTATGAGGCTCCGGGCAGGAAAGGCATGAAATGATCAGATTCTACAACAGCAAGTTGCTCTGTGATCTATCTGGGAAAGTGCACGGTTACTAACATAGAGATGCTTTTAAAATAATGCTGTTTTTCTGTGGCTTGGCTTGTTCTCACAACTCTCAGGACATACACAGGATACAGAGACACACTGAAATTCACTTTCCGGTGCAATAAACTGCAATATTGAGAGACTTTGGGCATACAGGTGGTTGCTTGCTGAGATGGCACATATGCAGAGGTAGCTCCACCTATGAACTAGCTTTTCAAAACACAAATTCTTAGGCTAAGTGTAAAGCCCTGAGTGACCTGGTCATTCAGCAAACTTTTCTCAAGAGCAGATCATGCTACCAGCTGAGCAGACTAACCTGGGCATTTTGGGAAGGGTACAATATCCAGGTCCCTTTGGAGGCTTGGGATGTGCACACCTAGGTGTCACTGCAAGGGTGTCTTTTGGAATCATACTTTTGAGAGATGAGGAAGCAGACAGGTTAACGAGGAACGTACAGCTGGGGCAGCACAAAATGGTAGTGCTCGACAGGTAAAGGTGCAAAGGCTCAAAGCCAAAGATCCCGGGCTTCACCCTGCAGCACTGGGTGCCTGCAGCCCCCTCCTCCCCAAGCACACAGGGGCAAGGGCAGCTGCAGCTGCACCCACCCAGCCTGCCAGAGCTTTGGGAAATGGCTGAGGCCATCTGTACTGAGCCAGGGAGCCAAGCATGTCAGGTGAGCCTGCCTTAACACTGACATTTACCTCCAGAGTTCATCCCACATCCTGAGCCACACCTGCACAACGCTGAGGGGAACCTTTCCTAAGGGGCACACGTGTGATCTCAGGGTCAGGAGCAGGACCCCCATACTGGACCAGAACTAACAGCTTCATGACATGGGCAACTCTAACTGCCTAGTACATCTCAAAAAATAATTTGCTTTTAGAAGAGGCACAAGAGGATCTTTAAACTGTTTTTATTGTTGCGCTTTCAGCCAGATGTTGTACATAACTCTGCTCTTCTGACAGCACTCTGTGCACAGGTGCAGCTCCACCTGCTTCTCTGGCCCTGGGACTCATCTTCAGAGCAGTGGTTCTGGCTTTCCTGGGAGATTTTTAACCACTACTGTGGTAAAACATTACTCTTATGTTCCTGAAATACACACAAACATGGCAATGATTGGGGTAGCTATTTAGAAATAAACCCAGACTTCAATGGGCATTTTCTTAACTGAGCTCTGTCCACAGCAATGGGCCATTCCCAAGAGAATCACAAGCTGCAACAAAGATTTCAAAGAAGTTTCTGTGTGGCCCATGCTCACACAGTTTTGTTTTGCTCTTGGAAGAGGAAAGTCAGAACATGTTTGGACTGCTAAACTCAGACTTTAAGAACCTGCAGCCCCTCTGCACAAAGGCCTCTCTGGTTTTCCCTGAGTTCTGCACTGAAAAGAGCTGTCAGCTTCACAGAAACAGAAATAAATCGTGGGCTCCTGTATTATGCCTTGCTCTTCACATCCCTGAGAGCAGAAATAAGCAGCATGGCCCATAAATGTTAAGACTGAGTCAGAAACTCTATTATCAATTATTTTTAGCATCAGAAATGAAACTGCAGCAGCACCTTTGGAGCACAGCTAAGGGCTGATTAAGCTGTGCTGCAGCTCTTTGAGAGAATGTGTAGGCCAACAAGAGGTCAGATCCAAACCCCCATGCTCATTAAGCACCGATTTCGAGTTGTCTGTAAGGAACAAAGCTGTAAATTAGCAAACCTGGTTGGCTGTGGCTGTTGCAGCGAAGGGAACACTTGTGGCAGATGTTGTTGCTGCAGACACAGTGGCTGGCGTAGCACCGTGCACCATGGGAACTTTCGGAAGGAAAATCAAATAAGCAAACATACAGAAGAGTGTAGCAGGATGGGGACCAGAGCGACACGTGGGGGCCATCGAGCATGGGGCACCACAGCGAGAAGCCCAGACATCATGGCCAGCGCGTGACATGCAACCACAGTGCAAAGCAGGACAACATTCCGGAGGGAGGGGAGGGGAGGGGATGAGAGAGAAAAAAAGGGGAAAATGCTTGTTACCATCAAATCAAGAAAATCGACACAAACAAGCTTAACCGTTTCAATACGAAAATCAACAGGAGAATTTTTCAATGCCCTTTGATTTACAAATTTTTGTATTTTAAAAATTCAACCCAAATATTTACTGCAAACAGAAATTAATCTTGTCCAAGGACAGAATACAGCTACTTGGCTATGGTAAAATACAGTCTTTAGTTAACACAGGATAGTTTCTAAACACTGGAACTCATAGTCCAGTCAAAATCCACCAAGGAACAATGTGCAATTAAAAACTGCTGTACAAAATTAACTTCTATGTGTCCATGTCAATTAAATAAAACAATTGCATTTAATTGACAGGTGTTAGTGCAAGAGGCTTGGGGAGATGGACTGGCACGAGGGCTCTACGTTACATATAGCAGTGGATTTTGAGGGTCTGTGAGCTGCACCACAGGTTTAAGATAATCAAGAAACAAAGCTGGCACCTACCAACACTTGTAGCGGGTGTCATGCACAATATTGAGCCTGCTCATCATGCATTGCAACAGGAAGGTGGATTTGGAAAGGGAAAAGAATTAAAACAACCCATCACACGTGTAATTAGAAATTTCATTTGAACAAAGAAGAAAAATTGTTATTATGGGCACAGTGGCATGTAACTGTCAGCACAATCAAACCATACAATAGCACAGTGATCCGTTAGAAGGACGCCTCAGGGACAGGGGAGCAGATGGATCAGGGTGCTGGGGGCCCTGCTGGCCTCTGGAGCACCATGGAGGATCTGCACAGCCAGGAACAGCATCCTCAGCTTTAACTCAGCCCCTCAAATCCTTCTGTCCTTTGACACAAGCCTTGTTGTGGTCCTTGCCCTGGTCTCCTCATATTCAAGGAGGTACCTTTACCTCACCCCTGCCCGTGGGTGACTGTGGCCCTGCCGTGCCCTGTCCCTGCCAGCTGCCCCAGCAGCGCAGTGACCCCGACTGTGCCCTGTGACTGAGCAGCCACAGCCCCTGCACAGCGCACGGGGACACCTCACATCACTTGCTCAGCATTTTGGGCTGCGTTAGGGCATGTATTTTAAGCTGCTGGTGTCTGAGATCACAACCTGCAACTCCCTTCACGCTGCACAACAGAACAGCGACAGCCCCTGGAGAGTTCTGCCCTGCAACCACAGAGCCAGTAGCAGCAAGGTGTTTTTAGGAACATTCTGGCATCATTTAAGTATCTCCAAGTTGGTAATTCTTTTTACTTTACACAGCAAAATGCCTTCCACCAGACTGATCTCACAATTTTCTATTTCTGCTTCCAACATGATAAATATATACTGTTCTTTCAGAATATCCATTTTTAATAAACTATTTACTTTTTGATTTAACATTTATTAACACTGCTAATGATGCTTGACACAGCAGAAACTGATATGAACTCTGAAATCTGGGAATGAGACTGCATGGAAAAGGAAACATGCTAGCAGACTTCCAGAGGGAGCCAGGGCCGTGCTGCCTCTGTGACATCCCGTGACCATAGAAGGGGACAGGAAATGACTTTGGCCCATGCCAAGCACTCCAGGGCTTTGCACAACCTCAGGAGCTTTGGACAATGCAGGGAAGTCGGTCAGTTGAATTACTGCTGGGGCCAAGGTTTTTCTGTGTCACTGCAGTATCTGTAAGGCTACAAAGGCAAGGGCATAATCAAGTTTCCTAATTACTCCTTTGTGTCATGGAAGAGACTGAGAATATTCTCAAGGAAAGGGTAAAGGAAGGGCAGCTCTCCTGACCTCCACAGGCACAAATCATGGCTGAAAGCAATGGGATCACTTGCAAGACTTGGCTATAAAGTACAAACAGTAAGAAAACTCCTTTCTCAGCCCCTCTTATGACATCTCTGTGGTGTTAATGAGGTTACAGAGAAGAACCTCTGAGTTCTGCCTTTGCAGAAGGGCCGTGTTTACATGGCTGTACATCCTCCATTAGAGCTGGAGTAGTACCTTGTTCCCTGTATAATTACATCTACATGCTACAGAGGAGGTGGATATTTATAATGACTCTGAAATAACTCTGTAAAGCTTTTCAGCTCCAGATTTCAGTCTGAGTTATCACCACTAACATTACGACGAGGGCACGTAATTTTGAAAGGGAACTGAAGCAAATGAACACGAGGCAGAAGGGAGAACACTCTCTGGGGTGGAATAACTCCCAAACACACACACATAATGCCGTATGACCCTCTCACCAGGAATGAAAATAATTTCTGCTATGACCTTAATATTAATCTTGACTTCAGAACCTTTGACTGACTAATGAGAACACATGAATAATGAATGTGCTGTTTCAATGTTCCTTGGCTGTTCAGCATAAGGCAGAATTTTAATTCGAGGCTGTGTTAACTGACTGTAACTTCACAACCAGATTATTTCCACAGTGCAATAAAGATATTTTTATAAATATTCTAGGTTTACTGGTGTTTCAAGTATTTTTTTTCTTTTATCCCTCATATTATTGCCCTCAAGTCTATTTCTTCTGCCCAGTCTACTAAACTCTAACTAAAACCAAACCCCCAGACAGTTCAAGCCCCAGAGTGGAGGTGAGCAGTGCTGCCTGACCTTTCCTTCCCTAGCAGGAGAGCAGTGGTTTTGCACAGGCCCAACAGCCTCAGGGAGGAAGGTGCTCTAGGAAGCCTGTGGGCACCGAGTCCCAGCCAGGAGCAAGGGAGCCTCTGGGGCTGAAGCTGCAGTAACTAAAGGAATACACTCTGGGTTAGCACGGTGGCAGAGGCAGCTGAAGCCTTTCCATGCTGCCTCGGGCTTAGCTGCAATCCTGCCCTTGAGCTGCACCAGGACACGGATCCTGGGAGCATCCTGACAACCCAGCCCCCTCCTTTGCAGGAACTCCCTTCTCAAAGGCACTCTGGTCACCTGGGGGACACACACCTGAGCAGACAGAGAGCTGAGGCACAGGATGGCCACAAGCACCAGGGCAGGATGTCACCCAGCTGCCCACAGGTGCTTGCTCTCTCTGCAGGTACAGACACACCTCAGCCAGCTCCCAGTCACTGCAGGACACAGAGCACTGAAAGATGGAACACCAAGGACCCAGAGCTCTGCATGTTCACAGGGAGAGGGTCACGCATGTCTGCCAAGGTGTCCCGAGTCAGCAGCCAGGACACAAGTACCAAAACATGAAACATGTTGTGAACATCACTAAGTCGTGCAGAGCCTCTTCACTTGGCAGACTAACTCCACTGATTTCAACACCACAAGTGTTTCCAGTTCTTTCTTGCAACGCCCTTAAACTCCCCTCTCAGTCTGGGGACAGATCCCAGCCAGGGTTTCAGGGACACCTCACGAGGGGAGCTGTGGAAGAGGGAGCTTTAGTAGAGAGAGGTGAGATGAGTGTCTAAGGGCATTTAATCACTCAGGGTGTGGTGGAGTGCAGTGCCCAACTCCTATCTGAAAACTCTAAAAAAGGAATTTACAGTAGCTCATGCTAAAAACTCTTTTACTTTTCTTGTGTAACATATACTAAACTTCAGGGGTCAGGAAAGGTCTAAGGAAGCAACAAGAACCACTGCCAAGCTGCTGGAGGTTTCAGTGTGGATCTGCTGAAGGAAGAGTTGAGGTAGAGTTGTGGAAGAGCCTGGGAAAGGTCCTGGTCGATGATGAGGTGCAAATGGGGTCTGACACACTTAAGCCACAACCCCAGCACCCTCTCGAGTTCAAAGGATGTGATTCAAGGCAGCTCCAGCACCTCCAGAAATCATCCTGCCTCTCACTGCTTTAATGGAAGATGGAAAATGGCAGTTTACTGACTCCATCAGTTATGCTGCATCAAAAGAAATCTGTGAATTGTTTAATGTCTACAGGAAGGGCTGTCCATCTTCCTGGATGGGGCTCTGAGCAATCCCATCTACCGGCAGACCTCACAGACCCCTTCCCATTTTGAGTACAGATCTATCAGCTGGGCTCTGCTCACCTCCTGGAAGGATGGTTCTGGTTTAGTGGGTGTTTATGTGTAACAAAGCACCTCAGCTGTGCTACTAAGGGCACAAACTCCCAGCACATACTAGAGATTATTTCACATGAAGTGCCACTTGCAGAACTGAAACATATATTCAAATTTTAATTCCCATCACTTGTCCTCCACAGGGATTTCTGCTTGGTACAATAGTACAGGCATCAACTCTTCAGCAACCACAGCAGGACAGCATTGGCCCTGAGGCACTGGAGGCCCAAAGTGTGATTTCTTGTGTAGGTTCATGATTCTCCCATCTGTGAGACTGCCTGTGCCTTCTGTGACCACTGCACCTGATTAAAACCAACACCTTTGAGTGTGTGACTCAGACCCACTGATGCCAAACAACTGAAGGCAAGGGGTCTTACAGTGAAGAGAAGCAAACACAACAGCTTAGGGATGAGTAAAGAAGAGGAGTTAATCCAGAGAAAGAGGAAGGAGAGAGATTTCAGATTCTGATTTGAGGTGACAGAGCATGATGCTGATTTTTATGTTAGACAGGAAAACACCCACCCAGCTTCTGTGAGGAGCAGAGAGCAGCCAGTATTCCCACAGCCAGCCCCTCCACTGCCCACGGGCACCACACACTGCCCTGTCACAGGTTGGAGGGGCTGTCTGTGCCCATCACCAGTGGCCTCCAGCACACACTGCATTTGCCACCAGCAACAAACAACTATTGCCCAGAACTGTGTTTTTTCCAGAACTTCCCCTTCTCCCTCCCCAGAAAAAGGGGGCCAAGCAGTACTTACCTGGTGGGAGAAAGGCTGTATGCTGCTGTAACTGCATGTTGGCAAGAGCTTGCTGGTATTGGAAGATACCAGTGTTAAAGACTGCGGTGGCACCATTGGTTTTTTCAAGCGCAGGCCTCTTTGGTAAGGGGGGAAGTACAGCTTGAGGAATTCCCTGAATGGTGGATGGGTATAAAAATAAAGTCCAGTAACAAAAAGAAAAAAACCAAAAGGGGGTGGGTGGGGTGTGGAGGAGGATGGGAAGGAGGGACCGAGGGAGGGAGGGAGAGAAGAAGAAAAGGAGAGAGAAAAAAGGAAAAAAAAAGATAAATCAGTAGAAGGCAAAATAACCAGGCAGCACCATGTTTCTCCATGAGCAAGCAAGCAGCATAGCAGACTGAACTACCAAATAAAAGGCGAGGGAACAGCTTTCCAGGGAGCACTATTTGCCTACCATTACAGTGGCGCAGGGCCCGGCGGGCCCGGCCGCAGTGCCAGCCTACGGGAAAGCTTCGGGCCGGGGAGGAGCGCGGCTCTCGGGGCAGCAGCATCGCCAGCTCCATGAGGATCACACGTAAAGCCATGTTAATAGTCACCGTCCGAGCAGGCGGCGGGGCCGCGGTGCCCCCCACTCCCCGGGCCCCAGCGCTGCCCGGGCATGCAGAGCAGCGCCGCATGCCGGCACCGGCCGCCTCCGCGCCACCAAGCCATGCCAAGGCGCCCTGCGCCGGCACCCGGGGACGGACAGGGACGGGGCAGGAGGGACGGGGACAGGGGCAGCAGGGGCCGGCAGGGCGTGGGGGCGGCTGCAGGGAGGGTGCCCAGCCCGGCCCAGCCGCCCACACGCCCTTGGCCGGGGATGTGGGGAGGGAAACCGGGATGTTCCATCTTTATATATTAACCCCAAACTCCACTCTACGATACAGCTACATGCCAAGCTAAAAGGTGAAAGGTCATAGTACCAGGTCAAAGGTTGCCTCGAGGGGTCGCTTCAGTGATTTGACAGCCGACTGAGTCTTAATTAGCAGGCAGCGAGCACATGATGGCAATGGCCAGTGGGGTCAAGCGCATTAACATAAACAGCAAGCAGAGGTGCGTCATGGGGGCAGCAGTGCATTGGGGAGGTGAGAAAAAACAAATAAAAACAAATCACCGGATGCCGTGTACAAGGTAACAAGACTAGGCATGCACGGGGGCCGGCGGGCGGCCCCGGCGGGCCGGGCACACGCGGTGCCCGCGGCTGCACAACCGGGAACGGGCTCCCTGCCACCGGCCACGCCGGAGCCCCGCGGGGAGCCACGGCCCTGCCACCCCTCCTGCTGCTCCGGGAGCCACGGCCCTGCCACCCTGTGGCTCCGACTGTGCCCGCTGTGCTCCGCTTCCCACACCCCCACGGGCTCAGCACTGGCGGGACCCTCTGACCCCATGGGCTCAGCACTGGCAGGACCCTCTGCCACCACAGCCCCCCTCGGTGCTACCCTCGCCTTGCCAGGAACCACCTCCTGAGTGGGTCCAGACCTGGCTGCTGCAGCTACGGGGCTGTGCCTGTGGGAGCTGCCGCCAGCCCTCAGGGGACACGGGACAGGGACAGCAGTAACATGGTCAGATCCACTTCAAGATACACCTCTACAAACATGGACTCACAGGAACTAAGTAGGGGTTTATCTATCTGTGCAGCTAGACAGATACACATCTGCCCACACACAGATATACAGCCAACCAGATACACATGTAGCCCACACACACAGACACGCACACACACATGTGTATGCACACACACAGGTACATACAGGTACTCTGTACATCATCAGGCACGATCAGACAAATACCTCAATGGGGTCTGGAACTACTTCAGAAGAGATCTGGCACCACATGCTGAGAAAGCTCATTGCACTGTGTAGTGACCAGGGTCTTTGAGCACACCCCCCCTCAGCAAGGACAGACACACATCCACTGGCACCTCTGCTCAACATATGTCTACATCCAGAGGTGTTCCCACACTCACCATGGCAGCTGCAGTTGCTGCTGCCTGGGCAGCTGCAGCTTGGTTAACCTGGTACTGGGCAGCCTTGATCTTGGCTTGCAGGTGTGCAGGAGGGTGAAAATATTTGCACTTTTCCCGGGAGCATCTCCCTTTGATGTAATCCATGCAGACAGTGACTGTGTTGTCGTTGGTGTCGATCATGGCACTGTCAGCGGGGTGAGCGAACCGGCAGTCGTTCTCTCCTCTGTTGCAGTTCCCACGCTGGTATTCTCGACATACCTGCGACACCAGGAAAAGAAAGACCCTGACTTTGGGTGATGGGTGTTGTAGGCATGGCTTGGAGCAGAGCCAGGGTATCCAAATGCCTGTGAGAGCACTGGAAGGATGGGGGTCTGGCCCCAGGTGGTGCACAGCAATGGTGGGATGATGGTGCTACCAGGGACCTGGCAGCAGAGCTGGCTTATCCAGAGCCACCTCTGATGTCAAAGAGCATCAAACCCCATTCACCGTGCTCATTAAGGTGAGTGGTCACAAGTGTTGGGAAGATGGCTCGTGGCTGGCCCCAGGGAGCCACTCCATGTCCATGTGCCTTCATGATCCAAGTACCCGCCAGGAGAGGGCAATCCACAGCCCACCTGGAGCAGTCACCGCTCCTGCTGTCACACACCAGCACCAGCTGAAGCTGAGGGATCAGACACTGCAGCAAGGAGACCTCCTGGATGGCAGCCCCCTGCAGCATCCCCACTAAGCCATATGGGTCCAGCTCCCCCTGAGCTCACACAAACCCCCCTGTGCCCCCCGTGCCCCCAGCACTGCAGGCACAAACTCTGCCACCAGTGTAACAAACACAGGCCCCCTCCCCACATGCCATGCAAACTCTGTCGACTGGTGTGGGCCCTTGTCACGGTCAGTTCTCTCCAAACCACCAACCAAATGCACTTGTCATTCCAGTTTTCCAAAGGCCATAGGAAACAAAGTGACAAAAGCAACCAGGGCTGTATAAAAATAAAACCACTACAGAAGATGGAATTTCCTGTTCAAGGTGGGTGCCCATGAGCTTGGATAATCAGTATTTCCACAAGAACCTTGGCTCCAATCCCTGCAACAACCCAAATTTGGTAGTGGTTTGGTTTCCCTCCATGCTGATGCTCTGGCTGCTGTTTAACCCCCGTGCTGCTGCCAGTGCCACCTGCCATCCTCTGCACTCATGGACTGACACTCCTGCAGGACCAGAGCAATGCCATGTGTGAACCCAACCACAGGAAACACCCATTTGTCCAGGTCATTCCTGTCTAACCCTAGTTACAGGCTTTTTTCACATCGTGACAGACTCTGGGTACGTGTCTGCAGCACATCCACACGAGCCAGGCCCAGATTCTGCAGCACACAGGCCACAGCTCAGGCAAATATCTCAGCTGGAAAATAACCATCTGCCTGCCAGGTAATCCTGCAGCCAGACCCCTTTTCTGGTTCAGTCCTACACAGTGACATGGACCACCGTGCCAGTCAGCATGACACAGGGAGGACTGGGCAAGGAGGTTCGTGTTCAACACCAAGGAACACTTTTTGGGTCAGGAACCAGCGCCCTCAACCCAAACACAGGCCTCTATATAGACAAAAATTGATAATGTCCTTTGATTATTTTTCTGCAGTCTAGCAGTAAACTGAACCCTCTTCCTCTGAAGTTGAAGAAAAGGATGAACTAAAGACAACTGATTGTCTTAGGTCCTTGTCTTGTACTAGTAATCCACTGAACCAAGGTCTCAAAATCACTCCAACATGTAAGTGAGAACTACACCACTAATAATATAGAGATGATAGATACAAATTCATACGTAAGTGTATACATAAAGCATCTATATACAGAGAGAGAGAATGCATTGACAGAAGAGCTAATTTTAACCTGGTTAAAAATCAAAAAACAATGCCTAGAACACTGAAATAAGCAGGTAGAGATAATCTTTGGCATGTCCAGGGCAAGTTTTCAGAGCTGTCACACAACTGCTGCGCTAAGGCGAAGAACAGCTCCCTCAGTGCTCCCAAACAGAGCTGGGGATGAGGGCTCCCAGCAGCCAGGCACAGCCCTGAACTGCTGCCCCTTCTAACCAGTGTGGCCAGCAATGGCTTTTCAACTGCTGTGAGGGTACCAGTCAAGAATAATTCCAATTCTTGCTTATTTCAAAGTAAGCATAGAAATGTTTTGGGGTTTTTTTGCCATGGGCATGCTGCAATACATCATCGATCTGCTTGAGTACAGAGAGGCACAAAAGCATGATGTGCAGTCTGGTCCTTCAGATCTGGAGAGTTTTCATTAGTTATTTACTAAAAGCCCTGTAATTAGTACTGCAATTTTCAACTCAGTATGTTAGGAAACATAAACAGAAAAGGCACGGATACTCCAGCCTGCTGCAAAATGCTGAGTTAGAGCTGTAGTGTCACTGCCTCTCTCTAACTCCCTTCCCTTGCTCGGGCTTTGGGCTGAGTTTGCTTTGATGGCCTTGCTGGGACTCAAGGTGCCACCCCAGTAGGGCACAGCCACCCCTCAGCCACGGCAGAGTCCCTCACCACTCACTCCACTGCTGGGCAGGGTACGGACGGAGGGACATGGCCAGTCTCCCAGATCACACCCCACCTTCTGCATCCCAGAGAACCCCTCAAAATGGGTGTGCTGGTATCCAGGACACTGTGACCATTCGAATACACAGCCCCACCAGGTCACAGTCCTGACTACCCAGAGCTGACAAGCTCCAAAAACTTCCAAGTTGCTTCTTTCTGGCAAAAACTGCTGTGTAAGACCCAAGCAGGAAAGAGCAGCTTGGCTGTGGCCATTCTCAACTCTGGAACACTTCTAACAAAATGATAGCGTTCCAATGGGAACAGCCATTTTGATAAAGCATTAGGTAACTCACTTCTCTCTCAACTCCCTGTTCTTCTTGCTTCTTTTCTAGTTCACTGAAGAACCACATTTTGTTCAAGATATTTCTGGCAAGGGATGAGTGTAAGGAAAGCTGTGGAAAAGCCTCACCCCATGCCTTTGCACTGTGAGATGCAGATTCCTTACAGGAGTGGCTGGATGCACTGGACACCCAAACAGCTGCATGCTGTATGAAACAGATGTAGGCAATGCTGCTGCCAGGAGCAGTCACCAAAGGCACATTGTTCAGGAGACACGGTACAGGGCTGACAGAGCTGTGGTGTCTGCCTGCTTCCCTTCACACCCCAGGTGTACCCACTGAGAGCTTTCGGCCATGGAACAGCCTCTTTTCGGTGTCCTAGAACGTGTGCTGACTTAATTCCTGCCAGAGCACATCACTCTTGAAAATAAATATTTAAAATTCTAAGCAGAACCAATCATACTCCAGGATTAGATGCTAACATCATCGTGGTTATTTTTCTCCAGGACAGTTCATTCCAAGGGAGAGTGAGCGGAGCCTTATAAAGCTCTGATAATGCCATAACAAATGGCTGTGCCACAGCAGCAGATCCCTGGGAGAGCAGGTAGACACTGCTGGCTCCTCTGGGAGGCAGCAGCCAGACCATGCAGAATCTCCAAAATCCATCCTGTATTTCTGTAACCTACAAAGTAGATTCAAATGCTTTGCTGTTTAGTGTGCTTGTTTGGTGTTTGGACCCTGAATTTGTACACTCCAGATCAAAGGAGCACTGCACTGGAACACTCCTGTGAATTATATTCTCACCTGCATGTTTCACTGCTGCAGAAGGAAAAAATACGAACAAACATCCTCCTCCCAGCAGTGCAGTGTAGGCTGCAGAGTCCATGGGTCAACCTGGATGTGCTCTTGATTCCAGTGAACACAGAAAGCAAAGCTCACACAGTTTAAGGGGTAAAAGCAGCTGGATTTCTTGAAAGGGATCTACATGATGCAGTGGCCAGAGCAGAGCCCAGGTGAGGGCCCTGAGAGGGTGGCAGAGGTGGGACTTCAAAAGCTCCCCGTGCACTGTGATCACAGGCTGGGCCAGCAGCAGGGTTGCCCTGGAGGCACCACACAAAGAGTGCCCTGCACAGCCTCCCTCAGGCTCCAACAGAGGCACCTGCTCCCTGCTCATGTGCAGAGCCAATACATGGAGACACTGGGTACATCCTGCTTATGACCAGGATGCTTTTGAGCCCTCAAGTCCCCACAGCACTGACCAGCCCATGGCCACTGCACAGCTGGAAGCACAATCAAACACAGCAGCCGAGCTTGGCACCTCAACTCAAAGGGCTCCTGCCATTGACATCCTCCTCTCCATACTTGTTTCCAAAACCAGTGTGATTTATTTATGAATTTGTCTAATTGCATTTTGGTTTTAAGCCACCTCTGGCAGGTGTCCATCACAAAACAGAGCCCTCAAGGGAAAAACATCCCTGGGTGATTCAAAGCAGCCACCCGTGTGCCAGCTCAGAGCTCAGCGTGGCTGCCTCCCCTGTAACCTGAGCGTGCTTTGGGGAATGCTTCCCTGGGGAAAACATCTCTAAAAAGGGAAATGATGTGATCCTACAGGAGGGGAACCTGTGGTGACGTGAGCTCTCAGAATAGTGGCAGCGGCAGCAGGAAGTGCTGGCTGCCAGATGACCCTCCCTGCTCCTCCCAGCTCACCACACAGCTCAGCAGTCAGACCCAACCACAGGAAAGAACTGATTTCCCTGGTAAGGGGAGTTAATCCCTGCTAATGAAGATGCACAAGCAGAAAGAAAAGCATTACAAATACAGCAGGCTGCAAAAACCAGAGATCCTTTTCGCTCCCATCAGGCTCCCTGAGCTCAGGGCCCAGACCCAGCGCCGGGAGGGAGAGGGGCAGCAGCCGTGACTGGGAGAGCAGCCCCTGGCAGTGCCACGTGCCCCAACACTGTCATGTCCTGCAGACACACCACGACACAGCAGGCCAGTCTGGCTGCTCAGCCTCTCCCACCTGTTCACCACCAGGCCTGACTGGGGCTGCTGAGCACTTACACACAGCCTGTGCCTGTGATGTATCCTGGTGGCACTGCCCTCAGCTGTGCCCACAGGCTGGGATCCATGCTCTCAGGCTGTGCCCAGGGTTGTGCTCACAGGCTGTGATCTACACTCGTGGCTGTACCTACAGGCTGTGATCTATGCTCATGACTGTGCTCTCAGGCTGTGCTCAAAGGCTGTGCTCACAGGCTGTGATCCATGTTCATGACTGTGCCCATGGGCTGTGCTCTCAGGCTGTGATCTATGCTCATGACTGTGCTCTCAGGCTGTGATCTACGCTAATGACTGTGCTCTCAGGCTGTTCCCATGGGCTGTGTTTACATGCTGTGCCTGCAGGCTGTGATCTGCACTCATGGCTGTGCTCCCAGGCTGTGCCCATGGGCTGTGCTCTCAGGCTGTGCTCTCAGGCTGTGATCTGCACTCATGGCTGTGCTCCCAAGCTGTGCCCATGGGCTGTGCTCTCAGGCTGTGCCCCAAGCGTGTGGCACGCTGCTGGCTCACCACCCACACGGCTGCAGCACCGATAAGGTGCTGAAAACATTGTCAGGCCTTTCAGATAAGAAAGATTCAGAGCAAGGCAGAGCACCAGCTTGAGAGCACCGACACTTTTCAGCATTGTAGTGAGGATGATAAGCTGGACACAGGAGGCTGGTGGGGGAGTGTGAGCACCATCTGCCCAAAGCCAAAGTAAGAGAGATTGAAAGTCATCCTGCACCCGGGTAGCTGAAGCTCTGCACCTTTTCCTGGTGCTTAGTGCTGGTGCCTGTGCCCCTACCACATTAACACCCCCTGAGCACAGACTAACTGTGCCCAAGGGCACACTGTATTCTTGCTGCTGCCATGGTCGTTCCTATATATTTTCATTGCTTTCTGCAAGGGAGGGTCAGAAGCAGAACAGTAGCATGAACTTACTGTACAATCACTCAGTCACTCCTTGTTCACACCCGTCACCAAGGTATCACCTTATTAGCCCAAGTGAAACCTGCATTATTTGCTTTCGTAAGAAAAATATTTCATATCTTTGAGACATAATAAATGATACACCTGTGAGAGTAAGTTACACCAAGCAGCTCCTACCTCCAGCCTGTCTGTCCTCATCAGCTTCTGGGCAGCGGCGGCGGCGGCGGCAGGAACGGGCACCCCGGGGTTCCCTGTCACCAGCATCGGCGCCGTGGGCAGGATCTCGGCGGGCACCAGGCCGGGGGACACGGGCCCCAGGTAGGGGTTGAAGGCGGCTGACGCGTTGGTGGCCAAGCTCGGTGCGACGGAAAACATTGGCTGCAGTGGAGACAAGGAGACAGACACCTGACATTTGCACTTGCTGTGCTGTCACCACCACCTTGAGCAGAACAGTCTCTGTTACTAATGGGAAAGAAGCATTTTTCATGATTGTGGGGCATGGGGAACGCCTGTGCAGATGTCCCAAGTGAGTAAGGGACAGGTATCCCCCCTGCCAGCCCCTGCTGCTCCAGCTCCAGCTCCCCTGCATGTTCCCAGCATGTGGCAGCTCCTGGTGCAAACTCCTGTCAGACCCACACCCCAGCAATGCCATAATGGGGTCACAGAGAGCCTGGGGCTGCCGGGGGAACACGGCCACAGTGGGGACAAGGGCTCCCTCTGGGGAAAAAGGCATCTGAAAGCCCCAACACAGCACCAGCCACACTCAACCTCAGGCACAGGCAAAGCCTTTCTGGTCCTGGTGGCAGCAGCGCCGGCTCAGGAATTACAGAGCTTTAATAAAGGAACAAGAGCAGCCGACCACAAGCCTTTGGTTTCCCAAAATTCAACAGGCCATGCAGATACTCAGACACTCACTGCAATGGGGAGGTGCTTTCATCAGGCTAAAACAATAAGCCAGAGGAAAAGAGCATATGGAAATATGATTTTCTTTTGTTTGTTCATATGTTTTCAGAGAAGAGGCAAGTGCCCTTGTGGCTGTGCTATGGTGTGAAGATAATTAGGTGTAGAGCCCAAATAATGCTGTGAAACCCAACACAGAGCTGCTACACTGCAGCAGGGATTAAATAACCCTCCAGCCCCAGAACACACAGTGTAACTGCCAAATAAAATTCAGCCAGGAGTGTTTATCTTTCATTATCTAAATAAAGCAGTTACTTAAGGCATTTAGGTTTTTCTTCCAAACTAATCTTTAGAGAAAAACAACTACAAAGTTAACACAACTCTTTCTCTGTTTCATATCAATTTAAGGCAGAGAGCACAGAATGCCACATTTTTGTGTTCTTGAGGAAATGACTGAACTGTTTGGAAGCCAGGGGCATTGGAAACACTGGACAAAAACATGCAAAGATTGCTGGAGGAAACAGACTGAGAGTTGTGTAAATGGTGATAATTTCTTTAACACTTCCAGATTTTCATCCATGTGAATGAAAAACAAACAGGCAGATTTTACAGGAAATGAAATATCACTTATAAGCACTATTAATTAACTGCACTTTTCATTACTGTGTTATCAGCTATATAATAAGGAAAATTAAAAATAGGACTATGAACCAGTCTGCTAGTGCGTAATTTAAGAGATATCAATGTTTGATTTCAGCTCAATACACTCACTGTACAGTAAATAAAAGACTACCCCGTTTGTTTTCTATTGAGCTCATTTTGTACCGATATAAATACCCTGCAGCCTTTCAACCACTGCAGAGTAACAGCACATGTTATCAAAGCCACTTCACATTACTCTGAAGCTCACAGGTACATTGTGATGTGCTGTACAGGTGTAAGTCAGGACATGCACAGCTCCTGGGCTGGCAGGGAGAGCATGGGGACAGCTGGGCAGCCACAGCCACTGCTGGGGCAGGACACAGGGCCACCCCAAAGCCTGGCACCTGGCAAAATGTCTGTCAGTCCAGTTGCCTCAGAGGACACCAGCACAGACAGCATCTCCCAGGGACTGTCCCAACACTGTCCCCAGGCTGGGTGGCCGTGGGACGGGGAGCAGTGGGACCGAGCCAGAGCAGATGGGTCAGCCTGGGCTCCCCCAGCCCATAACTGCAAACCAGTCAGAACTGGGGGCTCAGTGCCTTGCAGGAAAGGAGGGACTGTGGGGCTGCAAGTTGGGCTCACCTGTGTTTCAGGAAGCCTTCACCTCCCTGGCTCTAGAAGCACCGTTAACATTTCTCTATCACCACAACCAAACCACACAACTACTCACTGGCTTTGCAGTTTGGGCCCTGCTGTGTACCACACACATCACCTGAGAAAAGGCAAAACAACTGCTGTAGATCAGCAGAGAGAGCAGAGGGGAAGGAGGACACAGCCCTGGATGCAGCTCTTTGCTGCCACACGCCCTGTAGTCTGAAAGGCTTGTACTGACTGATGTATCACAGCCATGGTCTAGCTGAGCCCAACTCCCCCTAAACCAAAGTCCAGCAAGCAATTCCCTGGGAAGGTTTCCCTGCTTGAAGGGAAAACATCCAGTGGGCATCTTCTCAAAGCCAGGAGTTTCCCAGAGCACATGGAATTGCAAAGAAAACAGATCACTCATGGTCTAAACTTGAAGAAATAAGCTGCAAAAAATGAATTAAATTAACCAAAGATTAACACAATTCATTAACAGTATTACTTCAGGCAAGGTGGAATTAAGCAGCACACACACACACACACACACACACACCCCCCAGCATTTTACTTCAGTTGGTTTCTCCCCCCGTTCCCGACTTGTGTGGATGCCACAGAGTGCCAGGCTGTGCTGCCTGCCCTCAGCCCCACGGCCCCTCCCCGCTGTGGGCCCCCCAGACACGTACCACGGGCTGCAGAGGGGCCCCGGGCATCATGGCATTGGCGAGCTGCATCTGCTGGGCCAGCATGGCCATGTTCTTCTGCTGGATCAGGTTATTGCGGCCATTGATCTCCAGCTGCGTTTTTAAGTGTGGTGGTGGGTGAAGATATTTGCAGTTTTCCCTTGAACATCGGCCCTGAGGAAGGGAATTGACACAGTTGGATTAGAAGCTGTGGGTCCATCTTTGTGCAAACACAACCCAGGCTGCAGACAGTGGGGAAAGGGCTGTCCCACACTGCCCAGAGCCACTTCACCATTCCTGTATCTGCTGCCTGCTTTGCTTTCCTGAGCTGTGGATTTCTGCAGCACAACCCTAAAACACTCTATTCCTTTGAAAAGTTCCTGAAGGTGAGCAAGTGTGAGTTGTTCTGAAAGAAGAGCACATTCCTCCTCTGTGGGGATACACTCCTGCTCCATGGAGGAAACCAGCCCTGTGCTTCCCTAGACCTGGGATCCAGCATCTTTGAGAGAAACCTCCTCCATAGGATGCAGTTCTGTTGTGATTGCACAAACCAAACAGGAAAATCAGAACTGCCTTGTTTCTAAATTTTTCATAACATTCAGATGTGGTAAACAAGTTTCATGCACCAGTTTAACAAGGATGAAAGGATGTTCTGCAATGTGACATCCACTGACACTCAGGAACAATAAACGACTTTGTGCACAATGCACACCCAGACCCTGCTGTACCTCCCTGGGACCAGCAAAACACAAGGGGAACTGGTGAGAATCAACCCCAAATCCCCTCCAGCTGGTCTTAAAACCTCTAAAGCCAAAGGCCAGTGGGAGCAAAGGCACTGCCCGTGCAGCTGCTCAGACATATAGAGTGTGGGCAGAGGGATGGGGAGAGACCCCTCTCCTGGGGGACTGAGACACCTCCCTTGGGAAAGGCAGTGTCCCCTCCAGGAGAGCAGTCCCCTTTCCTCACAGTAAGGGACTGATGATGCCACATGCCAGGACCCTTCAGAAAATGCAAGTTCATTACTACAGAAGCTTTACACACTAATTGTTCTTTAAAGTTGTTAAGAGCAACTTAGCATACTTTCACTAAAGGGATGGCAACAATAATAGAAAAAACCCAAACAATTGAAAAGGACAATTGAATTCTTTTCAGAAAAAATCCACAACAAAACAGATTCCTTAAATTACAGTTTTTTCCTTTACTCATTCATCTTTGAAATAAATCCAAACAAGAACAATGACAAGGTAAAAGACAGACTTAATTTGAGTAAGAAACTGTTTTTATCAGGAAACAAATGGCTTAAATGCAGTTTGACCTTATCCTGCAATTTTGCTCAGAAAGTTAGAATTTATCCTTGTTAAACGATCTGCCAGAAATCTAATTTGTAGGATGATTTTTGCCTGCCCTAGAGGCTGGGATAACTGGTTTGCTGCTGCCTCTCTCCCAGTCTGTCTCTCCCGCTGGCACTGCAACCTTCTTAGAACTCATTTTCACAGTTGCTCAGCTGACATCTGAGTGATCCCTGCACAGGAAGACAGACCTGATACAAGAAAAATACGCCAAAGCTGGCACCTGATACCCTGGGGCAGCGGCCAAACCTGCCCAAGGGCCAGCACAGCCCGAGGTGGGTGGCCCAGCAATGCCTGGGACATCTCCCAGCCCACTGTCACCCTCAGCCTTCATTCAGGGAAGGCAACTCTCAGCTTGGCGGGTGCTTTAGGGCAAAATGACCCTCAGCTTTCTCCTTTAACCCCTAAACCAACTCATTTCTGCACCCCCAGGCCCGCCCAGAGCACTTCACCACTGTGTGAACTGGCCAGTGCTCTGAAACAGCTTTATTGAAGACAATTCCTCTCCCAACATTAACCCCGTGTCAGGTGTTGCCACCCCTCAGGAACACGGGGCAGGCTGACACATTTACCAGATGCCCAGAAAATGAGATCTTACATGAGCACAATGTGAAAATCAGAGCTAATTACTGCTAAATGAGTAACATGGAACTACAACATGTGTTGCTGGAATCAGAGAGGAGCAGTTAACAAACCTGGTTCTGAAATGCAGATTAAACTCAATGTCCTCATTTCACTGCTGGGGTTTAGGCTGCCCCACAGCTCTCTGGATGGGATCCAAAGCCTGGCAGTACATGTTGTACATCCCGACCACTTAATGCACTTCATACACTCAAATGCTTTAAAGGCATAAAAAACCATTCCCAAGATCTAACACAATGTCCTCTGGCTCCCAGCAAACAAGGAGCCCCGCTGCTCCTTCCCCGTTGAGGCCATCATTTCCATCCACTTAGGAGCTAGTTTTAAAGGAAAATAATTTACTCTGAGTTAAAGACAAGAGCATATCACACCCCCACGTAAACTGTGCTCATGCTTAGTTATCACCAGCTACTATCAAAACATTTACATCCTCCTTGTTTGCATGTTGTTTTGGACCCCAGGGCACCTTTAACCCTCAATCTTTTTCAATTTGCAGATCCTAGCAAATTCCCCAAAAGAAATGCAGACCTGTCTGACTGGGAACAGGGTTTCTTGCTTTACTTTTATTCCCTGGACCTTTACAAAAGGTCTACAGAGCACCCAGGAGTGGGAAACCACAGGCTGTGATGCAGTGCCATGATCTGCCCAGAACACGGGCAGCATTCACCCCTCCACCCTGCGGGCAAGCAGCTCCTAATTACCTGGTTACTGGATCCCGGGAACTGAGTCCACAGACTTCAAGGCACATTTTCATCTCTCTGAACCTTTTCTGAACCCTCTTTCAGTCATCACCAAAAGAATACTATAAGTGAGTATGTGCAGAGGCGTCACCTCCGTGCTGCACCAGAACACTGGGGGGTTACCACCATCCTGCTAGACTAAAACTTACTATGAACCCTCCTGAGGCTTCCCAGCACACTCCTCAGCAGAGGCTCCACAGGTCAGGTTTCAAGAGTTTCCAAATACCCAGAACTTTCAGTACCCACCTAAACTTTGAACCAATTCAAACTAAAAATAATCATTTCTCAACACCTCCTCAGAAAGATCTGCCATGCAACAGGAGAGCAGCAAACTCATCACCTGGCACACTTTGCTCCAGCCTAAAACCTTCTTGGAAAGCATGGCCTACTGACACAACAAATTAGCTCTAATTATCAAACTGCTCTGGCAAGGTCATTACTCCTACAGGCACACCCCGCCAGGACCGAGGGGTGTCTGTGCAGGGACTGGAGGAGCCCTGGCTGCCCCGTGCAGGGATGCCCTGTCCTCAGAACACTGCAAGCAGGCAGAGGGAGGTTCTCCAGCCAGAGTCCTCCTGAGGTGCACAAGGCAGGGAGGACCCAGAGCACCCTGCCATGCTGTGTCACCCCGTGTGACACCCTACATGACCCCTCCCCTCCCAGAGAGTGCCTGGGAAGCCACTGCACCTGCCTCTGGCACGCCCTGAGCCTCTCTCAGGCTGGGGCTCCTCGGGTCAGGGTTATTCCCCAGTGTCACTGCTGGCAGTAAGGTCCGTGTCAGTGCTGTCAGCATTGCCCCAGCTCCCGGGTGGGTTCTGGGCTCTGACAGGGTGCCCACTGCCATAGGGACGGGCACAGTCCCGATCTGTCAGCGTGGCAGGGGAGCACTGCTGAGCTGTGCTGAGTGTGCCCTTCTGCTCACAGTGTCCCTGTGATCATCACTGACAGTGTTGGGATGCAGCCCACAGCTCTGCAGAGGGACCAGCCCCTGCATGAGACATGAAGGTTTGGGGACAACCACCCAACACCAGCTCAGGCTCAGGCAAAGCAGAGACACAGGAGGATTTTTCACAGACAGAGTCTAAACAAAGATCCCAGTTACTGCTGTCACTGACAACACCAGAGCACACACAGAGCTCAGTGATCTGCTGTTACTGCTTGAGGTCACCCTCCTGCAGCAGCACAAACCCAGGGTAAGCACTCAGACCCAGCAGGTCGGTGTGTGCCACTCACTGCCCACTCCAGGCCGGTGCTGACCCCGGGCCAGCCGGGGCAACCTGCCTGGCTCCACACGGAGCTTCTGTGCTGCTGGGTCAGGTGACCCCATCCACCCCTCACGGCCCCGAGGGTCACACACCTGTATGGACAGCTGTCAGAAACGCAGCTGCTCTGGGCAAGGCTCACACTGAGCTGCGCCAGCCCGCTGGGTCTGTTTATTTATGCTATTTTTATAGCACTGCGGTAGCACAAGCTGAGCTCCCGAGCACTGGCTGCCCCGCTCTGTGCACGGTTCTACACGAACCACTGCTCACAGGGAACGGCAAAGCTTCTTGGGTTCCATCAGTCCACCAACACCACGTCATGAAAGCATCTCCATAGAAGTCCAGGGGCAGAGAGCTGAGAGCAGGGACGTGCTGCTCACCGCGTGCAGAGACATCATTAGAATAACCCCTGGCTCTCCCTGAAGTGCCTGGAATAAACCCCTGGCTCTTACCCTGAGATCCCTGGAATAAACCCCTGGCTCTCCCCCAGTCCCAGTGCCAACCCCATCACTGCAGGCAGAGCTACACTTCCTGCTGGCAAAGCTCAAGGAAGTGCACAGAGCTTGGAGTGGTGTGGACACCAACGGGCACTGATCATCCTGACCACACTGATGCACCAATCTTTCCATTTAAATTTATTAAACGGCTGCTCAGGATGTCCCAGGCCCAAATTAATTCTCCAATTAAAAACTGTTGCTTAGCAACAGGGCTTGAGATGCAGGAGAGCGAAGTGGGATGCATCAGGAGCTGCCTCGTGCCACAGACAGCACCAAAGCCCCACATCAGTGTGAGTGTGTGTGTGTGGCACCCTCGTGTAACAGGTAAAACCAACCTTCTAGTGCCCCAAGAAAACAGGCCTGAACTCTGTTTTTGGTTATTCCAAACTAAAACCAAAGTAAAATGAAAAGCAGCCCCACAGAGCTGCTCTGGGTTTCAAGCAAATCATTTTCCCTTGGATGGTCGTGAGCTGGTGGTTAAATCCATGACCATCACACAACATTGCTGTCACTGTTGCTGTTGCTACCACTGAATGGAGGAGGGAACCTCCAGGTTGAAGGATGCAAAGAATCTGCTTTTCAAACATGACTGTGTTGAACAGAAGCAGCTGTAATTTTTGCCAATGGCCTTGGGCAGTGACCACAGCCTGCAAGCCCCTGCAGCACTGAGGGACTCACCAGTGTGCTCTTCTGCCAGAAGACCCAGGGGACAGCCCCACTTCCCCATCCCTGGAAGTGTCCAATGCCAGGTTGGAGCAACCTGATCGAGTGGAAGTGTCCCTGCAAGTGGCAGGGGGTGGGATTAAGACGAGCTTTACATCAAACCAAACCAGTCTGGGATTCTATGATTCTATAATTTTAAGTAGCTTTTCATGATCAGACTTACAACCCTCTGACATTTAACAGGCTGCGTCCTAAAGACAAAAGAAAAAGCTCCTTGTGGCCAGCACAGACTCCTATGAGTGCTGTACATCCCAACTGCCACACGTGAACACACAAAGCCCCATCACTATTTACAAGTTATTAACAACTGGCACAATTTACAGTCATTTCAAACACCTTCAGTTGTTCTGACTGTGCCGTGGTACCGAGTGGTCACCGCTGGAGCTAAGGCAACTCTGCCAGTGTTCCCTCGACCAAGAGGCTCTGCCTGTGGCCAACTCACACAGCGTGAGCCACAGGCACAGAACCACCAGCCACGGCTCAACGGCACAGCTGCAACACATGAAATCCTTCTGATCCAACACAAACAGGCAGTTCCCTCCCTCTGCTCGGGAGCACAAATTCCTCCCAACCTAGCGCGCCCAAACCCGAGCGGGAGGATGGCTGTGTTACCCTCCAGTATTGCCTGTAAATGGTGAAACTATTTATCTTGATGCCCATGTGTTTCACAGGAAAACATTTAACTCCCTGTAAGCTACAGTTTCCTTTTTAAAAATATACCATTTGCAAGCACTTGTATCGTGGCTTGCTTGCCAAGCACACATTCAGAGAAACTTTTTTAGTATTAAACAAAAAAGAGTTACAGGACCTATTTAACTGCCTCTAAGCACACAGACTGCAGTCCCAAAGACAGGTAGTGGTCCAGAGGCAGGGCAACAATTGCTGAGGCCCCACACAAGGTCGAGGCACAGCCTGTCTGGAGACCCAGCCCAACAGTGACCAGAGGAGGGGTCACTGCACCCCAGCTCCAGCACTGCCCCGGTGCCAAGCCAGCCACTCTGGTGCTGTGGGACTGGGGGTGCCCCTCTGACATCACAACCAGCTCCTGGTTCATGGCCAAACCCAGTGCTGGGAGCAGAGCTGGCTGATGAACCCTCTGTCAGACTGCCCATCTGTGCCTGCCGGGCCCTGTGGCACCTCCAGCTCCCAGCCCAACAGCCTGCCAAGGAGGTGGGGTGCGCTGGGATGCTCCCAAACAGCTCTGAGGCACAGGGAGAAGACCTGCTGGTGGCAAACGCTCCTCTCCAGGGGAAGGAGGTGAGGGCACCGAACCTGTGAAGTCCCCTCAGCCCCTCCAGGGCTGGGCTGTGCACAGGGACACTCACAGCAGTACATGGTGTTTGCTTTTCTAAGTGAACCTTTTCATATTAAAACACCCCCGAAGTGACCACTTAATGACATCTCTGCGTGTGATTATTGTGCATAAAAGCCTCAACGCCTCTACCTGATCATTTGGCTGGCACAGCTAACAGCACTCCTACAGGAGCTGTCCTATTGCCATGAAATCCAACAGGATTTAAAAAAGAAAGAAAAAAGCAAATAGAGTGAGCAGACTGCCAGTGGGAAACCAGAAGGAAAGACACCAGCTCAGCAGCAAAACCCTCTCCACTGCTCCTGCTGTCTGTGGGTCCCTCCTCCGAGGACACACAGAATGTTCCACAGCAGCAGAGGAGGGCGACAAGGATGGCAATGGGGATACAGATGGGGACATACACACCTGTGACACTTTGCTTTGCACCCACAGCAGTGTCGCCAAGTGCCTGTCTGGCACAGGCCACCCTGTGACCCAGAGTGAGGTGGCCACTAGGACTGCCACAAACCACCTGAATCTTCATTTTGTAACAGTCACTGGCAAATGCATCAATAGCTTATGGGAATAAAAATATTTATTTATATATGCTTTGATTTATATATACTTTATAAAAAACTAAAAGTTTTCGTAAACTATTTAATACAATTTGGAATTGATCTTGGTATTAGTACAAGTATTTGTACATCCACATCTGTATACACATTTATCAATCCATCAGGATTTATACTGACACTCCCAGGACACACAAACTCTGCAGACTGCACTAGACCAACACCAGACTTCCTCCCCACCTGCCCTCAGCCAGTGCAGGACAAGAGGGAACTATGTTTTCCCAGGCCAGTACAGGAGAAGCAGATCCCCCACAGGGGGAATGCCCTGCTGAGGGGTGGCACATGAGTCACACCAGACACAGGAACCATGAGCCATTTCCAGGGAGAACTTCAGCTGCTCCCTCAACTCCCAGCGCCACTAATCCCTTTTAGAGCAATCTCTGGTAATCCGTATGATCCTTGCTCAAGTGTGTAATAACTCACATTTTAAGAGTAGAATGAATGACTTCATTTCCAGATCAAGTAAAACACACAGGAGATTTAATCTACTTACTGGGGCAGTTCCTTGTGGTGCTGAGCAGCGAGTGGCTGGAACAGTGTCGAGCTGAGCAGGTACCTGGCCCCCTCTGAGTCACACTCCTGCTCACAGCTGTACTCCCTGCCCATGACTGCTCCTGAAACCTGCCCCTTTGCCTCCCGTGCCGCTCTCAGCAGTTCCAGCAGAAGGCAGAATGACTGGGATGAGCAGTGAGCTGAAGGGCCATCAGTCCCACTGCAACTGTTTAATGGGTGAGCTGAAGCAAAATTAATATTTAATAATATTTTCAGGCTTATGATTTGTTTTAATGTATTTGGTTGTAGGACAGAAAATGGGTACATTGTCAAAAGCTGCCTCCAGACTGGAGAAGCAAACAAAAAGGACACAGCCCTTGTTCAGCAGAGCTGCTGGAACAGGTCAGTGCTATTTATGGCAAATTTAAACAGGGAATCCCATATGAAGGAGGGCACCATGTGTGTTAACATGTACTTATGACACAGTTGATGTAGTTTAAAATTGTTTTGGAACCTGCCCTGGCTGGCTGCAGGGCTGTCTCCACTTTCCCTGTCAATGCCCACCAGAGCATGCACTTCATTTGTGCCCCTGCCTCAAGCAGTCTCTCCTTCTTAGTTATCAAAGCTAAGTTCTAAGGTAGACATCAGCCCAGGTAAAACACCCCAGCTGTAACTATCTTCATTTGGTTTTTCAGCACGCTGCCATTTGCAGTCTCTCCTGCCTGGGCAGGGAGGTGATGGCAGGTGACCTGCACTGGGCCATCAGTGTCCTCACCCAAGCATGGACACACAGGATTCTCCATTAGTGCTGCTACACTTAAACTCAATTACTCCAGGTTAAAAACAAACCCTTCCTTTGTGATTTCAAGAGAGAAATCACCATCCCCTGCTGCTGCCCTTGCAAACAGAGGGTAGCTGAGGCAGCCAGCAGGATCTGGCCACAGGCAGGAGCCGGGGTGGGACAGCAGGAGCGATGCCACACTGCTGCTCAGGTTATAAAGGTCCTCCCCAAACTGCACAACACGAGACAGGGCACTGCACAGCACCTTCACGATACGCCTGCCCTGGAACGTGGAGAACAGGCAAAGCAAATGAGCAGCATGAGAGGGACAAGGTGGCATCGCTGTGCCGATCCCTCTGTGCACAGCCCGGGGCCAAGCCCCTCAGGGGCACCCACTGCCAGGGACCCCCCAGCATGGGCACCCCTGAACGCTGCCTTTACCTCCCAGCGATGCCCACGGCCACAGCATCCCCCCACCTGCACCTGCACCTGCCCCTTCCAAACGGACCAGCATCCCCTGCCTGCAGCTGGATGTGACCAGGGACAGTGTGACCCCTTCAGCTGTGCTTGAGGAAAGCTCCAGAACAAGGACCAGGAGGGAGAGGGGAAAAGAGGTGCGATCCCTGAACTGATGCCGTGTTACCCCCACAACAGCCATGACTTCCATTAGTGCATTCCTGCAGTCATGGTGTCTCTCCTCAAACCTCCTCCCACAGCACCCTCGCAGGGTTAGGGCTGAGCAAATGGCACGTCTCAATCCCAGCAGGTGCCTGAGCCACGTCCATCCCAAGGAACAGCCTGGCTCCAGAGGGCTGAGGCCCCAGGTGAGGCGAGGACAGGGACTGCAGTCCCTGCCTGTGGGATGGCAGCAGCAGGCGCTGGCAGCGCCGGCAGCCGCGGTTATGGCTGAGGGCAGTGCTGAGAACACAAAAATCAACGTCACTGATAAACTGCTCTCCATGTCCAACAGCACCCCCACAACCTCCTCCAGCAGGCTGAAGGTCAATGGCTGTCAGTACTTATGTCTGGATTTTTACGGCAGAGAGGCTGCTCTAAATGCATTACTGAGAGCTGCAGTGCCACACTCCAGACACTGGAAATCACTGCTGGAATCGGATCCTGAAAAACCAACACATCCACATGTTTGGTGTTTTTATTGACAGGGCTTACATAAGAATTACACCTTTGTCCATTTTTTTGCTACCCTTTCTGTTGTATTTTCCCCTTGTTCTCAGCAAATACAGCATCTTGACATGCTGTTTTAAATACAACTAGAATACACTTGCCAGGCAATATTTTATTGACTGAAAAATAATGAATATGGATTGACTGCAACTATTCCTAGATTTGACTAAAACTTACCTAACAACATTAGTGGGGAATAATTGTCAAAATATTATTTTATTCAAGTGAAATGATAAATTCTGACGGAAATATGGAAAGTTTGTTAGACTTTATTTCAAAATAGGATTTCACTTTACAGCTGAGCACAGGTAAAACAAAGTGCTCTGAGGGGGAAAGGACAGAACAGAAAATGTCATAGAATCACAGACTGGTTTCAGTTGGAAGGGACTTTAAAGATCACTCAATTCCTGCCCTGGGCAGGGACACCTCCCACCAGCCCAGGGTGCTCCAAGCCCTGTCCAACCTGGCCTTGGACACTCTCAGGGATGGGGCAGCCACAGCTTCTCTGGGCACCTGTGCCAGGGCCTGCCCACCCTCAAAGAAAACCATTTTTGCCTAAAGAAGAAATTCCTTCCTGAAGAAGAAATTTGACAGGATCTGTACTTCTTACAGATAAATAAAACATTTCACTGCAACCAAGGTCAGACACTCAAATGGGAACTGTTATGGGAATCAATACTACAGCCTGGAGAAATTATTTCAGATTCAGCCTCTGAGCTCTGTCCTGAGATGCCATTTTCCCTGGAATGTGGAAAGCAAATAGTGAATCTTCTGCAGGTGAACACCAAGAGTGGGGCTCTGACTCTCCTGTGCACAGGTACAGAGCAGGTTAGTGGCACTGTGGGAAGCAATGGCTGTTCCTACCTGCAAAAGTGAACAGCTGCTTTCTCAGCACTATGAACTTTTCCCAAGAATTCACTGTAGATCACAGGTTTGAATTGCAGCGTGAGAAATGATCTTGACCCTCTTTCAGCAATCTCTGCCATCTCTGCCGAGCCACATGCTCTGGTGCTCTGTGTGGTCCTGGAAGAGCTGGCTGGCATCTGACAGAATAAACCTGGCACCTCTCGCTTGGTGGAAACCCACAGGCTGCAGGGCATGGCCATCCCCTGAATCCCTGAAAGGCGCCGGGAGAAGTGACCTGATTTTGAGGAATGCAAGCAGCAATCCCTGACCCCGCAGGTGTGAGAGACATTCTACAGCACAATAAACTGCCTTAGGTAGAAACACCCTGCTCTGACCTCACCCAAACCTCTCTACCCAATTACTGCACACCCAGGGTACTGCCAAAGTTACCCAGAGCAGGGTGGGCAGAACTGTCAGGGGCCTGGGGCCTCAGGTGTTAGAGAACCAACAGCCTCCCATGGCTGCCAGGACAGCCCTGTGGGTGCCACCAGGGCACAGCAGTGCCACAGCTGAGGACACCAAGTCCTGCCTCTGGCAACCCAAAAATTAACAGTTCCTGTACAGTCTGCTTACAGGATAATCAAATTAAGGCCATTCAGTCTCCTCAGCAATAAAAAAGAGGAGAGACTGAAATGGCACACACAGGCACACAGGGCAGGTGCTGGAGGCAGGGCACACACCACCCTGAGGGCACTCGAGTCCCACGGTGGTTTGCTCTGATGTCACCCACCACAAAACACTGAGCTGGCAGATTAATTTCCACGGGGGGTTTCTGAGGTACATGAGGATATTGGGGCTGCTGGACCACCAACACCCATCATAGCACGCAAAAGGTGGACATCGAGTCCCTTAGAGCAGCAGCAGCCCTGAGCTCCCCACAGCAGCAGCACAAGGTGACCCTCAGGTTTAACAGTGAAGGTCTGCACTGGCTTATGGCCACCACCACCAAAGGGACAAACCCACAAACACACTTGAGTAAAGCAGAAAACATTGTCCCTGTCCAACAAGAACTTTGGAAACTAATAAAAGTTGAAGAATTTCTCTTGGAAAAAAAATAATCAGGAAATATTTAACAGCTTCTAGAAAAAATTCCACCTGTTTTCCACAAGAGGGAACTCACTGAAGTCAATGGCTTCTGCTTTTGACAAGACACTGAATTCCTACACAACACACCTTCAGAATCAGTGCCCAGCCCCTCTGCAGTCAGGGCAGCCCCCCAGGACTGCCAGGCAGGGACTGCCCGAGCCCACAGAAACACACCTGCAGTGGCAAGTCCACGCCTGGTGCTAAAGCAGGTATTTAATGTAACTGTGTTCCTAATGGGAGCAAGAACCCAGAGGGAGCAGTTGGCCTGCACACCCCACCGGAGCCGAGAAGTGTCACCGTGTGATGCGTTTGTCACGCTGCTGGGGCCGGGGCTGGCAGGAGCAGCCGTGAGCACTCCTGCACTAACGAAGCAGTAATTAGTGCGAACCAGGCACCAGCCAGGGCCATGCCAGCTGACCCAGGGGCAGCAGGAAGCCCAGATCCACACACACCTCACCCCTCCTGGGCTGTGATCACACAACTACAACCCTTGCCACAGCCTGACATCACAGCACTGAGCAAGGGAGCCAAGGCAACCAACCAGGGGATCCACAGCACTGTGACTTTGCAGGACCACCCAAGGGCACTGCCACATTTCCCCCTCACAAAAGGCACTGCTGTGGCCCTGCCAGGTACCACCACCTCCCACCCCGAGGCACTGCCACGTGCCTCCCCTAAAGGGCCTGGCATGTCCCACCCCAGGCACCAACACCACATCCCACCAGAAGGCACCCCCATGTCTCACACATTTCCTCTTTATTTCTGTTGGTTGGCAATTAAATACTCCTTTTCTTTTGAATTTTTTCTTTCAAAGCTTATTCTGTCTGGTTTGAAGTGAAAATCAAAGAACAATCATTAAAAGATAAAGATTAGGCTGACGAAGGCTGGCCTTGCATCTTTTCCTAAATGTGCAACACAGAACAAACACAGCTCTTCTCCTTTTCCTCTCAACTGCATCACGATTATCACGTAAGTGGAATCTTTAGCTTTGGCCTTTCTTTCTGCACGAGCAGACACATGCAGCCACTCCACCTGAACTTCATATCCTACCAAATGGGGAAATCTTTCTCCTCAAGTTAGATTGATGACTAGAAACCATATATAAGAGTAAGTTTTATGTAAAGGAACCGTAAATGCACCGCAAAAGGAAAAGGGTAAAGGGCTCACTGCATGCACACAACTCTTGGAGACACCTAGTAAAGAAAAGGTTAAAAATTATCTGTCTGCCACAGGGTTGCTCTTCGCAAGTCCTTCTCAGTCTCCTTGCTGGCTACTGGGTGTTGAAGGAAGGAAGGTGTTTCAAGAGGGAGGATTTGGTGGAACACAGAGTACACACGAAATTTCTCAGCAACCAAGTCCTGAGACAGGAGGGACTTGGAGTAAGTCAGGTTTTTAAGAGACCTGGAGGCCAGCTCTGTCCCAGGAATAGCTGGTGGAGGAAAGAGATGCTCATCAGACTGGTGAATTTAGAGAATTATCTAAGTCAGTCCATTCCCAATAAAAGGGCAGGGAATGAAAGAGATTTAGATAGCTAAGCCAGCATCAGCACGGCACTGCAGAGGGCTCTTCCTGGCCATGGAGAGAGCGTGGCCAGTGCAGATGATGTATCTGCAATACAGGCTCTGCTACAAGCACTGACAGCACACCTAGAGCCTCGTTGGAGAAAACCTCTGTAAGTGAATAGGGAGCAAGCCCCCAGAAATGAGAAGAGCTTTGTACGTGGCCATTGGCCATCACCATCACACAGGGAGCCTACAAGGAAGGTACCGTGCCCTGGGATTCAGTCATTGACACAAGTCAGCACATGCAAATGAAACAATTAGAATTAAAATTAGTACTTGTTACAGTGCTACACTGCCATGAAAAGTAAAACAGAGGAGAGCTGCTCCCCCTGGTGCAGCCAACCCTGCTGTAGCCTGGGGGTGACAAGTGGTTTAATTCTAAGGATGAGAACCTGTTTTCCATTCTGTGTCAGTTTTCATACGCAATCTCTGCTGGGTACTATTCATTTCCTACCAGCTCTATTCCTATTCACTTCCAGAGAATGTTTCCCTCAGAGTTTGCTGAAATGCCATGTAATCAATGGCTGGTGGGCACAAGCACCACCTGGGCTGGCAGCAGCTCTGGCAGGACCCACATGTGCTGCTGTGGGACCCCCAGACCTGGCACTTGGCTGCCCACTCCCCTGTGACACAGCAGCATGGCTTGGCAGCCAGCAGCACCCCCAGGGCACTGACACTGCCCACGTCCCACTGGCCCCATCCCACCTTCCCAAAACCAGGGGAAGCACCTCAAGCTGTTCTAAATGCTCAGCATGTCTGCGTAAGCCCTCGATGGCAGAACAAGGCAAGGCCCTGACTCAGCTCTGAACAGCCACCCCTAATACACAAAAATAACTTGTTTATTCCTCCTGAGGTGTTATTTTTACACCGCCAGTGCTGAGTAGCCGTGGCCATTTGCTGCCGCTGGTCCCAGTAAGGCACGTGGTGAGGGCTGGGTGCATGAGCCCTGCAAGGCACCAGATCAGCAATGTCCCTGTCCTGCCCAGCTGTCCCATCTCGGTGCAAAGGGCTCAGTGGGGGGGTGGGAGAGGTTCTCAGACCCAGGGGGTGCACAGGGAACACCTTCTGCCACTGCCCACCCTGCCAGCCATGCCCAGCACCTGGGGAGAGCCAAGCTCCTCCTCACCATGCCATCAGTCAGGACCTCTGGGCTCCCCATGGACCTCCAGAGGGAAAACCTTCTCCTGAGCTGCTCCTTTGATTTCTAATCATCTGGAGTAAAGCCCCGATAAATCCAAGTGTGCCCATGGTTTCCAGCAAGGCAGAAGCAACTCCTCCATATGCACGACCAGCATCTGTTGGCTCAGGAGAGCTGAGGGCAATGCCACGATGCCGCCCTGGTTGCCCACACGCCACAGCTCACACCAAGAACCAAAGTGCAGCTCTCCCTCCACGGACCCAACGTGCTCCATCCACAGTGCTTTCCTGAAGCGTCCTGGTAACACTCTCCCAGGGCTCACTACTCTATAAACTCTGGCTTTGGAGGATGCAAGTTCAACCCAGGGAATGCAAACAACCCTAAGGGCCGTGAATAACCAAGTGTGGCTGGTGAGAGGTAAGTGGGAACATGACAAAGTGAGGCAGCGGCAGAGGAAGCTGCTGGCAAGCAAATATTGCTCAACAAACAGGACAGCAGGACTGGGGAAAAACTGACAGAGTGGAATAACAGGAAGCTTAGTCACTTCTGGACAAAAAAAGTGAAGTGTGAGAGCAGGGTGGATGGAGAGGAGCAGCCAGAGTGCCGGGATGGCAGGGCAGGCAGGGCACCAGCCAGAGCGCCGGGATGGCAGGGCACCGGCCAGAGCGCCGGGATGGCAGGGCAGGCAGGGCACCAGCCAGAGCGCCGGGATGGCAGGGCAGGCAGGGCACCGGCCAGTGCGCCGGGATGGCAGGGCAGGCAGGGCACCGGCCAAGGGCACGGCAGGGCAGGCAGGGCACCGGCCAGAGTGCTGGGATGGCAGGGCAGGCAGGGCACCGACCAGGGGATGGCAGGGCAGGCAGGGCAGGCATGGCACTGGCCAGGGTATGGCAGGACAGGCAGGGCAGGCACAGGAGCAGGCGGAGTCTGCCCTGCCTGGGTGCCTCGCTGCAGCAGCCCCTTCACAAACACAGCAGCATTCTGCACAGGCTCCTGCAGCTCCTGACTCTGCTGATGGCCCAGCAGCCCCATATGCCCAAGGAAGGCTGAAATATTACAGCAGTTAGAATTTAAGGATGCAGTTGATTTTGAACAATCGGCATTACCACTCAAACCCACCGCAGGAGGTGGCCAGTGGAAGTGTGTGAGCCACAGCTGAGCACAGACCAGGGGCTGTCCCACCACAGTGAGACCTTGGAGAACATTCTGCTTGTGATGGAATCACCACATTTCTGGCAGCTCTCAAGCCACACAGCATTCAGACCATAAAGGCACTTTGCAGAAGCCTCAGGAGTGTCAAGGAAAGTTGAAAGGGGGATCAGATTTCCCTGGTGGCAATCTTTCACACTGAAAAGTGCCCATTACCCTTGAAATACGGTCTGCTCTGATCACTGATGACGGGATAGCAGCACTGGGTGTTAGTAAAGGCACTAGAAAAACACAAACCCAAGGTTTTACTACATCATTCAGATTAGAGGCTAGATAAAGAAAGTCACGAAACCATGGCAAACTGATGACAAGCTTGATTAATAAAGTTGTTTAGTGCTTAGGCAAACGAGGGAAGAAAAGCATATAAATAACAAAGGGTTCAGCAGCAGAGAAGAAAACTTTAACGTTAAAGTTTATGGTTCAAAGATTCCTACAGTGAGGATCTGCCTATAACCAATTCAGACTTCGGTGGCAAAAGAAGACACCTAAAAAGGTGATGTAATTGATATCGGGAGGCAAAGGGAGAGTTAAAAGTCCTTAACAAAGAACAAATTGAAGCAGGCAAGGGTAAGAAAGGGAAAGTGTTGTGGGTAAACAAAGGCTGACAGGTCAGGTTTGTTTTACCTTGCAAGTGTGTGCTGAGGTGCAGTAAAAGCTTCCTAACCAAATAAACACCCTCCAGTCCCTGCGGGAACCACAGCGGTGGCAAACCCGGGAGCTGCGGAACGCCCGGAGGCCCCGCTGGGGAGGCACGTGGGGCCCCACATGGAGCACTGGGCACTTCGGGATACACTCACCATGTTCCCTCACAAAAAGCCAACCCAGAGCAAACGCAACGCTGCAGGGCTGTCCCAGCTCCGTGGCAAACCACGGAGCACAGACATCCCAGCTGGAGTGCAGGGAAGGACACGCTGCCCCACTGAAGTGTGCACATCATGGGCACAGTGGGGCTGCGAGGGGGCACACGGAGCACCAGCACCTGGCTGAATTTCCCATTTGGGCTGGCCAGTGGGCCTTGGCCCCCCAGGAGCCACCAGCCAGCCCCAGGCACGGGCTCAGTGCAGTGTCCCATCCACCCGCAGCACCCACACCCCAGCACGGTGCAGTGACCAGGACAGTGGGACAGGGACACACCAACCAACCTGACCCACCGCGGTGCTGATCCTCGCTCAGCTCTGCTGCACTCCCGAGGGGAGAGGGCACCATGCCAGGCTCAGCATGCCCTGCATCACTCCCAGGGTTTCTCATACAGCTCAGGAACAATTTCCTGCACTAAGTGCTTTCCAGGCCTCCTAACACTGATATTGCAGATCAATATTTTACAACGACAAAGCTGTCTGATGGGTGTGTTGTGCTTACTTAAGTGTCTCTAACAGGCAGTGCTGCTGTAATCACACACTCTGCACCCCTGACACCTTCTGCCCCAGAGGTTTGGCCTCGATCACTTTCCACATGAAACAAAATGACAACAAAAGGACAGAACAAAAGATCCACTGTAAGGCAATGTGCAAATAAAGACAGTATCTATCTGCACTGTCCGCACCAGCACTGTGCAAATATAACTAAGGCTATGAGAAAACACCACTTGCTCTCAGGAGTTCCCTACCCTCTCTCTGTTAAGACCTTCGTATAGGCTTTATTTTTGAAAATGCAACTCTTTGTTAAGTGAGTAAATACACCCCGAGAGCAGAGACCTGTGCTGTAGGAACAAGGCCCTGGTGAGAGCCCGTGTGTGCTCAGAAATGTGGCTGCAGGGTGAATATTCAGCACCAAAGCCTTGAAATTCAACTCTCTGTCACACAGTGAGGGAGAAAAGCTCAGAAAAACTTACGAAATATGTGACAATGACATTAGATGAGCAGAAAGAACAGGTAAACAGCAGAAGGTGTTTCTCAGTGTCTGTAAGGCCTCACAGAGCACCTGGGCTCTGCAGGAACACAGAGGTGCAGACTCATCAGCTGAGAACAGAGCAGGTCAGTGCACACGGACTAGTGGGAAACAGGGGCCAGGGTTGATTTTTATACAGTTAAATAATCACAAAACATGCCAAAACACTGCTCTGTGGTCAGAATTCCCTTTCATTGTTTATTTTCACATGGGCACTGACAACTGCAATGTCCTGTCCCAAACCTGAGCTGTGCCAACCTTCTGCTCCTCTGGAGTGAAGGAAAGCTCCCTGGTCCATCCCAGCAGCCACCCCAGGGCTGGGCAGGGGGTCCCATCCCACAAGGAATTACAACAGCCCAAATCCACTGGTGAAAAGGAAAAGGGGATAATCTGTTTTAAAGAAGCCATCTTCCGGTAGGAAGCAGCATTTGCAAGAAGAATTCCTTCCTGGAAGGGGTGGTGGGGCACTGGAAGGGGCTGCCCAGGGAGGTGGTGGAGTCCCCATCCCTGGAGGTGCTCAGGGAATGACTGGACATGGCACTCAGTGCTCTGGGCTGGTTGACAAGGGGGTGATGGGTCACAGGTTGGACTCGAAGGTCTTGGGTGTCTTGTCCAACCTTAACGATTCTGTGATTTCTGCTACTGGCAGTTTAAGTCTGCTGTACGACATTTCAGCTGTGCCACTTCCCATACCCGCCAAGGCGAAGGAAATGCCACCTCTGCAGATCTTATCTGTGTGTGTGTGAGCTCAAACACACGCCCAGGACCTGAAGACTCAAACGCTTGAGGCGTTCAGGCACACAGAGCTGGTGGGAAATGAAAAACTTTCCACGTGTGGGAGCCAACTGAGCTGATGAAACAAACAGGAACACTCAGAGGGAGGACTGGTGTATTCTGATCTCATTGCAGAAGCACTTTTTCCCCAGGTTCAGCATGTGTGAGGCAGAATCAAAGCCCCAGAGATGAGAGCATCTGCCTCAGGGCTGGGCTGCAAGACTGCCTCACAGGTGCTTTTCTTTTAATGTATTTCACACAGACCTGTGAGAGGAAATAACTTATTTCTGAGTATTAAAAGGAAATAAAACCACTACTAAATTCCCCTATTTTCCCTGACTTTTTTTTTAATGTAAGACCAGACTGACTGTAAATGTAATAAAACAGGAAAGAAGTGCAATAGCAAATGAGAACTTCCTAGCCCTCAATCTCCCTACAAAGAGACAAGTTCAAGGTGAGAGCTTTGCCCACCACTACAGTCAAACCCTGAGAGCCCCAGCAAGGTGTTTCAGGGACCTGGAGATGAGCTGTTCCCAATAGCTGGTCCTGCTCTTCCACGGCCCCATCACCACTGGAATCCCTGCCTTCCACAGCCCCATCACCACTGGGAATCCCTGCCTTCCACAGCCCCACAGCCACTGGGAATCCCTGCCTTCCACAGCCCCACAGCCACTGGGAATCCCTGCCCTCCACAGCTCCCAGGGCTCAGACAGCCTTTTATGCAATATTAAGGAGCAGAAGTTGAACCAAGTAATTTGTCAGGTGATCAAAACAGAATTTAAGTAGTCACTCAGTAACACTTAATTATTTGTCACTTAAACAGAACAGAGAGAACTACAGATGGTGCTGGACAACTGACCCATGGCTGCACTCCAGGCAACAATAAAATCCAGCTATGCTGTCCAAATTTTAAATATTAAATGAGTGTATTTTTAGCAACTGCTATTTTCAATTTGTTTAAGCACAACAGTTTCTTAATTCACAAAAGGCCTTTGCAGCTGCTGAAGGCTCCTTTTTATGTAAAAACCCAAAGTCAACACACAAAACACACAGCCTGAGAAAAAATCTGGAGGAGCTCCCCAGCACCAGTGGCTGCACTTGCTGGAATAATGCACAGCAAGGCCAAGGATTCGAGAGACCTGGGATTAAACTGCTGGTGTCTAAGGGCTACTTGAGCTCCTGCTGCAGGCAGGATCACAGGGTGTACACACCACGATGCTGACTCCCTGTTTTCCCAAACCAACCTCTCATCCTGAGGGGAATTCCCATGGAGGTCCCCAGTGAAAGTCTCCCTTGGCACCCGCCTGCCCCATGCCACAGTCAGCACTGGCAGGTCCCACAGCACCCTGGGGGCCAAGGGCTGTGCCCCCTGCCAGACCTGAGCAGGAACACCTCCAGTGCCTCTGCCAGCCCCTCCAGGGGGCCAGAAGGTGTCACTGGCACACCCCCAGACTGCCAGCAGCCCCCTCTCCGGTCTCAGCCAGCACACACAGGGAATGGTATTAGGAAAACATTACTTTCCAAAAAATATTAAAATCCAACCACCAAAGCGCTGCAAAAACAGGTGCAGCAGTAATGCCTGTCCTGTGTACATACCAAGGGAAGCCCCCAGCCCACCACAGCTTGATCAGAACATTTGCACAGAAGTCAGACAGAGAAGGGATGTTCCAGCTCCAGAGCTCTGCTGGAATCAGTGACAGATAAAGTGCAAAACCCAGAAAGTCATTTTGACATAATTTACATAATTTACATCATATAGTTTAATTTTTCAAAACTGTCATATGAAATAAAATAGATTAATCCCGAGCTCAGCTATTTTTCACACCAGTATGGTTAATAACAGAGAAGAATCTAAAGCTAAATCAAAATTAAATCACTTTGTGTTTCCCTTATGTCTTTGGTGGGAAAAAAACTCTCTCCTTACCCCAAAGCCCAGCTCCTGTTCCAACAAACCAGGAGCACTTCCCCTTCTCACTCCCACGTGCTCTTGGGGGGCTTGCCTGGTCTCCTCTGCCCAGGTCCACCAATGCCAAAGAGAGAGCAAGGGCAGCAACAATCTGAAAACCAGCCTGACCTAAAAACCTCTGTGTGATACAGACAGACAGCCAGGAGCAAGCAATGCACAGTGATCAGTAAATCACCCAAGAGCTGGAACACCCCAGGCCACCCACTGTGCCAATACACAGAATCAGTTGGGTTAGAAAAGCCCTCCCAGACCATCGACTCCAACCTGTGACCCATCCCCACCTTGTCACCCAGCCCAGAGCACCGAGTGCCACAGCCAGTCATTCCCTGAACACCTCCAGGGATGAGGGGCACCTCCCTGGGCAGCCCCTTCCAGTGTCTGACCACCCTCTACAGTAGGAAATTCCTCCTGATGTCCAACTTGACCCTCCCCTGGCACAACCTGAGGCCATTCCCTGTCCCTGTTCCTGGGGCACAGCCCAACCCCCCCCAGCTCCCCTCTCCTGGCAGGGATTGCAGAGCCAGAAGGTCCCCCCGAGCCTCCTTTTCTCCAGCTGAGCCCCCCCCAGCTGCTACTCCAGCCCCTTCCCAGCTCTGCTCCCTGCCCCGCACACACTGCAGCCCCTCAATGTCTTTCTTGCAATGCAGGACCCAGAAGGGACACAGCACTTGAGGAGGGGTCTCACCAGTGCAAACTGGCTGTTTCCCCAACACACAACACACAACACGTGTATCACAGAGAACTGTAACATTACACAGCACGTGCCCCTGTTCCAAGCACCGCAGGCCTGTCTGCTCACAACTAACTAAAGAATACAGCACCCCTCTGCACCTGCCTGCCAAACACTGTCACTGGCAGCCAAACCCAGCACAGCAACCTCAGAGCAGATCCAGTTTAACTCTGCGATCCTTTCAGGCAGTTTGAGGCAACGTTTCCCTGGATCTGCAGCCAGTGAGCAGGGCTGGACAATTTCCATACTTTACCATCCCTCTTTTCAAATTTTAATCTCAATCTCACAACTATTTATGTCTCTATTTAAGCCTGGAGTTATCCCACATAAATTCACTGAAATCATACCAGCAAAAAGTATTAAGCTCCATTTCCTCCCCAAACTGCTCCTCTCTTCAAACAGCACCATCTCTCTTTTTCCTAACTCTGCACTATTTCGCCAAGTTAGGAACGGTCCAGACAAATCTGCAGCCCAAGTGTGTCTTTCCAGGAACTTGACGGGTCATGAAGTGCTCTGAGTGAGGCTGGATCCAGCCCCGCTCCCCAGCAGGCCCCTGGCCCCCTCCTGTTCCTGCTCCAGCCCCGTCGCGATCTGTGGGCGCACTCGGGAGGGATCGGCGCTGTCCCACCGGAGCGGCACCACCGCGCCCACCAGCCCGGACTGACAGCCAGAGACCCTCCCGGGATCTCCAGGGCTGAGCGCTGGGAAGCTCATGCAGAGTGTGGTGTAACAAAAATGCAGCCTGAGGAAGCAGCTCGACAGTGCCAGGGTGAAGCCCTCCAGCACCACTACGCTGGATTTATTTTTCTTTAAAAATCCACTTCATCAGACGTATTTTGTTCTATTTGGTCAAAATGTTGCAGTTGCTTTCAAGTACCTCAACACATGTTCTGTATCAGTTAAATCCTTAGATGTTCCCTAATGAACAGGATAAGGCGTAAGTATCTCAATAATTCAAATGTGAACCCTATGACAGTTTTCTTACTTGCATAATCCTGTGTTTCAGGACCTGACAATTCAGTGTTGACTTAAATCTCATGTCAACAGCAGTAATCCTCCAAGTGGCACCATGAAATGAGGAACAAGACAGACCTCTGGATTAAGACAAAACCAGCTCTTGTTATTTCATACAGGGACTGATTTGAGCACTGCTGGGCAGCCCTGGATGAAGAACCACCCCTGGATCCCCAGCCCTCACATGAGCTCAGGCAGGGCTGGCACGGCACAAAAGGAAGCACAAGCACACAGAGAGGATTAAGGAGGTGCCCATTACTGACCAGCCCCAAAACCATGCTGGGTCTCTCTCTTAACAAGGTTGTCTCGACCTGAGTGAACTGGCAGGAGGGCCGTGGACTGGCCTTGGCTTTGGCCAGCCTGCTGGGGAGGAGGCTCCTTCTCAGGCCATCAGACACTTGGACACAGGAGCTGCCCCCGACAGGAAGTGCCGGCTCCTCAGCTGGGGCAGCGGTTCCTAAATGACATCCAGTTGGGATAAGGAGGCTCTGCAGTCCCAATAAAGAAACACCAGCACATCTCCAAAGTCAAAAACCAGATGTGATCATTTGGTCTTGAATGTAATTTGCTGCTTCCAACAAATTTCAGTAAGCCTTGGCAACAAAGCATCTGTATTTGGAAAAACAGAGACTTGGGGTCATCCCGGAAAGGAGAGGCCTCACAGGCTGCTCCTGACCACTCAGTTGACTTGGGACAAATGACTGAATGTTCTAGACATGAGGTTTCCTTATTTTATGCCCTTTCACATTTCCCCTGCACACTAGTTCAGAATTTTACCGATTCTGACTATGCCCAGCAGAGTTCCAGACTGTAATACAAGCCCATGCTGGGTTCTATTAGGCCCAGACTCTAAAAGAGGGCTGCAAATGCTGCAGAGCAGTGTTTTAATTTTTATTTAATTTCTTCCTGCTGAAGCTGTAAAATGAGCTGTAACTCTTTTGTCCAAGGATCTGATAAGATTTCAAAACACCATTTATCTTCTCACAGAGAGAACACGTGCTTTCCATTGTTTAGTTTGTTAATGGACTATTTGCCACTCAGCCTAACAATTGCCCCATTTTCCCTCTGTATTTGCCACTTTCCCTTCGCTTCCTCTTCTGGAGCTCAGCCTGTTGGCAAACACACAGGCTGGAGAGGAGAAAAATGGCAAATCAGACCTTAGGAATTTGAACATTGTTTATGTTTTCATTTTTTGCCAAGGGTTACTGCTTTACGAGCTCCCTTGGAATCAGCCGTGTGTCCATCTGCCTCCCAGCCCAGCCCAGCCCCTGCACAGAACCTGGCCCTGCCTCGCACTCCAGGGGTGCAGATACCACTCTGGTACAATTACACACGAGGCACCTGCTCAAGCGGTCTGGGCTTTTCATTCTGCCTTAATTAAAGAAGAATCAGAGCCATGATCTGCCATTCTCATATTACTAGTGAGATACACTGACTGGGATTTTCTTTTCTTCATTTTCAAAGAACTAAGGTTCTTATTCTACACCCCTAGGTAAGTGTCACACAAAGAGGACAGCAGGTCAAAACATTAATAGTTTTTGAAACAGTGATGAAGTAGGGAGACTTGAACAATTAACAATTATATCTCTGAAGCGGAAGAAATAAGGTGCTCACCAATTTCAACAACAACAATAATAACGCATTTATATATTTTTAAGGCTTCTTGGTAAAAAGTGGCAGCCACTTTTCCAGAATTCAGGAGAGTTTCATGTTTTAAAAATACATACTTCTACACCAGAAAATAAAACACTGCCAAAACAAGTACTGGTGGATCTTAGACACAAAGCACCAGAGCTTCAAGCTCAGACATCATCAGTGAAGAGACTTGGACTCCTAGTTCTCAGCTTTTTCTTAAAATTTAAAAACAGCATAGAAACGTGGAAGTTCAAGACTTTTCAGCTGTTGAAGGGAGAGTAGGAAAGCTCTTTTAGATTTCATAGGGCACTCAGCTCGAGTATGAAGGAGCTGCAGTGCAAGAGAGCAAAAGCTGGTTTGGAAGCTGCAGAGTCCATGGTGAATGCTCGCTCTAAGGGAGGGTGTGTGACTCGTGGGGTTCACCATGTCCACTGAGAAACCAGCAGGCTTTGCAGCACAACAGCTCCCACCCCGCAGAAAGCCCATGTGAAGACATGCCGAGCACAAGCTGGCAGCACTCTGAGCCCAGCTGAGCCCTCCCTGCCCCAGCCCACGGGCAGCAGAGGCCGCGTGGCAGCGCCCGGACGGTGTCCCTGCATCTGCAGCTCCCACAACATTTGCATTTCACATCTCTCTCCCCATTGTGCAGACATCTTCAGCTCGGCTTTCAGGAAACGCGGGTGACTCATCTATCGGAACATCTGACGAGGCTCACGTAATTTCAAAATGAGTTCTACTTAGCCTTATTTTTTCCAAGCAAAAAAAAAAAAAAAAAAAAAAAAAGAAGAAAATTATTCAAAATTACACTAAAAATCAAATTTTTGTTGCAAACCAGTTTCTGGATTTAGGAACTCAAGTGCTTATTTTTGCTGCAGACAGTCTAACAGACTTTTAGGCATCCAAATTTAGGAAAAAAATCCTACAGCATTTAAACAAGGCAGAGCCAGAGCTGGAGCTGACTCAGCTGCTCCAGCGCACAATTTGAATATGCTACATAATCGTTCCTGGTTTAAAATTATCCTCCTAATATCTAAGGGCCAGATTATCCCACACACGTTCATCTTCATTTGTGCACTCCCCTAGGCCGGCCCTGCAGGTTTCATTAGCACTAATTAGGCAGCAGGATGACAATATCCCGCCAGGGCTGTCCCAGCCCTGACCTCCTCCTGCAGCACCTCAGAGTTACAGCCACAGGCCTGGCTGCCTCTTCCTCCCCACACTCCCAATTACCACAGACCAGCAGCTGCCTGTTCCACTCACAGGTAAGAAGCAGCCGCCAGGTGTGCCCACGGGATGTGTTTCCCAACAAGTGACAGTGTCCAAAGCCCAGGACTGCAGTGCCACCACTCCTCACACAGCACAGGGCAGAACCTCAGGAGTCAACACCCCTCTCCCTGCTCTAGCCCTACACAGAGTTTGTGCATTCATTTCACAGGGAGGGGAAAAAATAATTAAAAAAAAAAAGTGCCTTACCCAAACCTAAAGTTCCACTTCTGGCCCCTCTTTTTGGCTCCTCCAGGCAGGGCCCAGCAGTGGCGTTTGCTGCGGTGGCTGCCCCGTCCCTGCAGAGGACATCTGGGCCAGGGCCAGGGACGAAGGGCACTGCACTGCACGGGGGCTCCTCTCAGTATCTGCTGTGCCTGTTTATGTCCTAAATATAGCAGAGCACATGGGCCCAGTCCTGCTCGGGGCTGCAGCTCTGCAGCACTCACACCTGCCTGACGTCAGCACCCACACAGCAGTTGTTCCTAAGGCACTCACACCAGCCCTTGGGAGTGACACCAGGGACAGGGCGCAGCAGCACAGACTGGTCTGGACCAGCAGGGCCCTTAAAGACCATCTCACTCCAACCGCCTGCCAAGGTGCATTCTTAGTTTGTAAAAAAAAAAATAATTCAGTGACTAAATATGTCTTACATCCAAGACATACTGTAGGGATAGCTGCTTAGTTAATACAACTATCATATACATTTAATAAAAAACCAAGTACTTTAACATTAATGTCAACTTTCTGGCATACTGTTATTTTAGTAAAGAGCAAGGATATTACATATTAAATTATTCAAAAATTAAAAATTTATTTTCAATGTCCTAATCAAAAGAACTCTTTTTCTCTGTGCTAAACTACTGACTGACCTTACAGGGTCCAGATGGGGCTGGTACAGCATTACCCTGAATTGTTTTTACAGAATATCTCAAGTTTGGGATACTGCAGACAAAGTAACACAGTTGACTAGCACTGCTCAGACCAGCACAAACCAAAACTGCCACAGAGGTGACACAAACCCAGAGCTGAGCAGTGGCTTCAGCGGTGGGCATTGGGAATTCCCAGAAGGTGGAGATCCCTCCTCTGTTTACCCAAGGTGTTCTTGTACATGGTACAGCCCCTTAACTGCCCAGCCCAGTGTGGGGGGCACTGACAGCCAGAGGTCCATGAGGGGCAGCTCCCCTGCCCCGGTGCCTCAGCTGCAGCAACGGGATCCCCCGGGAGCCTCTCCAGCACCCAGCCCAGCCACAGGCCAACCTTTCAGCGTGAGCACAAGTAAACAGCTCTGGTCAGCAGTGTATTTTTAAACAGCAGATTCTTTCCCAGCTCCCAGCTCGGGCACTGCACTGGCTCCCCAGGGCACAGCAGGCTGCTCTCCTCCGAGGATCTGCAGTAACACAGCGAGGCAACTACAGCCATCACCTACGGACCTTGCAGAGCTTGACAAAGGTCATCAGCAGCTCCTCCATTAAAAGGGGAGGCGAAGAGCCCTGCTGACGGCAGCAGAGGAGCCAGCCATGCCTCTGGGGCTGGGGAAGCCTGGCCAGTCCCAGCTCATCCCCTCTCAGGCACACACCACCCGCCCACGCCGCTGCCCAGCCCCAGCCCCAGTCCCGCCAGCCTCCCCACTCAGCACTGACAGCCTGGGCACCTCAGTGACCACAGATGGCAGAACTCTGAGCAGGGGGTGCTGACACGCAACAAACCTGGGTGATGCCTCCTATGGCGAAGGAAATTCATGTCCAGGTCACTCTGATGGCTGTTTCCACCTTTTTGGCCAGATCCTCCCCCTGAGAAGCGCAAGGCCAGCAGGGTCAGGCTGCTGCAGCCAGACAGCACAGCACAGCACAGCACAAGGCTGCTGGGAACCACGGGACACTGCGGCTGCTGCTCCACCAGCACACCCCTCTGGCTCTCTCAGCCCCTCAGCAGGGACAGGCTGGAGGCTCCAAGGCCAGGCCCATGCTCTGGCAGCACCGAGGTGACACCACAGGGCTGGGCCTCCCCGCCAGCACTGGCTCTGCTCCTGCCTCTCACTCCTGTTTAATGCATAAACACATCTTGTTCCGATATACCCCTGCATGCACTGTAGTTACTGTAACTTTAGAACAAATTTCAACAACACAGAAACAAAACCATTTCAATTTCTGCAAGTTAAACCATGGCTGGGGTGATGGGGTGTGCATTTCAGGCCTTGAGAGCGCTGTAAAGCTTTACCCCCTGCCCCGATCTGAGACAGAACCATTTTCAAGCTCGGGATGTTGCAGGATTGACACAAACCTGCTGTAACCCACTTCCTGCCAGCAGTGCTGGGGCCTTGCTGTGCACGACCTGCAGTAGCTGCTACAGCTACAACTCCCTCCCCAGCAGGTCTGTGCCAGCAGCAGCTCCACACACTCACTCCACTTCCCGGGAGCTGGGCCCAGCATGAGAAAATCACACTGGAGAAACAACTGACAGACACATTTCTGCTTCTCAACTTCTGACTTTGTCATGGCTCTACTGAATTAGTTCTGTACCGTTTGTGAGATGAGTACTTTACATAGTTTATTTAATTAATGAAAAACGAAGGAAAGGCGATGGGACCCACACATTTAATGCCCATCCCTGAAACTACAGCTACAGTGAGACAAGAGTGATATATTTCCAGTCCCTAGCCTGGGTATGTCTCCTGAAAACCCTCCCTGCTCTTGCCCTGCTTGCACACCCAGAGGCACCCTGCCTTCTGCTCAGTGCTGGCCTTCCCTTGAGCAAGTGCATTTGGGGAACAGACGGGATCACCAGAGCAGTGCCAACCACAGCAAGGCAAGCAGGGTGCTCACAGACACCCACACCACCCAGGGAGGAAAACACTTCTAAGGTTCACCATCAGCTGTCCAGAGACACCAACAACCTGCTGGTAATTAAGTTGGAAACAAATCCTCATATCACTTACATGGTTTGTGCTATTAAAAACAAAGAATCCTTACAGTGACTTTGCTGTTTCTATGTGAAGTGCCCTTTATTCCAGCTACAGGCAGGGAATAATTTGGAGGCAAAAAACGAGTCCCCGTAGCCATACCAGAGGATTTGAGCCCTGCCAGGCATATTTCCCTTCATTCCCCCTATCCTTCCCTTGAGGAAAGCAGCAAAACAAATCGACAGGCATCAATAAAAGCAGCACAACACCCCACTGCTGGCAGCCAGCACTCACTCCAGTTCGGCTGCAGGGTTCCTCTGGCTACAACTGCTTCTTTCATTAACTACATATCCTTGAAAATAACGTAGTATTTACTCACTTTCAATGAGTCAAAGCAGGCGATTACTCGTCCGTTTTCAACTTGGCAGCTTTTCGATGGGTGTGCAAATTTACATTCCGTGTCTGGTCGCGAGCAAGTCCCCCTTTGGAACTCCCTACACACTTCCAGCGTTAGCCATTTTGTGTCCCGGATCGGTGTGACGCTAACAGCCATCTTTAGATTTTACAGGTAGTTAAAATTTCCAATAAAAACAGGCAAACCAGGAGCCGAACTGATAAACTGGAAATGACCAAAGTGCCACCTCCAGAACACAGTTTTCCCCCGCTCCCTATTTAAAATCAGTACAAACTGGGTGGCTGCAATCTCGAGGAAGAGCTGTGTCACCAGAGTTGGAGGCGTGAGCCCGCTCCGGGGCCGGGGCTGGCAGCCAGGGGTGCCCGGGGCAGCTCAGCAGCCCATGCTGCCCGGCGGGGCGGTGGCAGCGCTGCCCGGGCGCTCCCGGGGCCGGGGCCGCAGGTGCCTCCTCCGGGCAGCGCTCGCCGCGGGCTCTGCGGTGCGACCGGGATCGATTAGTTTGGCATAGACAGTGCAGCAGTTTAGAGCAACGGCCGGCACTGGGGTTGGGCTGGGGCTTTCCTCCTCCTCGCCTGGGCCGTCGGCAGCAGCGCTCTGACCTTCGGGCACACTTGGGCACCGTGCGCGGCGGGGGCGGCCGGACCCTCCTCGGGCGGCGCGGGCAGCGGCGGAGCGCTGTCGTCGCAGTGTAGCTGGCAGCAAGCAAGGCAAAAGCAGCGGCTGCTCTAGAAGCGGTCCCAAGCAGCAGCGACGTCAGGAAAGGCACTTCTTAGTACCAACCTGTGGAGAGAAGAGACACGTTACGGGCGGCGGCGGCGGCCGCGCCCGCGCAGGGAGGGCGCTGGGGCCGCGTCCCCGCCGGG
>JAWWLZ010000012.1:510708-522379 GCA_035041345.1 Poliocrania exsul | reverse complement strand
AGGCAGGACTCCCACCATGCCCAGGGGACATCCCCGCTGCCCCAGGCAGGACTCCCACCATGCCCAGGGGACATCCCCGCTGCCCCAGGCAGGACTCCCACCATGCCCAGGGGACATCCCAGCTGCCCCAGGCAGGACTCCCACCATGCCCAGGGGACATCCCAGCTGCCCCACGCGGGACTGCCAGCCCAGCAGAGCTTTCAGGAGCCTGAACACACCCCCCAGCCTCCAGTCAAGGTGCACTGCAACTTGTCCTTGTCCTTCACAGACACAGCCAAGAGAGGGATCCACTCCCTCCCACCATCACTCCTGCACTGCACATAACGGCTCCTGAGTGTTCCTTTGCTCTGCAGGTTTATTCCCTGGGAGGTCCCTGGGTCCGGGTGCTGCTGGCAGGAACAGCTCCACAACAAGGCTGTGCAATAGCTCTAAGCAGGGTTTTCTCCTGTTCATCACTTTGGTACCCAATCCATACCAAGCATTGATTTTTCCAAACACCATGAAGAGTTAGAGCAGCAATTGATGTATTTTACATGCTAAAGCCAATGCAAGTTAAAGGCCATGCTTTCCAAACAAGATATTTAATTTCACTCTCATTACAGGAGTAGTCACCCCTAACGAGGAATGAAAGAGAGCACAAAGGCAGCACACAAAATAAGAACAGATGAAAACTGTTTTGTGCTCACATGTCCTGACAGGAGAAATATTCCGAGCAAAACTCCCCAAACCATGTTTAGGTCTGGGTTTGTAGTAAATTTTCAGTTGTGAGTTGGACAGCCCTGGACTCAGAGGGAATTCCTGCCCCTGCTGAGGTCACAGACACATCTGGGACTGCACCAACCCAGGCTGAATTCCACCCTTCCTTCTTCACACTGCCAGCCACAACAACAAAAGTGTTACTCTGAGGAGCTGTAATGCCTTGAAGATAAACCTTCAGAATGTGAAGAAATACTAAATGTATATTTTGTCTGCAGTTACTTGAAAAGAAAGTGTTTTGTCAGAATTTATCTACCTGAAAACAGCCAGAAATGCCAGCTTTAAAAACAGCCTTCAAGCAGAAATAAAGGCTGATTACAGACCAGAGATTTATCTTCAATATCTCCACTAAATAAAGACGTTAGCACAGAATTATAATTTTTTATCGGCACAAACTATTTCCCCCTCACTTTGAAATTCCCCTGTGATATTGCAAGTCACTCAGGAGTCCCCAGTAAGCTTCAAATGCTACAGGATACACTGTCTGCAAACCCAGGTGACACATGTGATGTCTCCTTTAGACTGTCTTTGACAAGCTGAGAATGACTACAACAAAGCCAGAGGGAGAAATGCAGGGACAGGACAGGAAAAGGATTGAGCTTAACTTTTTATTTTTTGTTTAATTAAACTGATTTAGGGGCAGACATTTTCCAGACCCCACCTAGTCGTAGCCAGTCAATACTAAAGGCTGTTCTTAATCCACAGGTGGGTTTTGAAGTTCACTTTTTGAAATTTGGAAGGATTTGCTACTTGTTTTGGGAATGTTGCAACATTGATTTGGCCAAACCATGACCTTGCCTTCAGTGATTATCAGGAATACAAGGAAAATGAAGCTAAAAATGCTGAAAGCAAATAAAAAAGTGATTCTCAGAAAAGACAGAAGAGAGAAATAACACCAAGAAGTCCATTCCTTAAGAGGGTAACAGAGATGACTCAGTTGTCTGCTGAGTGGGTCAATGAAAACAATTAAGAAATAGCCTCATAAATCAATGGAAAGGTTATCTTGGAAATGCCCAGGAAAGTAAAACTAACACAGAAGAAAGTCCTATTACTTCTCATTATTGCTACAAAGAAATGTTGTACAGCCAGGTTAATGATGCATTTTCCCTCCTCGTTATGGTCTTTGACACAAAAAGGTGTCTCCCTGCACTGGAATTGTTCCCAAAGAGCCATTGTTTTCACTCTTCCTGTCACTGGGTTCCCTGGACGTCCCTGTTTTCTCTATCTCAATTCACACACATCTCTCAAAAACTGATGTATAAAGCTAGGCAGGCAAAAAGCCCAACCCTGAAGGAGAAGATGGCAGGGAAGAATGCTATTTTTATGCTCACAGAAAGTGGAAGCTGAAAACACCAGTCTCAATGACATGAGAACTGTCAACAAGAACAGATAATTACACAACGTGAATTCCTCCTCATGACAATGACTCTAATGAGATAGGAAATGGAATAAAATCAATATTCTATTTACACTGACGGGGCAGTCTCAAAGCCTGAAATTGCCAAATGGCTGTCTTTTAAATCAAGGAACACAGAATTACTGACTGCCTGATAGTATTTTCAAAACACCTCTGCCAAACTCAAAGTTTACCAATAACGTATCTCAACATAAAATTTGGAAGAGATACAGCAGTTACTCCTCGGCACAATTGAGGGATATAATTATAGTGCTGTCACAAAATTAAGCTGAAACAATGAGCTAATTACCATCTTGGCCCCTTAACAGTATAGGATTGGGTAAAGATAAATATTCCTTAGTAAACTAGAGCTGAGCAGCCCAGTTGGCTCCGCAGGAGCTGCACCCTCTGCTCCCACAGGGCAGCAGGGAAAAGCAAGACAACCCCTCTACATTTTGTACTTTCACACATCTCAGGAAAGACTGGTCCAAAGGCAGAGCAGAGAGCAGCCAGCTGTGGAGCAGCACTGCCTGGGTGCTGCACCCTGAGGTGGATTCCACAGCTCCCAGCCCAGCCACCTGGGCCTCAGAGCCTGGTACAGCTACAAGCACATGTTCACTCTGGAGTCCCACACTGCATTTGTGAAAACTGCCAAAGTTGCTTCTGTGACCCAGATATTTTGCATGATATACATAGTTTTAGTAGTAGTACTACTAGTGTTTTAAAGGGTTTTTTCTGTACTGTTTTAGCTCTGACAGACTTTCCTGGTGCAACCTCCCACCGACTTCAGTGGCTCTTCTGGCACATCCCCATCAGACGTGGTTTTATCCTGAGCCTATTTCACAGTTTCCGAAACTGTTTTAGCAAAACCACCTAACTGTGACAATCCATCTGAATTTAACACACCCAAGTGCACTCAGTTCATGAAAATGGGATAAATAATGAAAAAAGAGGCAACACGTTGTACGTACATGCCTCAATCACATGCAGAAATCAGGTATTGCTCCAGGATTTCCATCCCTAATCAAACCATGAACCAATTCCCACCAGCAGTGCACCAGCACTGAGGGACAAATCCCACAGCCCAATCCTCTCTTACTTTAGATTACAGTAATGCTATTTTCAAGCCACAAAGTTGCAGTGCAAATTCCATAAACCCTCTTTCCTTTAAGGAGCAGACGGTTACGGATTAGCTGCTATTGCCGCAATTTTAAAAATCTTTAAAGTCAAAAAATATGCCTGTTGATTTCTTTTTGTAATAGCCTGGGGCATATATCAATCTCCTTTACAGAGTTTGGTACTTCAGGGACACGCAGCAGTCACAGCCTGACAGCATTAGCTGGATGTGTATTTATGAACGAGAACAGGGCCGGGCCAGTGCCCGACTCTGGACAAGGACATGGCACACGGGTTGTTATTCTGCTCTGGCAGCTTCAAACCAGGGACACAAAACAGGGAAGGATTACTCTGCCTTTAACCCATTTGACATCAAATTCATGTCTTACAAAGCGTTCACATACCCATCCCCACCACTAATCTTGCAAATACTGTTACTGGTAATAAAAACAGATCCACACTGTAATTCCTTTACCATAACATTCACATAATGCATTTTAGAAATGAAAAGTTCTGTATTACCCTGGCAGAGGGGAATTTCAACTATAAAAGAAGTGAAATTTCCAAAGAACTCTAAAAAGAAGCTGTTTATCTTTAAAAATAACAGTAATCTAGGGATGCAAGTTAAAATTCTGAGAAGTAACAATCTGAACAGAAAAAAGCCAAATGCTCTTTTAATAAAATCAGTCCTACATGCTTGTTCTAATTAATAGCAATTTTAAATGTGTCATTTCTATCCAGAGACATTTGAAAGGCCCTAACAAAACAACTATGCAGTCTTCCAAAAACTACTAGCTATTTATTAATCAGCCTCTTGCACATTTGTTTGATTAAGTGCCAATGTACACAAGCCAAGCCAGGCAGGAGAGCAGCGAGGTGACCCCTGGCAGTGGGGTCAGAGCAGGATCAGGCCCCCAGCGCCGCCACCTCCGTGGGCAGCACAAGGTGCACGAGATGGACCTGTAAAACCTGTCCCAGTCCCTGCTGCACCGTGCAGGTGTGTGACCCTCACCCTCATCACCCTGCCTGTGTCAGTGGGAGTGGGCTTTGGGTGTTCTCCTCAGGAACAGCCACATGGCAAACCCCTGGGGATGGGTCCCACAGCCGAGATTGACAGCAAGGAGAGACCTGTGACAGCAGCAGAGAGGACACCACACACAGGAGATACCTGTGACAGCAGCAGAGAGGACACCACACACAGGAGATACCTGTGACAGCAGCAGAGGACACCACACACAGCTGGAAACCCCATCCTGCTCCCTGCCTGCTGTGTAACAGGTGCTCACTGTCCCAGCCAGGCCCAGCAGAGTTATGGGAATTACCTGCATCCCTTCACCTTGCACCTGACTAGAGGGGAACCAAAAAGGGACACGAGTGCAGCTCAGGAGGAACTCGCTGCTCTGAGTTCCACTTTCAGCAGCGGTTGGAGCTCGGTGTCCGATGGCCTCGCCCCTTCAGCTGGGCCATGGGGAGCTGTGGCAGCGCAGGGACAGCCACGGGCCTCTCTGCAAGGACCAGAACACCACATGGGCATGGGGGACAGCAGCGCCACCCACACAGTCTGCACTGAAGGGATGCTGCGGAAAGAGGCAAACCCTGACCCTGGCTCTGCAGGGAGGCCACGCAGCACCCCAAGAAGGGCCAGGGGACCCAGGTCTCCAAAGCCACCCCAGGGTCCCCCAGGGCAGCACGGCCATGCCAGGGACACCCACAGCAGAGAGGCATCACCAGCTGACTGCGAGGACAGCACTGCCCGACTGTCACCAACAACATGAACCACAGGGCAAGGACAGTGCTGGAAACCACCCCAGTATCTGCTGCAAGTCAGGACACACAGCCAACCATGTTCTCAGCTGTCTGTTCCTGAGTCTCAGACCCCAAACAGACTATTTTTTGGGTTTGATACATTCTGGTCTTACATTTAATTTGTATTTATCAATCATATCCTTCCAGGATAAAAACTTGTACAATCTCTCAGAAAATACAAGAAATCTATATAATTTCATTAGTTACATAAGCATCTAAATCTCAGAGAATGTGGTTTTTAACTCTCTCTGCTCTGTCACCATCTGATGTATCCGAGATCACTGTTAGGCAGTAACACAAAAGCAAAATGATTCTACCATGCATAGCAAAACTCATCCAGTTTAGGAGACTGCTCTCGTTGACTTAACAGAGCTTTCCTTGACTTTGAACAGAGATCCCTACACATACAGTGCTCAGTAGCACAGAAACACTTCTTGATGTGATTAATTCTGCATCGTGACCAACCTCACCCAAGCTAAATAAATACATGTGTCTTCAGATACCAAGGAAAAGCTCCAAATTAGTCACTGGTATTAAGGAGAAGTAATAAAAACTGCATGACTGTTTTATTTTAGGAAAGAAGCAGAAAATGTCTTTGAGCAATTTTTAATCAGTATTTTGCTTTAGTGTATTGTTATGCTTGCTCGCCTTCAATCATGATATTTACACAGCTAACAATAACCATGAGAAACAACCCACTAACGACCCCTGTTTGGAACAGCTTTTGCTGCACAAGATCTCAGCCAGGAGAGCTGCCACAACACTTGGAGGTGGGCTGGGAAGGGATTTCTGTGCTGGGCTAGTCCCCGTGTCAGAGGTGGCAGTGGGGCTGCGAACACGGGCCCATGGGATTGCTCACATGGGAGACTCCTCTCCCTGTCCTCTGCTTGGGTTCTCCTCAGTGTGTTCCCTTTTCAACTAACAGACCTGTACAAGCTACCCAAACTGACCACACAGTGAAGGCATTTGGGGAAAAGCTCAAAAGATTACAGCTTTCCTTCTATTTTCTCTCCTATCTCTAAAAGCCATTGAAAAACAGGAATTATAAAAGTTTAAATCTCTACTCTTACCCAAAAAAACCCATGGAATATTTGGAAAATACCTCCTGAAAGCAGTTTTTAAAAAATAGTGATTAAAGACAAAATGCTTAGAAGTTGTAAAAAACAAAACAAACAAACCCAAAGCATTAATTTTGTCAGTCATGCAGAAAACAAGTGAAAGAAGTTAAAATTCTTGTATTTCAGTTCCACCATTAGCTGTATTTAATTAGAAGAGTTGAACAGAGCTGTGCCTACTTTTCACAACAAAAATCACATCATTAAATATTTATTTATGGAATATATTTGCACATAAATACAGGAGCTCAATAAAACACTGATAAGCAGCACACAAGATATCTGCCCAGGGACTTCCTTCCCAGCAGCCTGCAAAGCTCCAGCATGGCAGCAAATGCTGGCACTCCCAGAACAGCATTTGTAACTGCTACACATCAAAAAGCTGAAAAACACATAATTACATTGTCAGGATCACAGACTCACTACCTTTGATTTTTCACTGCTTGAAAGAAGGCTCAAAGTCCGCTCAAGTTGTGCCTCTGTATGGAGCACGAAAGGATTCCCGGATGAAATTATGGATAAAGAATAACGGACTTCACTGCAAACCAGAGGCACTACAGAGTCAGGAATGCTATCCAGGCACTACAGAGTCAGGAATGCTATCCAGGCACTACTAAACTCTTCCAAACACTGGAATAAACATTTTTGTTTGGATTTCATTGCAAGCTTCAGAGAGTCACAGAAGAACATACGAAGAGTTTACTTCTCCCAAGAAAGCTCTGCTGTGTCCATCAGTACAAGCAGCTGACAGGACCTTCCTCCCCTGGAAGCCAGACGGCTCCTGCAGCACTGAAATAGCCACGGAGCAGTGGCCCTGGGGAGCAGTGAGGAAGAGGAAGGGTGGGTGGCCCGGCAGATGCCAGAGCTCCCTGTGGCACACCCAGACACACACTGTGTATGGCCCATCCAGGTCTAGAGCCTGCTGCCCTCAGCTTGGCAGCCTGCTGGGAAAACCTGCCCCAGGTGCCCGGAGCAGCACACCCCAGGGCCTGCCCACCCTGCATGGTGCCCAGGCAGCACCACGTCTAAAGGCTCAGGACCTCGGGCACGTGGAGACCCCGACAGCGCAGCAAACTCCGTGTGCTCCTACAGCAATTCCCTGACATCCAAAGGCAAAGCTTATCTCCTCGAGCACCGTGCAGTGTCACTGCAGTGCAGATAATGTCACTGCAATGCCACAGCTCCAGCAGCTCAGGAGGGCTCTCATCCAGCACATCCCCGGGGGCTCCAGCACACAGCCCATGCCCACCCAGGGCAGGGGGGCAGCCTGGGGTCACACACAGCCCACAGAGGAATGCCGGGGCCTCGCAGCACCGAGCGCGCCGCTCGGATCGCTCTCCCTTTTTTAGAAGGAAAAAATTCCCAATAACTGCTTTGGAAGCAGGATTGGGCCCAGAGCCCAAACATGCCCTGGGTTCCCAAGTCCTTACTCACTGCTCGCAGTTGGACTCGCTCACAGCAGAGCCAGCAGCGGAGCAGGAATGTTCGGAGCTGCTGCGGGAGGGTTTGGGAGCCGGGGCCTGGCACTGCTCTCTGCTCCTCCAGCCGGTGCCCGAGCTCGGCCAGGGCCCGTACGTGCCGCGTTAAATACCAGCCATGTACGGTACAGATGCTGCCCTCGCTCCCTGGCCCAGCCGAGGGGGAATGCAGATGCCATGGGCAGCCTCCCTTCCCTCCCTCCCTCCTGTGGGCTCTGCAGGCAGCCCTGAGCCCACGGCCACCCAGCCCGACATGCTGCTTATAACACTTCCAACAGTTCACTTTTCTCTGCAAATAATACCTGCTCCAAGTTCAAGTCCAAGGCATATTTTGCCTTGCCAGATGATCTGCGACCGTCTCATGACTTATTACATTGTTATCGCCGCTAAGCTGAGCAAACAGGGCTGCTAAGTCTATTAATCTTCTGGAACACGAAGTCTGAAACCGTAGAAACAAAACATCTCACTACAAGATACATAAAATGTGCTATAAGGAGATAAGGGGGGAATTCAGTGCAGGCTCTGGTAAGTTTTCTGTGCCACTGCAAGGGAGGCTGACGCACTCCTGCAAGAGCCAACTGGATGTAACGCTACCAACAAGTTACATAAGGGAAAAGAAATTCCTTTTAGCAGAGCAGCCCTCCCCGGGGCAGACAGAACATACACTTCCCACAGGAGAACCTGGGCCCTCCGCAGACTTTGGAACTGCCACCCATACCTTCAGAGGAAGAGCTGGGAAAATGAGCCCGACTCAGCCAGGCTGGGCGGGAACTCGCTGCTCAAAACCCCAAAGGGCTGGATATATTTTAACTTATCTAGTACTTACTGCTTTTCATTGTGCTTTTTTTATGTGTAAGAACTTTCCTGTGGCCACAGAAGACCTCCTGGACAGGCAGGCCAAACCCACATGACTAACATGGTGTGTCTGCTCTGGGCAGCCAAACCCTCCTGGCTGCCAACGTGTGTCTGAGCTGTTTGCTGGGATCCACCACCATCTCCTGTCCTTCACTGGTATATTCCAGGTTTCCAACATACACAGACGCCAAGGTCAGGGAACTCAGAGCTGTACCTGATCCAGGCATGCAGGTGACAGAGCTGGGACATCGTGCCAAGGCCACAGAACAGGGCACTTACCTGCCCTCCACAGGCCTCTCAGACAAAGACTGCAGGGAGTGCATTACAGATTCTCCTCAGTAGGATCTTCCCTGCTGATGAAATTTTGGAAAACAGCACAAACTGGACAAGCACCAGCAACTTCCATGCAAATCACATTTTAAAAGAAAGGAACAGCAGCACCTGCTACTTTCAAATGCTCATCTGTGTGTGGTTTTTGTCACAGAAGTGCCTAAAAATGTTAGTTCATTAATCCTTGGCCTCGCTATAGGAAGCAGAATGTAGATAACTCAATAATTATTACCTAGTAATACCAGAAAATGATGAACAGCACCTGAGACTTAGTGAAGCAACAAAGTAGTACAATTCAGGAGGTGGAGCAATGCACAACAAAATCAACCTTGCTCCAAAACCGAAAAGGAATGTCTACATTTAAGGCTTGAAGCAACTTGATTCCCACATTTATTTCTGATTATACCGTTGAACTTCCCAAAGCAAAATGAACCAACTGCATTTCCAGTCTATAGTAACATCAGCCACAAGCCCAGAATTCCTACATGCCCCCCAGCACACCAGGAGGGCCACGTGCCCCTCCTGGAACCTCCCCTGTGCCCCCCACCTGCACACTGGCTGCAGCAAGGCAGCCAAAGAACAACTCCCTGGCCTGACTGCCTACAGAAAACCCTTCCAGTAAAGACTGTTCCCAATTATGATTACTTCCACAATTAGATAATAAAATACCAGAGAAATTTTAAATTAAAATTCTCTGCTTCCACTAATTAAACTGCTTAGTTGATACAGACAGACACTATCCATTACCTTGCTAATCCCCCAGATCCAAAGCTCTAACACCTCCTGCCCCGAGGGTGAAGAAGGTGGTCAGGCACCTGCCCAGGAGGAGCCAGGCCAGAGGCAGCTGTGGGACACATCCAGACTGGCCATTTCCCATGTTTACAGCCCAGCTTTCAGCCCAGGAAACACAGAGCTCATGCTTGTCCAGCACGTGGCACAGCTGTGCTTCCAACACTCCTGAGACAGCAAGCACAGAGAAGGGTTTGGTGGGAAAATGAAAGCAATCTCAAAGGCAGGCTGTTCCTAGAGCAGGGGAGGCTGTGCTTGGTAAGGGATGGATGGAAACCATCACATAACCTCGGCTGCAGCCTGGGGTTCACGAGGAAGCCCTGGCACTGCTGCTGACTGAAGCAAAGTACAGATGTTGCTCACATAATGCCCCAAGTTTGTCCATTGATTCAAGTGCCTCACAGTACTACAAAGTCTCCCTGGGCTTGGCCCCTTGCTGCCATTCAAAACAAATGTAATCCAATGACGGCTTTCAAGAAATGAGACAATAAACACATCCCAGCACTTTCACTCTCGTCTATCAGACCAAGAATTCGGTTCCTGTATATCTTTCCTCAGTAGCCTGAGCAAATAACAACTGCTCTCCTGAACTTCTGGGAGTCACACAAATCATGCAGACTCCACAATTACTTTAGTTCAGCTACACAATGTACAGAGTAGATTTTCCAAATTTACTCAAGTCTAGAAACTGTGAAACTTGAACTGTTTAGTCATCACCATTGCTTTTCCATATAAACAGCCCTTAGTTTAACTAAGCCTGGAGAAGTTTTGCAGCTCAGCAGCCTTGTGCTTTTAAATCCAGGCCTTTAAACCCAAGGCAGCCCAATTCCATTTTACAGTGTTTCAGTCTACACCTGATCCGGCTCAAGCCGAGGAAAGCAGAGACCCAGACCTCACAAAATTTCAACTCCAAAAGCACGTGGTGCAAGCAGTGAGCTCAGCTCAGTGTCACCCAGCACGTCTGTCCCCCCCAGCTGGGCCTGCCTGGGTGCCCTGCACCCCAGAGCCCTCCCGGGCAGCATTCCCAGCTCAGCCCACACCGCCCTGCAAGCAGAGACTCCCGACCCCTCCACCTGCTGCACTGGCACACCCCAGCCTTCCACAAACAGCAGTCCTGTCCCCACTGCAGTGAGCCTGGGGGCTCACTTACCCTTTTATCTACTTTTAAATTGTCCTAACGCTGTTTTCTGCCGGCGGGCCTGGCCAGGGTGTGTGTCACACAGAGCCAGCCTGGGATCCAGCTCTGTCCCCGGGCTCTTGCCCCAAACTCCCCCCGCAGCAACAAGTGCCATCGGTTAATTATTCATCATGCAGATTATTTCCTTGTCACTTTGGAATGTGTTGTTGTTTCATTAGATCTTTTCCCATAATGCTAAAGAAGACATAACCCAATTAGTTATTCTCCATTACTATTCATTACTCCCATCCACCCCTCTCTCATTACAACGCTTCCCTAAACCTGCTCTCCCACAGTTCTCAATCCCTGTCACCCATCTCCTGCTGCTGCTGCTGCTGCCGTGCTTTGGGGCATATATTCCCCGCCTCAAAAAAATCACCAATAGAAATTATTCGTCTCTAAAAGAACTAACCACATAATTTTCCAAGACAACCATTTTACACACAAAATATCCCTGCGTTTCTCTCTTCTGCTACACCAACGTCTTAACAAACCGACTTGATCACAACTGCAAAGCAAAGTTCTGAATTCAAGAACTTTAAGAAAACAAAATGCTGCATTTCCCTCAGTGCCGACACCGCGGCAGGTCCTGGGGCCAGGACAGCACAGGGCACTGCTGCCCGAGCCTGGGGCAGACACCCCAATATCGGCTGCTCTGTGGCCCCTGCTGCAGACACCCCAATATCGGCTGCTCTGTGCCCCCTGCTGCAGACACCCCAATATCGGCTGCTCTGTGGCCCCTGCTGCAGACACCCCAATATGGGGCTGCTCTGTGCCCCCCTGCTGCAGACACCCCAATATCGGCTGCTCTGTGGCCCCTGCTGCAGACACCCCAATATGGGGCTGCTCTGTG
>JAWWLZ010000012.1:399914-501077 GCA_035041345.1 Poliocrania exsul | reverse complement strand
CCGGGAATCAGGGCAGGACGGTGGGATGCGCTCCGGGAATCAGGGCAGGACGGTGGGATGCGCTCCGGGAATCAGGGCAGGACGGTGGGATGCGCTCCGGGAATCAGGGAAGGATGGTGGGATGTGCTCCAGGAATCAGGGCAGGATGGTGGGATGTGCTCTGGAAATCAGGGCTGCAGGCACGTTCTGGGGAGGGACTCACCGGTCCCCCCTGCCTGAGCAGGGGGCTCAGGGGCACTGGGGGCTGTGGGACAAGAGGGCCCTCAGGTGCTGTGGGCCCTGCAGGTTCCTGCCTGGGAGAAGGCAGCACTTTTTTATCACTTCACTGAAGTGACACCTAAAGTTTTCCTCCAACCTTGCAAATTGGAACACTCAAACCAATATATCCTTCAGTCCTTAGCAAACCACAATCCTCAGTTTCTCTAGAATATGCTGCTAATTCCCACAGGTCTAGTTGAGACCTACTTTCATCTCCTGTGAGACACTCTCCAAGCAAGCATTTTTATAGCACATATTCTCCCAGCCTGAGGAATTAACCAACACAGACAGAGTATTTTGGGGTGGGCATTGCATTCACAGTATAAGAGGCCACATCACTTCATTAGAATAACTTCTGTGGTCAACAGCCCTTATTTTTTTAAATTTCCTTTAAAATAAAATTTAAGCTGCCCAAGGAATAAAAATTAAGCCCTTCATGCTAAGAAATACCATTGGAGAAACTTGGGTTCAATGATACTGGAAAAACAAAACCACTGTAATGACAGGCAGCAGCTTTTAGGAAAAAACACTGATTACTCTGATATAATTCCAAATAGGAATGAAGTAGCAAGATGAAGCATTTAAGTCTGTTTATTTTTATCTTTGTCTTGTGTAGAGCAATACGAGCAATACCACTGTTCGAGCAGTGTGAAAAGCATTTTAGAATGTAAGCAGACTTGTTCTTCCTCACATGGGCAGCAGGGCCTGAAAAGCTGCTTTCATAAATATAACAAAAGTCACATCAAACCCCTTGGAACCTTGTGGGTCACAGTGAGCAGGGGAACTGTTAATGAGAACAGGATAATTGTAACTAAACATTAATTCCTCTCTATTTATTTTGGTACAAGGTCAATTCTGATGTTATTTCTTCCCTTGCCAAGTTGTACCAAACACTCAGGCCAAAGGTGTTGCAGGCAGGAGAAAACAAAGACTGAATTAACCTCTGATGGGAACAGGAAAAGTAATTTCATGCTCCTTTGAGGATACTACTGAAATCCCAGTAGGAAATAACAGAGATCAAAGCAGAGGAGGGAGCATCTTCCCAGGAACTCCAGCTCCAGATGAGGATGAAGGGTGGGCACTGGTCCTGGGGCAGGGCAAGGATGGGCACTGGGACAGGCACTTGGGGGTCACAGCACTCATCCTGAAACACAACCAAACCCTGAAGCCAAAGGGATTTTATGGAAATCAAGCCATCTAAAGCATCTCGTGACAGTTCTCTACATGAAGCAAAACAAGAAGCAGAAAGCAACACCATTTTGTAATGACTGCCCTGTAAAGTACAACAACTAATTAAAAGGAAATACAAAGAAAACACCCTGAAAACCAAATAGGCACTGAAAACAAATTGCTCCCAGATCAGGAAAAGGTTATTTCTGTGTGAGAGTACTATACACACAAATCTCAGACAAGCCAGTATTGCTTAGGGCAGCCAAGAGCTAACCCATTCCCTGCAGAAATACTGGATTGAAATACACAGAAACCAGAATTTCTCCACACACCACAAAGAAAAATAATAGTTAGGATGATAAAGTACTTTCTCTTCACTAAAAAATATGTCACTAGATATAAAACTGTGATAATTGAACCTCACATACAGAGCTTTTAAATTCAGGCCTCTGCAGAAAGGTGCTGTAGCAGGATGGTGTTTGTTTTCCCTGGCTGCTGCTGGCCCTGGAGAGCCCCCAGCCATTGTGCTCCTGCAGGAGGAGGATTTCCGCTGGCAAACCTGCCAGGGAAGCACAGCCAGGCATCCCAGGAGCTGATTTCATGAGGAAAATGGCAAACCCCTCCAGTGCCAGGAGCTGTTCAATAACAAACCAGCCATGAGCAGCCCAAGGTCTATTCGGTCTATGGGCTGAGCAAGGGAAAGGAGACACAAGCACTGTTTGTTTAAAGGAAGAAAGAGAAAGCCCAAATTCTTTTTAAAGCTCCCATTCCAAGGATGGAGAGAGCACATTGGAATGATTCTCACATCCCGAGCCATTTCCCAGCTCAGCCAAGGGCAGAGGGGCCAGGTATCCCTGCAGAGCCCTTGTGTGCAGCTCCTGGCTGCTGCCTGGGGTTACATCTGCTCTTTGAACTTCCATTGCTAGGACATTTCTAGGTATTTTCACTTGTAGCCCAGCTCTGTGGATTAGTTTTTTGCACATTGCCCCTCATTTGCTGCATCTGCAGAAGGCACAGGCCCTGTGTGCCAACTCTGCTCTGTGTGCCACATTTCACAACCCTCCAGCTCATGTCACAGAGAGCCTCAGCACAGGCCAGTTCCCCCTCACGTTGCTGTGCAAACACCAAACACACATTTCCGCTGCCAGATAAACCAAACTGGGTCACTTTGTTTCTCTACAGTAACTCCTGATTCCATCTGACTGTCCCACCACAGCCCAACACCCACACAGTGCTCACTCCAGCTCTGTCTCCAGCACAGAACCTAAACGGGCTTTCCCAAGAAATGCCATGGTCAGCAGTATTCTTTTCTACTGTAATTTGTTGAGTTAGTAAAAAGACATTTGAGAATTGTCACCTCATTCTTACCTGTTTAGTTGGCTCCTTGCTCATGCACCTGTGGCACAGCACTGTGGGTTCCCCCACCCACATCTTGCAGGCAGCTCACAACGGGGGACCCCTGTCCAGGAAGGGAAACAGCACCATGGCTCCCATTTAACCCCTCTGGGCCTCACATTCTTGCTGATTAAGCTCCTGAGGCAGGTGGGATCCATCATCTCCTCTGGCCCATCAGCACTGCTGGCTGCCCCAGCCCCTCACCTGGCAGTGGGGCATTCCCCTGCCTGTGCCCAGCACTGCAGCACCTGGCTGGGCAGGTCAGCAGCTCCCTCGGGGTATTTGCTCTGGCTGTTTGAAAGATGGGCTGTGCCAGGCTCAGTCCTCACCCTTCCCATCAGAAAGAAGGACTCAAGCCTGCGGCAAGTGGGGCTGTGTCTGTTCCTGAGCAGCACCCATCAAACAGAGCAGGCCTAGGGGAAGGAAAGAGAATTCCTAAGACCAAGCCTTGGAGCAGCTGAGAGCCCAGGATTTATTTCAGAAGTCAGTGGGCAAGCTGCTGGATTGCTTTATTTATCAAATTACTCAATTATTTCAACTGGAAGGTTATCCCTCAGACCTTCCATCCTGCAATTCTTACGTGACTCCATCAGGAAGTGAGGCAAGAGTGCAGGAACAGACCAAGCAGCAGTTAAACGTTCCCCTGTGCCCAGCTCCAACAGGCTCTTTGCCCTGCCCTCAGTCACCTCAATGCCCTGCCCTCAGGAGCTCCTGTGCTCAGGTCAGACCCTGATGCTGCTGATCCAAAAGCTGCTCTGAACAAACCTGTAAAAGCATAATTGCTGCAGTGTGTGGTGCTGCCCAGCTGAGGTGCTGCCCAGGGACCCTGGGGGGCTGCTGATGTGACAACACTTCACCAGCCAAAGGAGAGTGCTGGGCTGGCAGACAGACACCCCAGGGTGTAAAGTTCCTCCTGGGCTCCAGGAAGATTATTTTAGTTTAAATATTTTTAGAAAGTGGAAACCAAATTGAAAACAAGCAGAACTCAGCTGAATTAATGTCTCCATTGCTGGCAGCAGCAGCAGTTAAACTCTGAGTTGCCAATGTGCCAATGACATGGTCAGGACACACCGGTGGGACTCCACTCAGAGGGTGGCAGCTCATTCCAGATGTCCAGGGCTGGACAGGCAGCCAGTCCTTGTGTGCCACAGCACTGAATCCACAGCTCCTGCTGCGCCCTGTGGGCAGTCCTGCTCTGCTAGAGAGATCTTCTTATAAATAATCTTTAAAATAATGCAGAGCAGGAGCTGCCATGGCACAGAGCACTGTGCAGAGCTGGGGGACAAGGAGCAGGGCATCTGTCCCCAGAGAAGCACCACCGGGGCAGTGGCAGGCCAAGAGGTGATTGGAACAAGGGCAAATCCTGGAAATATCCTCTAAATGTCAGGGAAAACCTTGCAGGACATTTTACACATTCCGAGCTGCAGACGAGCTGAAGTTTTCTGGGGTTTGGAATGGATTAAAAACAGATCTGTGTGTTTTCCAGCAAGTGTGGCACTCATCAGGACTTCCCTCCAAAGGCAGGTTCCAGCAGCTCCATCCCCTCCAACCAGTCAACTGCTGGAGAGGATGTCTCCCTCTCAGACTGACTCCTCAGGCACCCAAAGCAGAGGTTGAAAGCAGCCCAGTCCTGGCCCTGTGTTTGCCTGGGGAAGTGGCTGCTGGGCTGGGCAGAGCCGAGGGCAGCACAGCCCCCCGCCCTCCCCACGGCTCATCCCAGGAACACTTATTTTTAGATCACTTACTGCCACTAAAACATACTTGGACTGTTTTCAGGCTGACTCAGAGCTGAATTCCTGTTCTGAAGGCATTTCCAGTCCCCACCCAAAATAAGGGAAGACAAAACAAAATGAAACCAAAAAAAATCCTGGCTGGACCTGAACCAAACCCCAGAGCATGTGCCCAGCTGTGCTGGTGTCCACAGCCCAGGTGTGGCTCTGCCCAGGGAAGGGGGTGGACCTGCACCCACAGCCCATCGCCCATACCCACACCTGCACCCACCCCAGACATGCTTGACCTGGTTCAGGTGAACCAGATTGTGTTTTGGGGCTTTATTAATTCAAATTCATCTGTGTATTACTCAGGAACAGAAGAATTAAGCAGAGGGGAGCATGCATGTGGAGCTTCAATGCAGAGTTTTTATTCATCACATTGTTAATTGCAAGGCCAGCAGCACCACAATACACTGTGTCATGATCAGAAATTTCACCCATTAGTTTGGGGAAATCAAAGTTGTGGAGACTGCCACTAAAGCAAAGGGACAAACCAGGGCTGTAGAAGGGGTAGAGATCAGAGCTCAGCAGGTCTCTGTGGAGCTCCCCAGCTAAAGAGAAGATGCCATGCTGTGACCAGTGCAGGTGCTGAGGCAGGAACAGCATCACTGTTATGAAACCAGGTGATCAAATGTTGGGACCTTCTCTTCAGCTCCCAGGGGCACAGGCACCAGGTCTGACTTTGCACCTTTTGGATGAGGGATCTATGGCATATATTGACAGAAAGAGCATGTATTTGGAGATGGTGATTACCCGTGGGTACCCAGCTGACAGGGAGTAGCTGTGTGGGTAAATGCCATGCTGGTGTGTACACAGGCAGGTATCCTTAGTGACTCAGTCACTCAGAAGCAGCAGATGACCCTGCTCACCTCAAGGGCCACAGCAAAACAAATAATTGAGCTTATTAATCCACAAGAAGTGTCACTACACATTGTTTGCAAAGAGAAATCACCTCCTGGCCATCGATATCCAGGCATGGGATGCCATGTGCGGTATAGACACATCTCTGGGGAGGGCAGGGGCAGCCAGTGTGGCCATGGCTGCAGCCCCTGCCTCAGGGCTTGACTAGACTTGTGGGGCAGGACAGCAGAGCAGGACCCAGGCAAGGCCAGGACAGTGACAGCTGGATGCTGTTGGGCAGGCAGTGCCTTCTCTGCCAGCAAACCCAGCCTTGAGCAGGATATCTAAACTGACAAAGCTATTTGAGCCTCTGCATGGCTGTTTCTGTTCTAAAAGAACCAAAATCAAAACTTTAAGTTTCTTCTGGATTCTTACCAAGAGTCCAGAGTCATCCCCCAGCAGGTACAGAACTGGTGCTGGGAACCAGACCCTGCCTTGATAACTCTGTGCCAGAACTGTGCCAAGGCACAGGACCATGTGACATGGACCAAGGCAGATGGTGAGGCTTCATAGACACTCCAGAGATCAGCAAATAAGAGGAAACAACACAAAGGAGACTTTTTCTATTTTTTTAAGCAGGATGCACAGTTTATTATCAGGGCTGGTATCACTGGCACAGTGAAGCACATCGCAGATGATTGTCACATCAGAGAGCAGAACCCAGGGTGACCTGGATGAGACCCAATGGTGTCCTGTTCCTTGTGCTGGAGAGCAGTGGGTCCCCAGGCAGGGATGGAGGTGCCTCATCTCCTGCAGCAATGCAGGCAGGGAAGAGGACTGTCCACACCCTGCCTGCTCCTGCCCATGCTCCCTCTGGGCAGCTTCTTCTCCAGCCCAAGCTCCTACACGCTCATTTCTCCATCAATCTCTTCCCCCTTTCTTTCTGAACATGGGTCAGTCCATTGGAGAGTAAGTTGTGCTGCTGATTGGTCTCGCAGGAATGTCAGGCAGGGACTTGGCTCCTTGTTAGCTCCTGGCTCAGTAGCAGAACTACTAAAGAAGTTTGAGGTCCGAATTACACTGCAGGCTTTACATTCTGCTGGCACTTATGGACAACTGCATTAAAGTTAGGTAGCTCCATACTCTGATAAGGGACTGAGAATGCCCATGGGAGCTTGCCTGGATGTCCTGCTGAGTACAAAGGCACATTTTCTTAGCCAGGTCCAGGTCCAGTCCAGCACCACATTATGGCTCACAAAGCAGCCATTTGAGAGCAGCACGTGCCTCCCTCCAAGAGCTGAGTGATGGTTGTTTGCAGTACTAATGGGCTGTGGGGTGTTCTGCTCCAAGAGCTGCATCCTCCTGTCCTGCTGGGGGCGAGCATCCCCCCCGGTTTGCTGCAAGCAGCTCAGCAGGAGGTCTCCTGTACAATAAGGTAACGGGTGCATTTACAGGAACACAATCAGCTCACACCTATTCTATAGCATAAATAAAGTTATCTAAAAAAAAGGGCACATTACTGAATGTTCCCCCTAAGAGAGTTTCCTCTCTGCTGTCTCCCTCTACAAGGGGCTCCCTTACTCACTCATTTCCTGGTGGTCATCAGCCTGCCCAAGAGCTGCCTTGTTTTGGCCATCAGCATCTCTCTGAAGTGATCACCCATTAGGAAATAAAAAACAGGATTAATGGCACTGTTTAGAAAGGCAAAGGGTCTGGTGATGACGTAAATGGTGCTGATGATGCCCTGTGTGCACTCAGAGACGTTCAAGGCCGGTATCCGGGAGGCGAGTCGGACGTTGCGCATGACGTGGTAGGGAGTGAAGAGCAGGGAGAAGATCACCACGGTGAGGATCACCAGGGTGAGAGGCTTCTCGAGGGTCAGAGGAGAACTGAGGTGCTCACTCCTGTTTTTAAGAAAACAAACCATCTTCACGTAGAAGCAGCACATGATCAAGAGAGGGATGAAGAAGCCAAAGACAGTCAGGAACATGCTATAGATGAGGCTTTTTGTGGCGTCTCCAGAGCTCGCGTAATCAAGACACTTGTAATTATTGGCAGGTGTCAGAGGCTCCAGGAAATGCACCAGCGGCAGCAGCTCCAGGATCACCCCGATCCAGATGGCAATGGACACCAGAACAGCCGTTCTCCTCTTCTGCAGGACGTGGTCCCTGAAGGGGTGTTTTATGAGCATGTACCGGTCAACGCTGATAGCAGTGAGGAAGAGAATGCTGCTGTACAGGTTGGCATGGAGCAGGAACCTGCTGCTGTGGCACAGGATGCCCTCCTTTGCCCACTGATCGTGGGAGTAGCTGTTCACCAGTACCGGCAGATTGCACAGAAATAACAAATCTGATAGGGACAAATTGAACAGGTAGATGTTGCCACTTTTCCATTTTTTCAGGCAGAAAATATAGCCGAACACTGCAATGGTGTTTCCAATGAAGCCTAAAATGAACTCAAGGCTGTACATGGTGGGAAGATAATGCTTTTCTAGGACTCTGTTTGTGAATAAACAGCCACTGGTCCCGTTCACAGCCTGGAGAGTTAAAACAAAAAAAAAACACCACCAAAAATGAGTAAAAGATCATTTACATTTTTATATTGTTGCTGTAATTGGAGAGTACAGCCTCCTATTTCATTCCAGCCTACATGGTAAGTAGATACTTGACCTCAAACAATGTCTCTCACACATGGGATTTCCACGTTCAGCCACTGACCAGAGTTACAGAACAAGATGAAAACTTGCCTGAGCAAGACCTGTGTGAGGGGTCTGAAGTAAGAGCAGCACCTGAAGGCATCTGCCACAACATGCCAGCTTCTGCTTGGCCAAATCCACGGCAGTGCCAGTGGCTGGGAAAGTCCAGCTGGCCTGTTGGTGCCCTGTCAGAGCCCTTGCTGGAAGTCATCTGCCCCTGTTACCCAACGCCGGTCCTGTGAGTCCTCACTCATCGCTGAAGCAGAAGTTTGCTGTCGAGGCTTTTGAAGGATGAGCTCATTAGCAGCGGTACAGACACTCTGACAGCATTACTCAGAAGTCATTAGGAAGCCAGGAGAGATGTGTTTATGAAATTAGCTGAACCATTAATCGTGCCCTTTGCACAGTTTTGCAGGTAACTGGGTACCTGCAGAGCACAGAGGACGGAGAGTGTCTCCCGTGCTCCCTGCCAGAGCCTTCTAGGAAGCTGCACCAGGGGTGAGCTCACCTGAGGACAAATTGTGCTTGTTCTCTTTCTAAAGGGTGGTTGAAAAAATGCTTTCAGCTATAGGGAAGAAAATAGAGCAGAGTCTCAAGTGCTCACCCCACGCGCTCCTCAGAAAAGCCAGCGAGCTGCAGGACACGGAGAGCTTCCAGTGAGAGCCAAACGTGAAGTGTCAGCAAACAGTTAGAAAGCAGGGAAGACAAATTGCTAGAATATGGGATACAGATCAAAACAGGACTCAAGCTAAGAGTAAGCATTTTCAAAGGTGTTCTGGTGTCCACAACTTGCCCACGAGTCTCTGCCCTCAAAGCATTGTATTTAATTTTAAAAGTAGATTATGAGGCAGAACAAAGCACAGCACACCCAAAATTTAGTAGTTACCTCTAGTAAGTCTCTACACTTACTCTGTGTCCCACAGGGGACAAAAACGCTACAGTGCTCACTCTGCTCAGTCACCTCACCTGCAGCACCTGCCGAGCCCTGGCTGCTCAGCTCTTGAGGAGAAACTCAGCACCATAGTGAGGTTTTAAATCTAGAGAGCACAGCACAGACATCAGCACTCTAAATACCAAGAATAATTTAAAAGTTCCTGTATTGACAGATACATGGATTTAGGCAGTTTTTAGGAAAAGGCTAATTGATCAATTTTAAGGCAAGCAGGTAAAGCAGTTAAGGATTTGCTCAGAAACAGGCTCTCAAAAGGAAGAGAAGAGGTTCCAGGGAGTCCCGGAGGGCTCCCAGCAGCGGCCCCTTACCATGCCCGGGCTGTGGGTGCTGCCTCCCCGTTCCCGCCGCCGCACGCCGAGTTTGCGCCGCACTCGATGGGTAATGATGAGTCGAGGCGGAGTCGGGATCTGGGTGGCTGAGCAGCACATGGGGCAGATGTCGTGGGAGGATGCAAGCTGCCAACGTGTGCTGAGGAGAGACGCAAAAACGCTTCCCCTTCCCAGAGACCTGTTGGGAAACCGCGGGGCGGACGGAGCCGTGAGGAGGAGAGGGCAGCGCTGCCCATCGCATGCCCTGAGAGGTGCCCGAGGGCTTCCGGAGCTCAGAGCTGGCGGCTTGTGCCCTGCTCACAGGCAGAGTCACCTTCAGCCCTGCAGCACCCGGAGACCAACCCGGCAGCTGCCACAGCTCAGCGGCTTCCCGCAGTTCACAAACCAATTAAGCAATGTATTTTAATTATATTACAGCAGAGCACTAAAGAAGGGCTCTTAGTTTTCATACAGTAACACATCACAGCTCGCTGCTTCGTTCAGCATTGCCAGTTATTGGCAAAGATAACAATATAATGAATACTTCTATTGCAGAATGACCCAGCTCCACAGTGATTAATGCTCCTCATTTCCACCCTCCATAGACAGAGACACTTTCCACTAAACCGGGTTGCTCCAAGTCCCATCCAGCCTAGCTCGAACACCTCCAGGGATGGGGCAGCCACAGCTTCTCTACCTTTACCCCTCCTCCCCTTTGTTGTGATATACTTCACTGTTAGGAAACATTAACCCTATTAAGAGATATAAAAAGCTAGTGGAGCTTTTCTCTGCAGACAAGGCCAATAAATCAGCTCATATTTAAGCATTACAGAAGCTGATTCAAAATTTTCCCCATGGCTAATAACCAACACTGGCTTCTCATTTACCAGCTTTAAATATATTGTTCATTCAGGCAACTGCTGTATACACTGCAGGATAAAGTGGGGCTGAATAAATGGAGCATTTCTTCCTCTCTGCTGCAGTAACACCTCACAGAACTGGTGAGGGAGCAAGAAATGCTCTTTAGCATCATTTCAGTAGGTTTACATTTGTCCCATCTTTACAGCTCTGGGACTGTTGCATCGGTTCATTGTGTTTCTGAGCACAGCTTTCCAACCTTGGTTATTTTGAGGCTCTCCCAGTCACACGAGCTGGCACCTGTAATTCCATAGCCTTCAGGCAGCCCTATCCATAAGGAATGCCCGATGTGGGGGTCTCACCAGCAGTCTCTGTGGCTGCTGCAGCAATCGATGCCTGGTGCTCCCTGCCTGGTGCCATGGGCATGCTGGGCAGCTCCGGGCGCTCCTCCTGGCACACCAGGCTGGAAATGTGCTGTCCCTTGCTGGGGAGGGCTCAGCCAGTGCTGCAGCCAACCTGAGCAAGAGGAACCAGAACAAACCCCAGCAGCTGGATGGAGTAACTGGTAACGGCAGCGCTGTGTCCCCCCTGCGAGCCCTTAAAGGGAACCACGGCCAGGCTGAGCACACCAGCAGGAGCACCCTGCACTTCCCAGCAGGGAACAACCCAACCAACAGCTCCAAAAACACCAAAGACCAAAACTATTCTCAAATTCTCTTTCTGGGAGGTTTTGTTGGTTGGTTTGTTTATTTGTTTGGGTTTTTTTAAACCGGTGTAGTACTTGAGCAGAAAGCTAAGGGCTCTTAAGAAATGGCTAACAGGGAAGCCCTGACTGCTGCAGATGCTTTGAGGATGATTTATTTTCTCCTTCACTCAGTGACGAGTGTGAACTTCTTTCTCTTCATACATCTACCACTGCACCATGTTTTTACAGGTGACAGGGCAGGTGGATGGTCTGTGACCAGCCTGCCTGTCCTTGGGCATCCTTGGAGGGTTCGATCTCTGAGGGCAGACCTGGCTCCTCCATGAGCTCCATACAGGGCTGTGAGCCCCCATGCGGTGATGGTGAAGCTGAGCTTTGTCCTTGACTGCCAAACACCAAATCCCACATAGGTCTCTGCTGGGAGACAGACCAAAGCCTTCCCTTGGAGTGTTTTTTCTCATTTTCTGGTGTAGATAAATGAGATGCTTCCTGCAGCTCCAGCCTCTCCTGCCAATGATGCCGATGGTGCAGTTTTCCCTGTCTCATTTTGTGCCTCACCAGGCATCTCCAACCCCAAAAGTCTATTTTAGGAACCCAAATAAAAACACATACATCAATCACAAGTCCATATTTAGATTCTGGTGCTTAATCTGGTTCCAAAAGAGTCCTACAAAAACATGCAGCAGGATGTGAGCAATTTTTGGCTGGCATTGTTGCTTAGAAGATAAATTCTTCTTCTGCCTTACAGGTAGCTTTGAGTGCTCCTGTGTCCCTGATGCAGACACTCCCTGAGCCACAAGAGAGGAAACAGCACGGACAAGGAGGGGGCCCAGGTTTGCTCCAGCTGGGCTGGCACAGGCAGTTCCACCACCCATCAACAGAGACAAAGCCAACTTCCCCAAGCCAGGCTGGGTGACAGCTGGGCACCTTGCTGAGGGTGCATTGTGGGCATGTCCCCTCCAAACAACATAAACATCCTCTCTAAACAGTCTCTTAAGCAGGGCTTTGTCTGCCATTTATCTGCAAACCCCAACTGGGCTCATCTCACTAGCATTTACATCCCAGAAATGCCCATCCCAGGCAATATTCTTGTGGGCATTACCCTGACAATATACAGAAAGTCAGACCAAAGGTGTTATTTAGCAAAACTCCAAAGTTCAGCTTCCCCAGGAATACTAAGAGGCAGTTAATCACTTCCAAATGTGGGAGAAACAGAGCTCCAGTGGAGATTTCTGCTGCCAGCAGATAGGAGCCCTGTCTGTGGATGAGTGTGGGATGTGCTGCCAGTGCTGCAGAGAGACCTGAGAAAGACCTTCCAAACACTCTGGGAGTGAGCACATGTGCATAAGCACACCCAGAGGGTGTGCAAACATGCAAAGAGAGACTTGCTCAACCACTGCTGTTTCCCTTCTCAGCAACCCCACTCCAACATTGCCAATATCCACATTACCAGTAACAGCAGAAGTGAAACCTCTCCCAGAGTTTGTCTTGGGCTGTCTGCAACAGCCACCCCTTGGCTTCAGCACACCTGCTCTTGCTTCCCAATAAAGGGGACTCTTGAGTGACATAGCACATTGCACTGGAATCAAAGACAAGTTTAATTTTTATATTCAGCTTAATAAAGATAAAAAACACAGCAGTCATCCCATACACATTCCATCTGAACAGGCTGCACACACTCAGGAAAAATAACCCAGAATTATTGAAGATTCAGTATCTTTTATGCAAAAGAAAAGCCAGATGCATGAAGTACTTGGTCATGGTTTGATTAGCTTAAACTAACAGCCAACCCCTGTATTTATGCTTTAAAGTTTTAGGCTTTATATTTAACACAAAAAACATTTACACAGAGGTTATTTGTTCCATACAGGAAGCTGAAATGTGTTCCTTTTTCAAGTCTGTAAAGCTATTAAGCTAATTTTACTTTAAAAAAATCATATGTAAAAGCTACTAAACAATTTTAAGGACAATTAGAACACATAGTACATGACTTATCAGATAAGCAGAGCATGGACCATGCAGTACTGCTGTTGTAAGTCTGGGACCTTCACATCTTCCCTTTTCCTGAGGAATATCCAGTGCTGGTTTGTTTCATTATTTCCTGCCAGGTCAAGGATTAAAGAAAGTGAGTACAAGTATGACAGATGCTTTTTAAAAAAAAATTTAACAATCCCCCCCCAAAAGCCCAAAACATGTGCACAATTTTTCAGCCATCCCCTGGGTTTCCAGGCGCTTCCCTCATGCTGTGTTGGGCAGGGGCAGCAGCCTCAGCCCATGAGAGGGGCAGGTCCCACAGCCACGTCCCAGTGCCTCCAGTCACCCCATCACCCCTGGCAGCAGCAGGGCCTTGCTGGCACATCCCATGGGAAACAGGAGCCACGAGGGACAGGGAGAAAGCAGCCACTAAACACCTCCCATGTGCCCACAGTGACCCGGTCCACTGGCACATGGCTGTGGAACGAAGATGTTGCGATAGCAAGAAAGAAGCAGCAACAGAGACAAGACACCAAGTCCCAGGGGCTGCAGGGCCAAAAGGGGAACCTGAGGGCAGTCCTGGCAGCCTGGGGTTTGAGGCTCAGATGGCAGCACTGGAAGAACGCTCAGATTAGAATCAGACTGATTTCCTGCCAGAAACCATGAGAAACACTCTGGTCCCAACACTGCAGGGCACTGCAAGGGAGATGGCAATCACAGCCGCGAAGTGACAGCTCCGAGGCCCCCGTCACACCTGGTGGGCAGGAGGCAAGCTCAGAGGTTCTCATCCAGCCACTGCACGTATCTGTGGAACAGCCGGTGCCCCACTGCCAGGTCCAAGGGCCACGAGAGGAACATGAGTGCCCCGTGGAAGGCATCGGGCGCGTGGTTGTGGGTGACGCTGACGCCCGCTGCCCGCAGCCGCCGGGCGTACATCACGCCGTCGTCCCGCAGCACGTCGTGCTCGCAGGTGAGGATGTAGGTGCGGGGCAGGCGGCGCAGCCGGGCATCGCCGACCAGCAGCGGCGACGCCCGCGGGTCCAGGAGCCCGGGGAACCTGCGTGCCAGCGCCGCGCTGCCGTGGCTGGGCACCCTGTACGCGTGGGCCTTCTGCATCTCCTCGGGCAGCAAGAGGCTCCAGTTCACAAACTGGAACAAGTGGGCGGACTCGGCAGGGACGTGCCTGTTGGAGGCCATGGCCTCCCTGAGGGACGGGTCTGACGTGAAGTACTCGCTCCAGAACCTGACCATGAGCGCCTTGGGCAGGAGGGGCTTGTTGTCATTGTCTCGGTAGGACGGCAGGTCCAGGTCCAGGGCCTGCAGGGCAGGGTACAGCAAAATCTGGGCTTTGAGCTTGGTTTTGACTTCAGGGTCCTCCAACAGCTGCAGAAGAAACCAGAAATAATTGCAAAGAGTCAGTGAAAATGTTGGTACTCCCATATCAACAAAAGATCTGAAGTAAGGAATTAAGATGCACATTTTACAACATGAACTAAATAAGATCAACAAAACCAGGATAGAGAAGAGAAATTTTGAATCCATAGGCGGGTCACCAAAACAGTGTGCTGTGCTAAAAATTCTGAAACATCAAATACAATTTCATTTTATTTCTTATGTTGAAGTGTAATGATATTTAGGAAATATTCTTTTTAAGGCTTTAATGCTTTCTGAAGTAGTAACAAATATTTGTTCTGTAACTGCAGAAAATTTGTGTTCTTATATAATGAAAATTTCACATTTCTGAGTCTCCTTTAATCATTTCACACAATTTGGAGCTTCTCTACCTGCTTGGTTTTTAACCTTGAGGTGTTACCACTCAAGGAACTGTAATTCTGTGCATTAGAGATGTGACAAATAAATTGTGATGAACTGAACACTGACATTTCTTACATGTCATACTTTTCCCCTCTTCACTAATAAATTTTTCATTTTCTCCCTCATTTTCTGCCTTGAGCATCCACAGCAAATTCACCACCATTCCCAGTGAGATTCATTACAATCCAAAAAAGTTCTCAGGAGAGCAGCAACATTGTGTTGACTTTATTTAATAAACCTGAGTGAGAAGTGCAACAGGCACTGAACTACATGATCAGACACCGGAACATTCAGTGATGGGGTTTTTTTCCCCTTCTATTTACACCTTTAGCAGTCAAATTGTTAGAATTCCCTTTTCAAACACCATACCTAAAGCAGGCAACATGTGCTTGAGGTTAGAGTGAGGAATGTCCCAATTAGAGGGCAGAGAGCCTTTTTTGGGGCGTAAAGGTCTGGATGGAACCAAAGCTCCTGGGCTGGCAGTGAAAGGCTCAGGCACAGGTGCCCACCTGGTCCCCGGGAGCCCCATCTCAGTCCCTGTGGGACACCCTGTGTGCAAAGACCATGAGAGCTGCGTGTTCTTTGAGCTGAGGTGTTTGTTAGTGCCATGGAATGACAACACTAACAATTCTGGCTTTGCAAACCAGATCTAGTCATACCTGTTGTGCCACAGCCGCAGCCAGGTTGCCCCCCGCGCTGTCCCCTGCCACACAGACCCGCGCAGGGTCCACCCCGTACTGGGACAGGACCCTGCTCTGCAGGAAGAACTTGGTCACTGCGTAGGCATCTTCGAAGGGAATGGGGAAGCGATGCTCAGGGGCCAGCCTGTAGCTGGGGGAGGTGAGAGAAATGTGTTAGTCCCTGCTAGTAACAAAGAGAAGGGTTTGCTAACATTTGCCTGAGCTGAGGAATGTTCATTATTTCTGTGCCCAGAGATGTGGGAACAGCTTGTTCAGGAGAGTCCAGTATTTTAGTACCCACCTGTCTTCATACAGCCAAAATAATCATTGACAATTCACCACTACCACCCTGACAGTCTCTGTTCACAAATGCTTGCAGCCAGCAGAAAAGCGCATGATCAAAGACAGAGGCGTTGCAAAATTATTAATTGAAACAGATTAATTCATTTCAAATCATCATCCCATCTGGAAGGAAAATCTCCCTTACTTGACTGACACCACGACAGCATCCAGCTCGTTCGAAATCCGCCGTGACATGAGATCGTAGATTATCATGCCTGAAATGAAACGAGTCACTCAGAATATACCCCAGTACTTGTGAGAATGGACACACACACAACCACATGTTCCTCTTGGCAGAGGTTTTCAGATGACTTCCCCAAACCTCCACCTGCTTTTAACTCTTGACACACCAGTTCCCTGACCCTCCCTGGGGCAAGTCCCATAAAACAAAAGACTTGACCCAGACTGTTGAGATCCTCCACGCAGACCCTGGCACCAACAGAGAAGAGCTCACCTGCATCTCCCAGGCACCAGCCCCCGCCATGGAAGTAGACCATGGCCCTCCTCAGCCCGGCAGGGGCCCTGCGGGGCAGGTACAGGTACACAGGGACGTTGCGGAAGGTGGTGTCTGTCACAGTGACGTTTTCATCGGACGTGACAGGGACCGTCTCGAAAACTGTGATCAGCCTCATGCCCTCCATGTAGTGCATCAGCCCCAGCATATCGAGAGCCTCAGACTGAAGACAAGGGAAAACAGTGCTTTCAGTGCAGCCTTAGTTACTCTCAGATTAAATTTCCATGAAGCCATTTGATGCTCTGTACCCGCCTGTAAAGTTGCTGCAGAAGTCACTATAACAGGCCTGGGTGTATCCATCTGACTGGGACTTGGCAGCAAAACAAGCACTCAGTGACAGCAGCTCATGCTGTGTCACCAGCTGCACAGTGAGGTCAGAACCCAGCAGTGACACTGGGACTACTGGTTGGTACCTGCACTCAGGCTCCTGCTCAGTGTTTATGTGGCTCACCTCCACAGCCCAGGGACCAGGCCAGCACAGCATAGGGATCGTGCCATAGAGAGCCACCAACAGCCACCCACACCTCCTGTGCCTGCTGCAGGCACCAGTGAGGAGTGGGGATGGCACAGGCATCACTGCACAGAGCCACCCTTGGCCCCTGCACCACTGCCAGAACCAGCACCCCGGGTCCTCCACCACTGCCCTGACAATGAGACAGGACCCTTCCCACACCAGCCTCCTCCCTGTTTCATCACATCACAGTAAAGCCAAGCTCTTACACGTTGTCTGAAGGTGAAAACAAATAAAATTCAGAGCAGGTCTGAGTTGAAAAAAAATAAAATAGCCAGGCCTGGTGCAGAATCTGTTGGAATTTTGGCTTCCAAAAGATGCTTTGTTCTCCTCAGGAAGAATGAGAAACCTCCACACTGTAACAGATCACCTGCTGACAGGTGTAACCACTGGTGTTCAGGTGTTGATGTAAGTCATACAGTCTGACCCTGCTTGGTTTGCTTGCTGGTTTTTTTTTTCCAAGAGCACACAGCTCAGGCTTGCTGATGGCACCTGATAGCAACTGTCACATTTTATGAGTCACCTCTCTCTGAAGACTTGGAGCAGGTGATGCCAGGAGCAGCTCTGCCAATCTCAGTGAGTTGGGATGGGGATGGAGATGAGTGGGCAGTTCCTGGCACACTGCAAAGGGAAGCACAGGTCCTTGCCTTCAGCTCAATGAAAACAAACACTTGTACTGGGACTGCAGTTTCAGCCACATTTACACAGTTTACATAAATGTTTCTCATCTGTTGCCTTTTCCCCAAGGATTAGCGTCTTGAAAAAACAAAATTATCTGTCAAAGTGAGCCCTGCTGTGACTCCACTGAGCTTGTGAAACCCCTGTGGTGGAAGGAATTCCCTGAGCCCCAGCAATAAGGACTTTCAGTGCTCTCAGAGCTGTGTTTTCCACAAGTGGACAATTTGCACTGTGGAAAACCACTGGGCTGCTGCCTGTGGTTTCCAGGCCATTATCATATGGAAATGAAAGGAAATCATGCTCCCATCTGAAAATCCTCATTGTACCAGTGTGAGATTATGGGGTGTTACAGGCTAGCAGAAAAATCAACCACTTTGGGGTTTGGGATCCTCACACATTTTCCGCAGTCACTTCCTCCTTCTTCCACAGAGGAGCAAGGCAGCAAGGACAACACTTCCAAACACATGGAGGAGGAGGGGAGCACAGAAAACGCTCCTGCTGCCGGCACTGCCCTGCTGAGGGCGACACTCTGACCCAGCCTGTGGGCCCAGGTGTGCCTGGACAATGAGCTCCCTCCCCCAGACCCTCCTTGCAGGCCCCCACCAGCAGGAGATTTGGGAGGGGAAGCAGCAAGGCAGCATATCCAGAGTGCAGACTACAGATGCTCACCCCTTTAAATCTCCTACCACCTCAACCCCAAAATAAAAAGAGAGCAGTAAAGAGTCCATGACACACACCAAAAGCCCATCATCCCCCTGCCCCCTTCTGCCAGCTGGAGAACCCTAACAAGGTCTCCCCTGCCAACAAGGGCTGCCTCACACAGAGACAGCCCTGGACATCAACTGTGGCTTTCAGATACACTCCAGCATGAGGTTTATGAGACACCCCAAAAACTATGCACCCTTGTCTCTACCACAAAATCATAAAAGAGGTGTCTCAAGGACTTCCAAGAATCACATCCACCATATCGTAAGTGGAATGACAGAAAAGGCAAAATCCAAACTCATGCCCTTTGGAGCCACCAGCCTTGGTGCTGCAGCAGCCCAGCCTTCCAGCAGCAGCCCACCAGCAGACCCAGCAGCAGCTCTCCTGCCTTCTCAGACTCCCCCCTTTCAGTGCATTTTATTGTGCAAATGAAAAAGCAGCCTCAAAACATTTGTAGCCACCCAGGAAGATATTTGCAACATTCAGCCCTCCTCCTTCCCCAAACCCTTCATCTTTGACCTTGTCTTTAGGTTTCAGTCACACTGCTGCAGCCACATTGGACAGCGAGGACAGGCTGGGTTCAAAGCAGCTCCCAGTTAACTGCACTCAGAGGTGGGAGCTCCAGCGCCACACGTGGTGTGCAGGCTCACACAGCATTTACACGTGTCAGAAGTGGGTCTGTAACATGACTGAAGTGAAGCACAAGCCAGGGATGTACATATGAAACCAGCAGAGGAACACATGGCCCATGCTGCCAGTAAATACTGGCCTAGAACTGCAGCCAGAACACGAGTGCCTGTCCAAGCTGAGGCACATGGCTCTGCACTGCTGAGCTAGAGACCATTTTTAGGTAGGCAAGATCATAGTGGTATTAAAAGAAGTTTTAATTTTATATCTATATGGCTTAATCTCTACATGCTCTAGCCCTATCACCCCTATAATTAGCTTTGTGTAGTTTTCAGGCTCATTCTGTCAGTAGATTTCCATGAAAGAGCAAAACTCAATAGTATTTACAAGCAGCCTTAGTTTTCCTTTCTCTGGCACCCAACACTGCCAAGGGAGCTCAGTACACAGAGCCTGAAAAACAGGAATGATTCAAGCAGGAGTGCTGAAGCTGCAAAGCAAAGGAGACTCGTCTGTGCTTGTCAATCTGTGCTCACATCCCACATCGTATTCCAGTTACTCTGAACAACCTTTTCTCAAGATTACACAGTAAATCTTTTGTATTCTTGATATCATAATTATTCTAAGTTTAATGCTTAATTTTATCTCCTCCAGTCCTTCACTTAGTACAATACCATGTACATGTAACACGTGCGGTGTGACACACAGGTATTGCCGTGTCTCTGTGAGCCCCGTGGCACAGGAACCCTCCCTGCCCCTCAGCTCTCCCCCAGCCCCCCAACTCACCAGGTGCCCCACGGCCCTGAAGGCAGCCGAGAGGAGCATCACAGTGCAGGGCTCGGCCAGCTCCGCGGGCAGGGGGGTGTAGATGTAATAGGCGAGCAGGGCAGGGAGGAGGCAGAGGCAGAGCAGCTTGGCCCCCATCTCTGCAGACACCACTGAGAGCAGCTCTCACCGACTGCACAGCCACGAGTCAGCACAGGGCAAAGTTAATCCCGTGTTTTGTTTGGGTCCAGGCCAGGAGGTGATTTCTTGTCAGATCGCTGGGGGCAGAGGTTACTCCCCTGTGGGGCTCCCATGAAAACGTTTCCCCAGCAGGGCAGCCCAGATTTCCCAGTGAGGCTGCACTCCCCGGCCCTGCCCCTGCAGCAGCACAGCCCCAGCACTCCAGAGGGGAGAGATGTTGAGCAACGAGCAGCAGGATGTGGCTGTGAGCCGCACTCTGTGACACCCAGATGCAAACAGATGTGTAGAATACTCAGGAGCCACTCTGTAAGGCAGCTCAACCACATCCTGGGCACAGCTATGCCCACTGGGGCAGTGGCTCAGCAAGAGCCCAGCTCCAAGGGATGCCTGGTGGGATCAGCCCACGGCACCATCTGACCCAGTGCCACTCCTCAGGCCGAACCAGCACCTCCTGCCCTGGCAAAGGTACTTTTGCCTTGCACAACACACCAAGCCCTTGTGCAACAGTAGGGTTGGCAGATAAAACATAACAGCCTTTTACAGGGCAGGGCTTCTGTCTAATATTTGACAGATCAGATTTAATTACCACTATTCTCTGGATTAAGAGATTTCTATGCGTCTTCCAGAGGTCACCACTTCTGCAGAAGGTGGACAGGTAGGAATAAATTCAAACAGATAATAATTTCACCAAGGAAACACTATCAGTGCAGGCATGCACACACGGAGGGGTGAACAGAACAGCTGCAGCACCAGGACCCTGCTTTAGAGATAACTGAGGTTTATACCTTTTCAGTTTAAAATTTGACTTATTTCTTTTGCTGAAGTTCTGCCAACAGCCACCTACTCTCATGCTGAGCAGCCTGTGGGGCTGGAGCATCCTTTGGGAGAGCAGCACATGGGACATCGCAGAAGGCTGAAAGACGAACCACAGGCCACCAGCCCAAACACAGAGGAGGAGCAGACCTTAGTCAAACTTTCAGACATTTGCTTTAAGTTCTGGGCACCTCCAAACTATTCAAGTGTTTTCAAACTCCATCTATACTCTCCTCAGCCAGGCAGAGGCATCCTGTGCTCCCTCCCCAGTCCTTCACAGCGCAACAGCTGGTTAAAGCACAGTGTTCTTGACCCCTCTCCAGCAAAACCAAGAGACAACACAGCTCTGTGGTCACTTCACCTGCCCTGAGGGCCAGCACCAGGTGCTGGAGAGAGGAACAGGTGAGCCCAGCCTGACACAGGTCCAAACCGTTCTGTGACTGGATGATGATGAAACCTCATTTTTCTGCAATTTCTGCACCCAGCATACCAAGAGCCATGCAGCATGTCCTCCTTGCCACTTTCTGCATTGCCATGTATTCCAAGCTACTGGTGTTTCAGAAAAAAGTAGAATAGGTAAAAATTAATGCAGGCTAAAGCCAAAGCTACAAGTGTGATGGGAAGAAGAGCAGCTGCTGTGTAGCCCTGCCCAGAGGCAGCATCTCCTGTGCCCCATGGCATGGACACTGTCCCCACACACTGCTCAGCTCTGCAGAGACTCCATGGACGCACTGACCTGTCACCTCAGTAATCAACCCAGATAAACATACATGTTGCAACATCAGGGTGAGTGTTCAAACTGTGGTTTGGAAAGAAGTGTGTGAGTTTATAGCCTTAAATCTCCTTTGTAACCCTAATCTGGATTTATAATTTATCTCTGTAACAGCAATCCCTCCTCACCTCTTTTACATCCCTATTGCTATTCCACTTACTGTGCCCTCCCAGCATTACAAGCCCTTGCTTTGTCTCGTCACAGTCACAGACTTGTTCAGGTTGGAAAAACCCCCAGACCACCAAGTCCAACTGTTCTTTCAGCACTGCCAAGGTCCCCATTAGCCCATGTGCCACAGCTACACACCTGTTAAATCCCTCCAGGGATGGGGGCTCCAACACCACCTGGGCAACCTGTGCCAGGGCTGGACAACCTTCCACATAATAATAATAATAATAATAATAATAATAATAATAATAATAATAATAATAATAATAATAATAATAATAGTTGTTGTTGTTTTGTTGTTGTTGTTGTTTTGTTGTTGTTGTTATTATTGTTATTATTATTATTATTTCCCAATATCCAATCTAAACCTACCTTGAGTTTATGTGTCCTGCACTGCCCCACGAGCTGAGCAAGTCACTGGTGTGGCACTGACTGGACTGAGGGTGCTCCTGGCAGTGGCAGCAGCCCTGGGCTCCCAGGGTGGCCTCACTGTCCAACAGCCCCAGTGTGAGCCAGGGACTGGCTGCAGAAATTTGTCCCCGGCTCCAGCAGGAGGGGGCAGATGTGCCAGGCACCTGTGGCTGCGGGGCTGCAGCCACCCCACAGGGATGAAAGGGAGAGCAGAAATACTCCGGTGGGTTACCACAACAGCTGCACACCCAGGTGATGTTTTTTCATCCCAATACTTTGGGAACTGAAGGAAGAAGCCACAGGGAGGCAGTGCAGCCCTGCAGGCGGTTTCCACTCCACTAACCGAGGGTACCCGAGGGCCCTCAAACCCCGTGACAAACAGGAACACCAGTTCTGTCCACCCTTCCCTCCAGGGCCAAGAACAGGCTGTGACTGCCATCTGGAGACTCAAGAACAGGGAAAGACACAACACAGCGCTGGAGCCAGTGAATGTTGTCCGCATTTGCCTTTGATCAATCAAGTTGCAACCTTGTAGTAAAAAGCAAAAATTCCTTATTCTACCCCTTAAAGCCTGTGATGAACACCCACTGACCGTCAGCACAGTCAGACCAGCATGGGGCTGAAAATACCACTCGAGCAGCTTTTGGGTTGATACTCACAAGCCAGGACTACATTTCGTATCACTTCACTGAGCTTCAGGTGTTTGTTTTCTTTCGTCATTATTACTATCTGTACTTTTTAATGACACAGGACTTGGAACTGGCCTGTTTTTATACAATGAAGGAATGGTATCCACAAGACATGATACACAAGAGAATTTGGATACTGCTTTTCCATCTGTTGCTTATTACCAATTTGCAAGTTGTATAAATGGAAACAAATGTCTTATGTGACAATATATTCATAGCCCCAACTGAAGAAAGCCATTCTCTAAAACTTAAACAAGCTGAAGTTTAGCACATGCAGTATTTCTGAACACACAACAATGCAGCAGCTCCAGAAACATGATGGGTTCATGAAGGCATTGAAGTATCTAATAAAACATCTTCCAACCCAGTCTGAATAGCACATTATCATCAGGATAAGATAACAGGAGATTTGAAAACAGTCAGTGTTTTGCTTTGATGCTTTCAGAATGAAATCTTGTTTTCAAACATACAACTTTTACTGTTTGCCAGGAAGACAGCAACATTTTTGTTCTTAACTGTTCCTCTCCCAAGTGAAGCAACAGGCTCAGAGGAGCAGAGCTGCTTGCTGGGTGCACTATTCCACAAGAGCCTCTCACTCTGAACCAACACAGAGCCTGCTTGGACAGATCAGAGCAGAAACCCCCTTACTGAGCACACACAGAAACAGAATCCACCCATACTTCCAACTACCCCCACTGATTTCTGCCCTACCTAAAGTTTCATAGGTCAGAATAATTTAGGAAACCCAGACTTATAACAAGAATTCCATCTGGCTTTCACATCACCCATTTCCACCAGGCATTTCTCAAAGCTCATGTAGTTCTAGTTCTCACAGAGGTTCCTGTTTTTACTGTAATAAGCACAATTCCTGAATTCAGGATCCAGCAGCCAATTGCTGGAGCTGGAGTTGCCAGCCCAGGGGAACAGAGACTGGCAGAGAAGGGACCTGGGGGACAATCAGCAGGAATGTTGCACAAAACTGAAGCAGTTCTGATAAAACTGAAGCCCAAGGCAGTCACTTGGGAAGGAGATTGACCACTTGAGAGACCATGAATAGGAAAGAGACATTTGGGAAATGTTTGCAGCAAGTGAGGGTTTGGATTTGTTTACTCAAACATGCCTCTGACTTTGTGAATGTACACAAGTATGCAGCAGAAACACATGTTTCAGGCTGAATTCCAAAATTAGCAATGCTTTGGGATTGCAGAGTCACTGGGCATGTACAGGATGAGGATGAGGAGAGACACCATCCAAACCAGAGGTGCTTCTGCAGCTGAACTGAGTATTACACAGGAACCAAGAGAAAACAATGGTCTGTCATTCAAATGACAGTTTGATTCATAAACAGAGACAATAAATAAAATGGAACATGAAACAAAGCATGTTGAAAGCATCAGTCCTGGAGCCTTGGCTCTGGACATCCTTTTTCCCATATTACTGCCTATTTTTTATTTCCCATTTTATCCTCACAGAGATGTTTGTAGGCTGCACATTTTGCTATACCACAAATTCAACCCCAGTGTTTGTCTGTCACAAGCTGCCTACTCTGATCACAGCAAACTGTACTTCAAATCAGTCTATGAACTGTTAAATTGAAGAGAACAGTGAAGAAATTGTTTTTAAAATATCTTACAGATATTGCTTTATGAGATAGTATTTCTCAGTCTAGAATTCCTGACATGACTTGTGCTGAACGAGTGCAGTGTCTTAGGTGAAGTGTGGACTTTGGGGACACAGTTTGCCTCTCACAAAGGTGTGCTGTGTGTTTGCCCCCCGGAGATGTCGTTTCTTTGCCCGTTTCCCCCGAGCTGTTTCTCCCGGGGCTGCAGGAGGTGCCCCCCCCACACCTCCCTGCAGGGCCCTGCCAAAGGCTTCACTTGCATAAGCAGGTCCTGCTGCACAGAACAAAGCCCAGACTGCTTCCCAGACCTCATTTCTATAAAGCCTTTCCTTTCATTTTGTAAGCAGAAAATCTTGACTTTCTTAATTTGTTTCTTTTGTGACTAGGAGAGGGAAAGGCAAACAACGAGGGGTAATTCTCACCAGCTGCTGGAAACAACACAAAAGACCCCCGAGACATTTCTTTATGCAAGAGAAGGCTTGGCCAAAGTGCCACAAATACTTGGCATTTATACTTGTAAGAGAAAGGTTAAAGCAAACTAAAAACGTTGTGCTACCACTTATCCATCCCCTGAAGCCACTCCTACAGCAGTGCCGGGTGGAGGGATCTAAACCCTTCCCCCTGGGAAGTGGGGGCTTAGCCAGGGTGAGTTACACCAGTCAAATGGGTGTGAAATCATCCTACTGATCCTTGGAACGTCGTCATACTCTGACAAAACACAGGTCACATCCCATCTGTGTCAACAGAAGGTCCATTCTGTGACAGCACATGGAAATAACCCCCCCATTATGGAATCATGGAGTGGCTGTGAGGGATCCTGGGCCAGTTCTCTGCCCTGGGGGCTGCTTTGGCAGCAGCTCCGTGCTGGGGACCTGTCACTGCTGGCTGCTGCCAGCCTTCAGTGAGACCTGCACTCCAAAGCACTGCGATCTGAGCAGGAGCTGCATGTCCCACAGGTCTCACACCTGCAATGCAGTCACAGAACTGCCAAACCTGAAGGTTTCATCTTCTTTCCACAGTCATCATAGTGAAAAGTTATTTCCCAATAAATGCAATTTTAAAGCAAACCTCACACCAACATTCTAGTTATGACAAATAAAAATCAGTCATTCAGCTAAAATGAAATACACAACTCAAAACTTGAGCCCCCAATACCCTCATCTGGGGCCATACTCTGCCTGCTCCCCCTTCTGTTTCTCACACCCATTCTCAGTCAGACCCAGACACCCTGAGCCAACGTTTTCCCAGCATCTGCAGCCAGGCTGGAGCTGAGGAGCACTGGAAATCTCAGGGAAGTCCAGGCCACAGAGGTTTGACTAAGCTGTAATCACCACAGACTGCTGGCTGCTCAAATCAACCACCTGATGTTCACCCAGCACGAGGAGATGAGCAGGGAATTAACACAGGAGGGGACCCAGAAAGGTTCTGAACAGCACCTGAACAGAGCTGAGTGTTCGTGGTCACACAAGACACCACCCTCGTGTTTCCTCAAAACAGCCTGTGAGGCATTTTGGATTGTGGGTCACCTCTGGCTGCTCAGAGCTGAGACCTCCTGGAATAATCTCACCATGGAAGGTCTAGGAGTGAAGATTCAAGCCAGGACCACTTACAGTAGCTCCATCTTTCAATCCACCAAAGCTGTATGAAATCTAGAAGAAAATATTGCAAAAGTGTTTGGTTGGTGTTAAAATTCAAACCATTAAAAACCAAAGCAGAAAATACGTGACCTCAGTGGGCACTTTTAGGAGGAATAACCCTTTGTGGGAGCAGAATCATGTCCATACACACTCTGCTTCCCACAAACAGGTGAGTGACACATCTGTGCTCAGTGGGAGTTTGTCCCTCACTCTCAGGGAGTGCTTACAATGGGTACCTGGGGCTTGGCCTCACAATAATTCTGAGAAGTACTGCAATGTCAAACACTTCTAATAAGCATTAAGGACATGGATTTGGAGTAACTGATTGTTAATTAACTGAAGGTTCATTACAGAGACTTTTATTAACCTTTAAAGCACCTGCAGTGCCCAGTGGGTTGCAGTGCTGCTGCAGGATCCTGCTCAGCCTCCAGCCAAAGACTCAAATTCCTCAAGTGGGAGCTGAAATTTCTACCTGCAGAAGGGTGTCAGAGGGTGGGGGTCATGCTCTTCTCCCAGGCTACCAGGGACAGGACAAGAGAAAACAGCCTCAGGCTGTGCCAGGGAGGCTCTGGTTGGACATCAGGAAGGATTTCCTTACTGAATAGGTCATTAGACACTGGAAGGGGCTGCCCAGGGAGGTGGTGGAGTCCCCACCCCTGGAGGTGCTCAGGGAATGACTGGACATGGCACTCAGTGCTCTGGGCTGGGTGACAAGTTGGAGATGGCTCACAGGTTGGAGTTGATGGTCTTGGAGGCCTTTTCCAACCTAAATAGATGATTCTGTATTCTAAAGCAACTGCAGTGGATTTGCAATTGCCAAACACCCGAGTCCCTGAGGTTCTCACTGCTGCAGCTCAAGTTTCCCCACTGCACAAAGCCAGTCCCCAAGCTCCTCCCTGGCTGTTTTGAAGTGAAAACCATCCACATTTATAACTCACTAAAACCTTTAAAAACCTCTGACTTTAATAATAATAGTGCAAGCTAAGCAAATAGCTCTCAAACCACTTCTCTAAATATTAAATCGGCTCCAAGACTGCGTTTTGCCTGTGGGAGAGCAAATGGAGGGATGGGAATGGACTCACTGCTTTGCACAGACCAAGTGGCAAAGACAAACCTGAGTGGCAGGGCCTGCAGATTCCCTGGCAAGTCTCACTTGGGGTCCTCCTCACTTACAAAAACTCTTTGCAAAGTGCATCCCATCATTTTCTGATGTGCAAAAACATAAAAAAGTTGCAAGAGAATCCACAGCATTTGCCAATAACCAACAGAGCTGAGGAAAACAGCCAGAATATTAACAAGACTGAGATTTCTGCTATGATTTGATCAAGGACTGGACAAAAGGGTTTAGCAAAAGCTTCACAAAAAAGTCTCAGAACATAAATGGTATCAGAGAATAAAAAACCACAGCCCTTACTTTTGCGTTGCTTGGCCCAGCTCATCACAGGCCTTTAATTAAGTAATGTACAATTATCTGCAGGCTCTGTCCTCTGTGCTCCTGGGATGCTCCAGGGAGCAGGAGCTGTGTGACCACCCAGGCAGCTGCTTGATCCTGGGCAAAGGCATTCTGGGAAGCCTGCACTAAGTGTGTTGGTTTGGGACCTCCTCCAGCTCCCCCAGCAGTCACAGGAGTGTCCCCAGGGTGAACCACATACCTGGGCCACAGCCCAGGGAGCAGGAGGGGGTCACCCCTTGGGAGTGACACTCAGCTGCCAGCTCTGGCTCCAGTGGGACTGAACTGAAACAGAGTGACACAGACAATACTCTGACTTCTGAAATAAAAACACCTTTGTCTGCAGCTCTGTTAGCTCGAATAAAATGCAATTTTACAAGAAGAAAAGAAACCTCTAAAACTATGAAATGCATTACAGAAGATTCAGCTTCTACCAAACAGAAAAATCAACTTCAGGAGTCTGACTTCAAGCCACCAAGAGGCAAATATAAAATTATCAGCATCTGTATTTGAGTGGAAAATCCCAGTTCCTGAGAAACTTAATTTTTGTGGTAATCCTGCTCCAAACAGGAACTTTCACTGTAAGCCCTGCTGTAATCCTGCCACAACCAGAAACTTTTATGGTTTTTCCATGGACTGAGTTCTTTCTGGCTAGGAACAAACTCTGGCCTTAGCTGATGGAGCCAGTTTATCCCAGTGGTGCTCACAAGCCAGAACATCCAGGAGCTCACTGGCCCCTCATCCCAGTGGCCTGGAGCACAGCACAGCTCCATCCCCACCCCCAGCAGCCTCCTGGTGTCTGGGAGGGGACCTGAGCCAGGGCAGGGGGTTCTCCGAGGGAGAGGAGAATAAATGGAAGGAGGGAGCCTTTTCCACCTGCACAGACAGGCTGTGTTTAATTGTTTGTAGGTGCCATTAAGAGGCATTAGATGTCCAGGAAAGCAGAGAGGTAAAAGCCTCAGTGAGAGCCAAACTGCTCAGTGCAATGCCTTCACAAGTGTGAAAGTGAGTTACATCAGCATTCCTGAACACCCTGCTGAGTTCTGCTTCCAGGCAGTATTTTGGGTTTAACACAGAACTCCAGCTCATAATATTGGTGATAGAAAAATAGCAAAGAACAGTGTGTACATCCAGAACAACAGCAGAAATTTCCACAGCCCCTTGTGAAGCCAGATCAGAAAGGAAATGAAGGTTAAACATTTCCCATAGTGAAGGCAGAACTCCCTCTGTACAGCACCGGGGCTGCTGAGCACACGAGATCTGGAGGAAGGGACTGGTGAAGCCTCCAGTGCAAAGCCCTCTGCAGTGGTGTGTGCCATGTCAGAGGCTGCTCTGGCAGTCCCACCTCACCAGGCCCTGGCACACCTCATCACACATTGGCACCCCTCACCAGGCATTGGCACCCCTCACCAGGCATTGGCACCCCTCACCAGGCACTGGCACACCTCACCAAACCCTGGCACACCTCGCCAGGCATTGGCACACCTCACCAAACCCTGGCACACCTCGCCAGGCATTGGCACACCTCATCACACATTGCCACACCTCACCAGGCCCTGGCACATTCAGGCAGTTCCTTGAGCACTCTGGCCTGTGGCAGATGCTCCTGTTTGGTTCTGTGTTTTCCCACCATGTATCACTCCTACTCTCCTGAAAGCTGCTGAAAGCACCTTGCCCTGAGGTGAGTGCTCCTCTCAGAGCTATGCAGACATATTTTATTGTCTTTTTAATACATGGAATAAAACTGCAAAAACTGCTGCACACACTGCTGTGCTGGGTTGGGCTGGAGCTTAAACCACCCCAGCTGCTTATCTCAGTGTCAGGACAAACAAATCACACTGGCTCAGCACTGCCCTGCAGGACCTTCAGGGGTGGTTCTGGCCCATATTTGTTGTGCCCTGCTTATTACAGACACATGCCACTAATATTAGTACTTATCTTTCTTCAAAAATCATTTATCCATATGCCATTACAGAGTCTCAGAGCATTTCTGCCCACCATCAATTTAAGTGCCATGATAAAAATCTCACTGCCATTTCACAGGCTCTTGGTACCCCTCTGGGACTGACACAAGAATGAAACTGGAATAAAATGCCAGTTGCAGTTCTGCTTCATGCCAACCCAGGATCAGTGGTGCACAGAGGGCACCAGTTTTGTCCCCAGCACACATGACTTTAATCTCACAACTCCAACATCCTTCTTGTGAAGTCACTTTGGACCTCACACTGTCAGCAAAACCAGAACAAAGCCAAAGGCTTTCTGTTAAACACACAGGAGATAAAACAAAGCAGAAACCAAGAGCATGTGAATTTACAGCTCACAAACAGTGACTCTCTGATCTTGTCTAATCTCAGCATCAGAAAATGTTTTTCCAGGAAGGATTAAGAAATGAACTGAGTCTTTTAGGAAAGGAAGGAAGCCAAGTTATCCTTTTTCATTCTTTCCTTTCAGTGGAAAAGGAATTTTGAAAGTATTTTGAAGAAAAGGAAAGGCTATTTTAGTTCAAATGCTGGAAAACCAATCAGTTTGCCCAGGTACAGCTCTGGGTTATTCATCTCTCAACACTGACCAGGAAACTTCCCTTCCTCTGCTGCTCTGAGGGGCACAGCCCGGGCCTGGAGGAGAGGAAGGTCAGCACTGCTGTGAGGCTGCTGCAAGGACAGAGCACTGAGTGCCCCCTGCGTGGAAGTGCCGGTTAGAGCGGAGCAAAAAGAGGAACAGTGACATGAAGCTGCTTTAAAACCACCCATTTACTCCTTCCAATGGGTAATCAGTGCCTGATTCTCTGCTCTGAAACAAAGGAGAAAAATGTGTAAAATGTTCACAAATTCAGAGGAAAATCTTCTGTGACTAAGTACAGCATTTACTGCAAATAAATCCAGTGTTTAGAGATTTGCTTTTCCAAGTGCTTTGCACATAAACAAGGCTCTCTTAATATGTTGGCAGAGGTTTAAAAAGTGTTTAATTTCACAAGTCCCCCCTGGCTCAGGGCTGCAGGAATAGCTCAACAGGACAAACCAGCAGCTGGACTTGGATCAAGAGCAGCCTCTGGCCACAGGTTTCCAGCTCACAACTGCAGCAGCAGCCCAGGCTGCAGCGAGTTCCAGAGCTGAGCTTGCTGGGGAAATCACCTGTGCACCTATGTTAGACAAGAACCATCAGCCCTGAGACACTACTGAGAGAAGAGGCATTTTGTCTTTAACCCAAAAAATGCTGGAAAGCAGGAAAATGAGGCAAAAGTTGCAGAAATAATAACAACAATATCACTGAGGTTTGTGAACGGAGCTGCTGAACATGTGGCTCAAGAGCTGCTGAAAGAATTAAGGACACATTCCTTTCAGCTTGATTCAACAATTTTGTTCAAATAAAAATTGCAACATGAAGCAAGCTGTTGTGGAAAGGGAAAAGAATTACCCGCTTTTAGCAGAGACTTAGCAGCTTGAAATAGAAAGCTCTCAGCTTATGTTCGCAACCTGCTGTAGTTTTACCCAGGATCAGCATCAAAATCTTTATTGATCTGATTACTTCCAGTTACTTGTTTCAGCCATTCAAAACAAGAACCATCACTAATGTCCTAATCAAAGTAAAGGTTATTTGTACAGCAGCAATGTATTGTCCCTACAGCCTCTCTAAAATCAGTGGGTTTTCCTCATGAAACAACAAAAATCAGCCATGCTTTTGGGGTTGACCTGCATTCAATTAAAGACTCAGTAAGACAGTCAAACTTTGAGATTCCCAACACAGCACATTTAATTTCCAGATGCAAGCCAAGGAATAAACAGAAAAGAACATTTATTTTAGTGGCTGTCGAGTTGCTTCCAAGTTTTCTCTCTATCCCATATCCCTCACAGAAAACTAATAAATAAAACCAGATTACACTGGGCTGAATGCAAAGAATCCCAAATCCCAGAGCCTGACTGCTCGCCAGGGGATCCCTCCTTGCCCAGGTGTCCCAGGGGACCCTGCAGCACCTCCTGCCCTGGAAATGCCAGGCAGAGGCTGCAGGTGAGGAGCATGGTGCTCTCCCAGCATGGCACCGTGGCACACTGTGCTCCCCTGGGCTCCTCAAAGGGCCCAAATTTACATTAGGAGCTATGCAACAGCAACAGGGAGACAAGAACCTGGAGGAAGATGCAGGGCAAATGAGTGGAGGTTTATTGTACTTTCATCTATATGAAAGCATCAGATTTCTTGACTTGCAGCACAGCAGTTGGATATTCTATAGCAGGTTTTGTGGGAGGAAATGGTGTTTTGGAATACTTTGCAGCATTCATGCATGGAGAGCCTGTTACATTCAGTAATGGAAAGGACATTTGAACCCACTGATGGTCTGACACAAACCAACACACAGCAGAGTCTGAGACACAGAGCACATTCCCAACCAAACCGAACATCTGAGCAGTCCCTCAGGGCACCAGAGAGGAAACACTCTGCTCTCCACCAGCCCCCTCTTGCCCTACATACACCCAGACAGAGATCCTTTGTCCATCCAGCACTGCTGCAGAGTGGCTGAGCTCACCCATCCAGCTCAGGATCCATCCAGCTCAGGATGGGCCAGAAGAGCTGTGGAATGATGGCATTTCCTTCCCCATTCCCCCTTACCCCAGAAATCACCCCAGATGGAGGTGCCATCTCCCACAGCCACAGCAGGGTTAAAGCTGAGAGCCCAGTGTCAGGGCAGGGCTCTGTTCCACACCTGGCTCAGAGCAATGACAACCACCAAAAACATTCCCCAGCCAAATAAATGCTACCACAAATATAAGTCTATGAACTTCTTTGGATGTGTCACATTGGACTCTGGATTCATGGACTTGGTGGGCAGTTCACTTCCTTGGTAAAAACAAGTTTGTAGGAGCTTCTGGGCCCAGGGGACCTGGACCTATGCTGTTGCACATACATCCATAGCTCAGAGCCACCCCACCAAGATAAAGCTCAAAGTGTTCCAGAAATACCTTTAGTCACATAATTAATTCAAATTTCCTCCCTTCTTTATAATCAGCAAGTCTATAGCACAGTCTAAGGAGCACAGGCCTTTACCCAGCACCTTTGCTGTGTTTACAGGGAATTCCACAGATGCTCATTCCAGTTCAGCAGCAGATGCTCCTGTACATCCCCTTCACATCACCCAGGCCTTCAGACATTTCTACCATTACATTTAAAAAAAAACATTAATTTTTTTAATTGCAGAGCCATGTTGCTTTGTGTAACAGTTCAGATACTTTCCTGCTCAAGTATGAGGTTAAACATAACCTGGATATCTCATTTGTAGGACACAGAGAAAGCAACTGCACAATATTACTCAACGATGGAGCAGAATTAACCAACAGACTTCAGAACCCTCATCTGGAGATGTTTAGGAAGTGGTGCTTGGATGAGACATTGACTTCCCCCATGGTGATCCACTTTAAACTGGAACACAAAATAAACATGTTAAATCTAATAAATGACACCACAGTGTGTTTTAAATGTTGAACCACAGCGCATCAGAGCTCAAAGCAGGGCAGTCAGTGAGCATTTAATTTGATCATAGTGCAGAGCCACGACCAGAGAGCTTCAGAAAGCCAACAGCCACACAGCAGTGCCTGGAAACCACCAAAGAAGTCGCAGGACAATATTAAGACAAAAGTAGCAGAAGAGACACTGGGAGATCATTGCCCAGCTACAACCTCATGACCTCAAATAGGAGAATCGTAATTTTCAAAAGTAGTTTAAGTTCAGTATTTTACACTTGAAGGTGGTTGAGAAGTACTCTGCTGAATATACAGAGAAAAAGGAGAAAACAAGTTGAGCCTCTCCAGTTTTCACTTTTTAATCCATATCACACTTTCACATGCCTTCTCCTCCCAAACAACTCTTCACATGCTATTCCACAAGGAAATTATTCCATCATTTAGAGCCAAAGGTTTTAAAAGGGCCCAGCAAGGGACCACCCCCTTTCCTTCATCAGCTTAATGATGCCAGTTCTAATTTTGCACATGTAGCCCCAGAATCCAAGAGTTTACTGTTTGCTGGTACAGCTATAGCAGAAAATCCTTCTAATGCAAGTTAAACTCACACAGAAAAGCATATTTCTGATTTTATGTGACCCACCACGGCAAGGCCAGCAAGTAAAATAATGTGAAACAGCTAAAAATGTTCCTACCCCCTCTGCTGTGACCAAGAACATCCCAGAGCAGCATTCAGGCTTCCTTGCCTGCAGAGCAGGCATCTTCACTTCCTTCCTCCCAACATTTCAGCCTAGAAAACCTCTCATTTTCTAGTCTTGACCTTATAAATTGTTTCTTTTATTATAACTGGGAAATAAAACATAGTTCAGAAATACACTCTCACCTGTAGCTTGGGAATAAACAGCCATAACTTGTTTCCCTTCCCCAGAGCTATCTGTTGGCTTCTTTGGGAGAGGGTAGGGGTTGATTGGTTGTTTTGAGGGGGGGTTCTGTTTGTTTTTTCAACTACTTAGAAACTCAATTAAAGGCCAGTGTGCAGGGTCATCTTCAGGAGAGGACAAATTCTTATTCCATCATGAACAAAAATTATCCACAGCAAAGACCAGATTTTGGTTTGTTGTCAGTTGCCAGAGAGGTGTTCAGATTCTTGCTAATGAACTGCAGAACATTTGGCTCCAACTACTGCACCAAACCTTTATGTTACATGGGCTATAGGTTTATAAACTTGCTGCCTGTATTCTGTGGATGTAAATCCATGAGGTACAGTGGCCTTCAGAGACACTGATGTGCCCAATCAAACATTCCCAAATATACCTACAGAAAGCAAGACAAAGACCTTCAAAATCTGGTTCGGTGCTGCTTTTGCAATTCAAACCATGAAAAAAACCACTGGCCAATGTTTAAGATGAGCCCTGAAAACACCCAGCCTGCACCTGCAGAAGAGCTTTAGCAGCAGTGTCTGTGTTTCAGCTCAGCTGCTGCTGGAGTGGGTTTGCAGGTGGCTGTCTCTGCCTGGGAGGGGTCTGACAGGAGCAGAGATCTCACTGAGGGCACAGGAACCACCGACAGTGAGTGACATTACAGATCAAACACAGAATTACTCTGCCTGAGGATCTGCTCCAGTAATGAGGAGAGCAGATCTTCCCCAGGCACAGTGAGTGTTAAACAGGCTTTTCCTCTAAACTGGAGTGCCAGACAACTCCTCCCTTCATGCCCACCTCTAACAGCTGCCCAGGTGAAAGGCTAATCTGCAGTATCACAGCTTTCCAAGCAAGAAAATACAGACCTTTCTCAATTCAACAGGCTTTGGTCTGCATGCCTGTGTGCAATGCAACAAGCAGGAGCTCTTGCTGTGGCTGCCCATGCTGGGGATGATTTACAGAGTCCCAGGTCATCTGGACTGGATGCAGTTCAAAAGCAGCAGCCAGTGGGGGTCCCTGGCCCTTCAAACCCCATGTGGACATAAACAACAGCCCATCCCACCCAGGAAAGATGGATTGTCTCCAGTCTGGCAGCTGAGATTCCTGCCAGTCAGTGGGAGCCCAGGGAGGTCAGAGGGAACCTGAAGCACAGAGTTCCATGGCTGCAGGCACTGCTGGGGACAGGATGGGGCAGGAAGGCAACCATGGCCCAGTCCTCTTCACATATATTCCTCTGAGGTACTGCTTGGTTTCCTGGAGCGTGGCATTCACTGCACTGTGCACACAGATTGCACTGACTGTCCCCAAATCTGTATTTGCACAAACACACTGGCAGCTCCAAGCACTGACCATGATCCCAGGGTCTAACACTGCTTTGCTGGGAGCTTGTCCAGCTCATTATAATGGAACAAAAGGGCCTGACTGTGGCCTCGAGCCACAGGAGAGTTGTACCTAAGTGTGTTGTTTTGAAAATTCCCAACAAGGGTCATGTCATCCTTTTCAAGGCATCCAGCAACCCATCAAGGCACTGAAAGAATCTGGCCAGCAAGAAGCTGTGAAGGAAAAGAAAAACATGAAAACATTTTGCAAAGGGCCTTTAAGGAGAACTGGCACAGCACAGAGAAGAGCGAGCATGAGGAGGGATAACCTGAGGCAGAGAGGGATTGCTGTGTGGCAGGAACAGAGGTACCTGCAGTGCTGGTCTGGGAAACAGCTGGAACAGTCTGACAAGGGAACAGGGTGGTGTGGGAGGGAACAGGCAATGCCTACGATGGAAGAACAAAGTAAAAAGCAAACATCATCCAACAAAACCACGGTACATAGTTCAGGTACCTAATTCATATTAGCATTGCATAAACCCCCCTTTTGCTGACATTGATGCATGAAGCACATCAGGGTGTCGATCTCCAAAATCGTGTTCTGCCCCCTTGATGTCATTTCTATTGGCTACTTCAAATAAAGAAATCATCCTCTATTTTCTTTAAAATCCCAGCTCTGTGCATCAGCCCCACCACCATTTGCTTGAAGGAAACTGGTGACATACCTAAAGATCCAGAGACTCCCACAACAGCCCCTGATGGGCATGAACCACATCCACATTCCCTGTGCTGGGCTCTGCTGCTCCCCCAGGAGTACCAGCACCATTATTAACACCAGAGTAATGAACCGGGCTGCCCATTAGAGATGCAGAATGCCTGCCTGAAAAGAGAGGCTATTCCTATTTTCCAAGAAAAAATAAGGAATCATTCCCCCCAGACATCAGTTGCTTTCTGTGACTTCAGCCCCTGAAGTTCAAGTTATTTTCCACTGACTTGTTCACGCTGAGAAAGAAGGAAAAGAAAACGCTCGTTACAAAAGTAAACAAAGAAACTGCAAAGTCATCCCAGAGGCGCAGTGAGGGCTCTGGCAGGGGCAGGTTGGTGTGTATGCTCAGGAGTTCTGGTGTATCCTGGCGTTCCTCAGGGGCCTGGAGCTGTGAGTGATGTTGGGGTGTGTGACACTCAGAGCTCAGTGCTGGCCCTGGGGCACTGCCACAGCCCAGTGAGGACTCTGCCTGGATAAGAGATTTTGGTACTGAGGTGTGCACCGCGAGTGTCCCATTGACACCCAGAGCTCAGTGCTGGCCCTGGGGCACTGCCACAGCCCAGTGAGGACTCTGCCTGGATAAGAGGTCTCAGTACTGAAGTTTGCACCACGAATGTCCCATTGACACCCTGCTCAAGGCTCAGGAGAGCCGAGTTGTTCCCTCGTGCTACCTCAGGTGCTGATGCACTCCTGCCCACCTGCCCCCCGTGCCCTGCCCGTGCTTCCAGGAGCACACAAAGCACACACATGGCCTGTGGAGCAGCACTGCCCTCCCTCCTGGCTTGGGCAAAGCCAGGTTATACCACAGAAAGGTACCTTAGGAACTGAACTGCTGAAAAGGTAAGTGAAATCGTGTTCCAGTTTAGGTATGTACAACTTGCTGTGCAGATCCACTTCATGAGCACTTCCCTCACTTAGCTTTCCTCTTCACAGCACTACTGAGCTCACACTCAGTCACACTTTCTTTCCAAAATATAGTTCCACTCAACAAAAAGCTCCCTTCATTCTCCCAGTAATGAATTCCAGCTAAACCAATGTCTTTTCATGTCAGACACGGCCCAGAATTGCAAGCAAAGCAGAGAGCTCAGCACGGGTTTGTACAACCATTGTGCTCTCCATAAGGCTGCCCTGGGAAATCCAACCACATTATAATAAAATATTCCACATGTTCTGCAGTTGCCTTGGAGAGGGAGAATTTTGTATCTCTTGTAATTTAATGCTCTGTCTCTCAGAAGTGAGAGCTGCGTTTTAATGACAACACACAGCATATCCTGAGCTGAAAACTCTGTTCTTAAAAACGTTGACAAGGTCCATTGTACATTTAAAGTATTTTTTTTTTCATTTTAAAGCAGATTTTCAGGTATGTGCTTTTGGAAAGCTTTCTCAGAAGAAACTTCAGTCCTGTTTCTACCACAAATTATAGAGACTTGTAGAAATAATTAAACAATGTGTTTTACCTCATGGTCACACCCACAGAAGCAGAGCATTAAAATGTGTCACTCCAGAACCCTTTCCAATAGAAAAAACTCTACAAAAGCAAATAATGTTTTGCCTTTCGGACCGTAATTAAGATTGAGAAAATGCACCTAATGATTGACCTGCAACCCTCTCTATTGCGCAGGGGAACAGAATTCAATGTGAGCTCTCAAGTTTTTCCCTGTTCTCAGGGCAGCACCTAAAAATGCCACTTCAGGATTTAGTGCAGGGGCTCAGCTGAGCTGGTGGTGTCTTTTCTGAGACCCAAAGTGCAGGTTGCACAAGCAGGTCAGTGTTTCTTGACATAAGCTCCAGTGCTAAATCAAAGTGAGATGATCTGTGTTTCAGAGACCACTCCTGAGACGGTAACGAACATGAGCCAGCAGGCATCACAAGCAGAGTTTTAGCTGCCTGACGCAGAACATCCCTTGCCTGCCAACTTCCTGAGCTCCCACAGCTCACATTCGAGTTTGAATTTGTCTCAACAATCTTAGAACCTTTAAAAGACATATTTGAGGCTTTATCTTATCTTTAAACTTTTATCTTACCATTACATCTCAAGGCTTGGTTTGTCCTGGCTGGAAGTTTGCCCTACAATGGCACACTTCCAGCAGAAACGTGCCATCAGTCGAGGCTGTTGAGACACCGTTTAGCCCATCAGGAGCTGAAACACTGACGGGTTCGGTCTACAACGGGAGGGAAATCGTCCCTCCCAAAGCGAATTGAAGGTGTCACCGGCCAGTTTTTGGAGGGGTCACGCACGAATTGCCCCCGACGACAATCGGGGGTGGCTCTCACGGTGGCACCGGGGAGAGGACGGCGGTGCGGGTACCGCAGCATCTCCGGGAGCGGCAGCGGCGGCCGCGGTTCTTCCCCCGCGCCTGGCCCCGAGCGGTGCCGGGCGGGTTGCGGGGAGCCCGGGTGGGCTGCGGGGGGCCGGGAGGGCCACGGGGACCCCCGGGAGGAGGACCCGGTGGTCGGTCCGTCCCGTCCCCTCCCGGGGCGGGCGGGCGCTCCCGTCCAGGTGCCGCCGCCGCCCCGCTCGCACAGACGGGGACGGGCGGCCGGTGCCGCTGCCGGGGAAGCGCCGCGGGGGTGGGCGGGGGCTGCGAAATGAGTTAATTTTGCTTGGACTAGTTCCTGGCAGGGAAGGAGCTGACGTGTGGAGACGCCTCCCGGGGATGAGCCGCCGGCGGGGCCGACAACGCTCCGCACAGCCGGGCCCGCAGCCGGGACACACCGCGGGCACCGGCTGCAGCTCCCCCGGCCGATCCCTGCGCGATTCCAGCTTTTCCTGTGAGCAGCTGCTGCCGGCACAGCGCGCCGGACAGGGGCAGCGTGGGGAGGCTTTCAAATGACAGCGCTTTGGGTCATGACATCGCTCAGCGGAAACCCGAGAGATTGGGGGTTGCTTCGTGGGTCGTTTTTTCTTTCAAGTTAAAAACTCTTCTTGTGCTGCTGGTTTGATTGAACCCGAGCAGCGCAGCTGGGCTGCCACTGGAAATGCCTGTGCGTTGTGTTCCCCTGCAGGAACCCGCGCCCGCCGCTGCTCTCTGGGGATGACAGCGTAGGGTCCCCGCAGGATGGAGTCCCTGTGGCCCCTCCTGGCCGCCTGCCTGGCCCTCCTGCCGGGCACCGCCGCCTGTCCCCGGCCCTGCGCCTGCCACGGCCCCGCCGAGCTCCACTGCACCTTCCGCTACTTCAGCGCCGTCCCCCGGGGCATCCCCTCGGGCGTGCAGCGCATCAATCTGGGGTACGTGTAACCGCGAGTTCTAATGTTCTGACCAGTTAGCGTTCAACCCTTTGCAGGGCAATAATTAAGAGTTTTCAGATTTAGAGATAAAAATTAACCAAAGCAATAAATGAATCTGTAGAGCTTAATGTTCTGTCTGCAGCGCTCAGCGGTGGCTGCAGTCACAGCTAGCAAAGCCTAAGACCACCCACAGTAAGGGGAAATTCGGGGCATCGAGCACAGGGAAGGTTAGAAGTTCAGAAAATTTCCAACTTAAATGAATTACTTTCAATTACCTGAAGAATACACATCTGTAATGTGGAACTGAGGAGTCTGAAACAGAGAGAATTCAGTGAAAATGAGTACATTCATTAAAATCTTCAGACTTTGCTGTGAGTTTAAAACGTCCCACAACATTAGTGTCTGTGCTTTCATCTGCCAGGTTCGTGGGAAGTCCCACTTGCCTGGCCATGGCAGCCTCCACGGGGGTTCTGTTCCATGTGTGGTTAAAGGAGCAGGGAACAGAATATGTCCAGGCTTGTCCATCCGCTTTATGCAGTTTCCAGAAAGTGTCCTTTGTCATAAATCAAATTATGAGACCCATCAGCAATATGTGACTGGTCCATGAATCCCTTTTAATACACATAACCTTTGAATCATCCAGATGCATCTGCAGAAAATATAAAAGGAATTAGTAGTGAATTGAATGCTGCTCTAGAAAAGTGACCATGTTTTGTGCTAATATGAAGGAATGACTTGGAATTCCATCTTGGCAAGCAGGTGCTGCCTACCTTTAGCCATTCCCAAAGAGTGGTTCTTTTCTTTTGGGTGGTTGGCTTTAAAAGGTGTGAAGTGTGGCTGACTAAAGCCTTCTGTTACAGCTACAACAGCCTGCGAAAACTGGACCCCACAGACTTTGCTGGCCTGGAGAAACTGGAGTTACTGATGCTGCACAGCAACGAGATCAGCACCATCCCTGAGAAGGTGTTCAGTGATTTAGGTTCATTACAGGTAAGAACTAAATGACCCAAGGTTAAATGCTGTTATGACTTAAAACAGCTTTCAGTGATAGAGGTAAACAGACACAGAGGAGCTGACTGCAGCATTTTGTTTTCTTGTTTCTTACCCCATCCATGTGAAAGTTGAGGGCCTTCAAGATCCAGCATCCTAATGGGAAAGGTCTTTCCTTCTCAGGTGGACGCTCAGAGTGTAAGGACTATGATAAACACGCTGGTAGATGGCTGTCAGCAGCATCTTAGCTGGCAACTGCAGATGAAACTCTTTCACACAGGAGAAAGAGACACCTTTTTTACTTTGTCATCAACAGGTCTTGAAAATGAGTTACAACAAGGTCAGAGTGCTTCAGCAGGATGTGTTCTGTGGCCTGAAGAGCTTGGTACGACTGCATATGGACCACAATCAAATTGAATTTGTGAATCCCAATGTTTTCTATGGACTCACTTCCCTGAGGCTGGTTCACCTGGATGGAAATTTACTCCATCAGCTGCATCCAGACACTTTTGTCACCTTGCGCTATAGCCAAATATTCAAACTGTCCCTCCTGAAGCACATCTCTCTGTCTGACAACGTGCTGACTTCACTTCCACAAGAAATGTTTTCCTACATGTCGGAGCTTGAGAGCATTTACCTCCATGGAAACCCCTGGTCCTGTGACTGCAGCTTGCAGGGCTTCACAGAGTTTGCACAGAGGAGACCAGGTGAGTTCAAGGCCTTGTTTATGTTTAATCCTGTAGCATCTTATTGTTGCTGATACTAGTAATTGTCTTTTATCAATTTACTTATTATCCCAGAAAAGACTGGAAGACAGGTTTTTGTAGGTATGTGTAATCAGGATAGAGAGATAAATACCACTCATCTTCCCAGATTAATTGTATCTGGTGGTGTTAACACATGCAGCTTTCCTTAATGGAACACTTTCCTTGGTCAGTCCAAAGCTTTTGTGCACCCACAGACTCCACAGGGAATAAGGAAGCTAACTTTTGTGGGACTGGCAAGAGCAAGGGCCACTTTGCAATAAATTCTTCAAAAAGGAAATAGGAACCCCAAGGGACTCAAGGGGTTTCTCTGCTGCTGCTGTTCATATATTACTTAAAATTTTGTTTTATTCGAAAGAATAACTTTTTAGTATCTATGTCATTTTTGATGCTAAAACTTGTAGAGCAGAACCTGACTCCAGTTTTATTCCCTTCAGATATTATAAAGTGCAGAAAAGACAGAAGTTCTGGTGCCCAGCAGTGTCCAGTCTGTGCTAGTCCTCAAAATCGTAAAGGGCAAAGCTTAATGGATCTTCCTTCTGCATCTCTCACCTGCAATAAGCCAGTCATACACAACTCCCTGAAATTCAGAAACCTCACAGTGCCAGACGATGGGGATTTCAGTTCTGTGTCTCCCAAGGACTTCATAGCTCCCATAGGATCTGTGGTTTTGAATATGACTGACCAAGCAGGAAATCGAGGCAACTTGGTTTGCAACGTCCAAAAACCTGAAGAAATGTCTCCCATCTCATTTGCCCAAGATGGCAGCAGCACAGTGCTCAGAACCTCGCTCTCGGCATTCCTGGTGTGTGGCATTGATTATGGGCACATCCAGCAGCTGTGGAGCATCCTGGCACTGTACAGCAATTCTCCCTTGAAACTGGAGCGGACTGTCCGGGCAACAGACTTGCCTTTTATTAGTTACAAATATAAACAGATCTCCACCGAAAAAGATGAACTTTTCACCAGTATTGAGGCTGACCTGAGGGCTGACCCAGCCTGGCTGATGCAGAGCACGGTGGCGTTGCAGCTGGACAGGACAGCGACCACGCTCAGCACGCTGCACATCCGCTACCTCACCCATGCCCAGGTCAGTCTGCCCAGCGCTGACAACAGCCAGGGGAGGAGTAACTGGGCCCTCATCTCCAGGGATAACAGCACCCAAAGGGAGCACACTGTGCTGGTTGGGGGGACCGTGGAACTGGGGTGCCAGGCAGCTGGGGAGCCAGCCCCTGCCATGCAGTGGGTATTGGCTGATGGGAGCAAAGTGCGAGCTCCTCATGTCAGCGAGGATGGGAGAATCGTCGTCCTCAGAACCGGAACACTGACCTTGCGGACGGCTGATGTGTTTGACACGGGGCTCTATCACTGCGTTGGCACAAACGGCAACGATGCTGACGCCCTCACGTTCAGAATCACAGTGGTGGATCCTCACGTGGAACACAACAGTGTAAATGGAGCCCAGCTGTCGGCAGCTGTTGGCAGCACACTCCACCTGCCCTGCACATCCACGGCTGCCCCAGACGCTGCCATCACCTGGGTGTTACCTGAGCACACAATTCTTCGTCAGTCTGTAGGAAACAAACGTATTTTTGACAATGGCACCTTGAGAATAGAAGGGGTGACAGAGCAAGATGGTGGCTACTTCCAATGCATTGCAGCCAACCCATACGGTGTCGACCTTTTGGTTTTCCAAGTGCTAGTGAGACAGGACAAAACCACTCCAAAGAAAAATCTTGGAGCTGTGGGAGAGTGGGAAGAGGGTGGCGGCTCTGGCAATGCATTTCTGGGCTCTGCTGTGGCACAGACACATCCCTCACCCACTCCAGCCTCTCCGGCAGCTCACCCAGGATCTGCTGCATCAGCATCCAGCAGCTTGGCCAGACAGAGTGCACAGCAAAGGAACAGCCACAGGAAAGCACCTCGCAGGCCCTACAGGAACAGAACAGGCAGGCGGCTCAGGGGACACAGGAGACAGTTTGTTTCCTCAGGCAGGAGAGCTGATCCACAGCGCTGGGCAGCCTTGCTGGAGAAAACGAAGATGAACTCAACATTGACAGACAAACGAGCACAAGTTGCAACAGAGCCACCCATTCAAGTCCAAAAGTTCTCAGAGGCACCTGGAGATGAGGAGGAGACATCTGGTGATCTTGGATCTCCAGAAGAACAACTCATGATGCCAGTAACAGAGAGAGCCCCAGTACCTGCTCTGGGGAGAGCAATGGAACGAGTGGTCACTGCAGGGCCTGAAGGGACTGTGAGTCACAATCCTGCCAGGAAAACCTCACTCCTGGTCACAGAGCCAGTAACTCCCCTACTCTCTCCTTTTCCACAGTTTGTGTCACCTGGCAGCAGAAGGCCACAAACATATCCAAAACCTACAGACTCCTGGGAAAGATCTGATTTGAGTCAAATACCAGCAAACAATGTAAAACAATCATCCATATCAAGTGGAGCAAGTGGAACATCCATGCTTTTCCCTGCTGGGCAAAGGCTGGTATATTCTGGGCAAAGTAATAACCAGCATCTAAAATCTGCATCCGCGACACCCATGGCAGAAGCTACAGACACCAGCAAGGCTGTAACTCCCCAAAACACAGCAGACAAGAAACATGTTTTTGCTGAGTCTGTTGATAAGGTTTCCACCAAAACAGATCACCAGGTCCCTGTGGTGACAGTCAGTGCACCAAGACCTGAACTTGGTCCCATTTATCCTCATATTGCTCAGAAGGGAGGAACCCCTAAGCCACCATTGGCCTTGACTATCACTACTCATCCGCAAATTCAGGTTACCCAGGACATTCCAACTCCTACACCCCAGCTCCAGCAGCAGTATGGGAGACAAAGGAAAATTCCTGGTTGGAGACGAACTACTAGACCAGGACGTATCCCAGGCATGAGAGAGCACCAATACAATTTTGGGACACCAGGCTCTGCCAGAGGAAGTGCAGCTGTGGCTGCAAATGTACAACTGAATATGAAACATGTATCAGACACACCAACTTTAAATAATTTAAGCAGCTTTATCAATTCATTTAGCCCAGAAGCACCCCTGTCCTCCCCCTCCACCATGAATATGCCATTGGAGCACCCCATGGGTACCCATCAAAACACATTGTTTCTCAAGGAAGAAGAAAACAAACACAGTGCAAGGCAAAAAGCTGCTACCACAGTCATGTCTGTCACTACAAAGGGCACTGCCACTACTTGCAGCCCTACCAAACTGCTGGGTTTGAAGCCAACAGTTATACCTCTTATTACTCCTCAATCTGACGCTAGAATTATCAAAAGTAAAATATTCAGAGTGGGAGGAAGAAGGGGTCAGAGGAGGAAGAGGCCTCCTAAAACATCTGTCCTGCAGCGTATGGCTGCAGCCACCCCTGTGCTGACAGCAGTTACATCACCAGCTGTGCCTCCAAGCCTTGCACCTGCAAAACCTCTCCCTGGGAGTACCAGCACAGTCTCCGTGACTGAAATGCCAGCACTGAGGATCCCTGACACCCCAGAGCCACCTCAGCACAGGCCCATGGCAGCCACACAGATATTGGTGACCCTGGTCACACAGAGGAACACCCAGTCAGCCATGTCACTGCCCAGCAGTCTGACCACTCAGAGCCCCACCTTGACAATCCAAACCACACCAGTCACACCGAGGAACACCCAGCTGACCACAGCACCACCGGTCAGTCCTGCCCATACCCCCACCATGGCTCTCCAAATCCCACCATGGCTGGATGAGCCTCCTGGTGCTGTGAGTGCCCAGCCTGCTGCAGTTGGTGCCACATCAGGGTCAGCACCTGCTCAGCACAGCAGAGCCACTGACCGGGCAGGAGGAGAATCCTACCAGAAAATAGGGGAGAGAGTTATCCAGGAAAACCAGGCAGCACAGCCCACATTCCCAGCAAGAACTGTGTCAAGTGCTCCTGTGGCAGTCACAGATATCACTGTTTCCAGCATTCAGCCTCCCTCAGCTCTGCCAGCCCTGACAGCAGCTGTGCCACCTGCACTTACTGCAAAAACCCACCAGTCTTCACAGGGGGATGTCAAATTCTGGCCCAAGCCACCTACCAAAGGCACAGAGAGGAACAGCACACTGACTGTCAGGACACTGACCACACTGAAGCCATCACAGATTGCAGCTCCGTGGGCAAGGGACAAGGACAGTCCTGTCAGAAGTTGGTCTGAAAGGAGACAAGATGAAGAAACCACCACCCCCAGTTCCATTGCCCTGGGCCCTGCAAGCAGAAACCATTTTGCAAAGCCCAGAATAGTCGGAGGGAACTTGGCTGCTTTCACTGTGCTGGCAAATTCTGACACTTTTATTCCTTGTGAAGCCACTGGGAACCCACGTCCAACAATACAGTGGACCAAGGTGCCATCAGGTGAGCTTGATAAACCTCTCTAAAATTTACATAGCATTACAGTCCTGTAATTTGACGGCTGTTCTGTGTCCCAAACTCAAGCTTTCATTCATTTCAAAGCACTACAAAATACTTCGAAACAGTGACAGAGATCCCAGCATTAGCTGGAGCATCTAAGTGCTGATTCTGGAATAGCTCTCTAGGGAAATGATAAAAGAATAATCTATATTTAACTAGAATTCTGTGCTTATTGTGGTAAGATTTCAATATTTTTGTGTGTTACCTGCTATTCCAGAACAGTGAGACAAATGAAAAGAAAAATCTGTGGTAACAAACCCTCAAATCCACTTACAGTTGTGCTGGGTTTGGACCACAAAGCTCCATCTGCTTTATCCAGACTTTGTCTCTGCTGGGGACTCAGCTGCATTCTAACTCTAAAGCTTTGCCATTCTATATGCAAAATACTCTGATTTTCTTTATGTCTTATCACTACTGTCTTGGTTATTTGGGCAAAGCAGACCAGGGCAGGGATGGGTTATTCGGAACCAAATGAAACAGGAGGCAGGTTCTCACACCCTGCGCTGTTGTCCCCTTGTTCCGTAGGGAGCTTTGCCATGGGGCGCCGCGGGGCTGGCAGGTGGGTGGTGTTTGCCAACGGGACACTGTCCATCGCCCAGGTGGGCCTGCAGGACGGTGGGCAGTACCTGTGCACAGCGACCAACATGCTCGGCTCAGCGCGGCTCCTGGTCACCCTGTCGGTGGTGGCACACTCGCCGCGCATCGCTGGCAGCCGGCACCGGCTCCTCACCGCACACGCCGGGAACACCGTGGCACTGGCATGCAAGGCTGAGGGCAGCCCCCCTCCCACCATCTCCTGGGTTCTGGCAAATAAAACCCACCTCTCTGAGTCCTCCACAGGAAATGACAAAGTTCACGTGGAAATGGACGGCACTTTAGTCATCCGGGAAGTCACCGTTTATGACAGAGGCCTCTACACCTGCCTGGCCGAAAACCCTGCGGGCGCTGACACACTGACTGTGAAGATGCAGGTCGTGGCAGCCCCTCCCACCATCCTGGAGGAGAAGAGACAAAATGTGGAAGGAAAGACAGGGGAAAGCCTGAAATTCCCTTGCACAGTGCAAGGAAACCCTCAGCCCACTGTCCACTGGGTCCTTCCTGATGGCACGGTGGTGAAGCCTCTGCAGTGGGTCCACACGAGGCTGTTCCTGTTCTCCAATGGCACCCTCCACCTCGGCAGCATCGCCCCTGCCGACAGCGGGAACTACGAGTGCATAGCCACGAGCTCCACGGGCTCGGACAGGAGCGTGGTCAGCCTCGTGGTGGAGCACAGGGACACGCTGCCAAAAATAACCATTGCCTCTCAAGGACTGACTCGGCTGAATTTTGGAGATAAGTTGCTTCTGAACTGCACAGCAACGGGGGAGCCCAAGCCCAGGATCATCTGGAGGTTGCCCTCCAAGGCTGTTGTGGACCAGTGGCACAGGTATGAGTCTTTTTTTCTCCACCTCATTGGAAGTTCAAATAGTGTCTTCTGTAGTGCTCATGTAAGAGCATGTTACAGCACTAAAACACTGTGAACTAAATTAATTTTTAAACATGTAACAGTGGTTACAATATCTGTGCTAATGGCTTGTTGTTACATACCTAATAACAGATGATATCAATTGTCATAAGTGGGTGAAGTCTCTCCCAAACAGTTACCAGTAATATTTGAATTAAGGGAACTGCTGTTATCATTCACTGTCTGACTGTTGCTAGTTTAGGGCACAACTTATTTGTAACAGATTTGCAAAGTAGGGCTCTGGAGGAAGAGGCTACTGTACCGTCTGCCAAGTTTACCTTTGGGGGTCTCCTCTCATCCCCTTCCACAGTAACACTTCATCTTTCCTTTGGGAGACACAGCCCCAGCTCAGGGTGTTTGCAGCAGATTCAACATGCACACATCCACGTTAACACTGAAGGTGACAATGACATCAGGTTAGGACCCACTGGGTGGGCAGGTGGTGTGGGCACAGTGCCTTCGGAGAAAACCTGTGTCATGCCATGCTGTTGACACCCACAGTCCCTTCCACTGTCCAGTATTCACCCCCATGCACCTGGTTCCATAATTCTTTTCTTCTCTCTCCCCCCACAACAGAATGGGAAGTCGAATCCATGTCTACCCCAATGGATCCTTGGCTATCGAGGCAGTTACTGAAAAGGATGCAGGTGACTATCTGTGTGTCGCAAGAAACAAAATTGGGGATGATCTGATACTGATGAAAGTCAGCATCACAATGAAACCAGCCAAGATTGACCACAAACAGCACTTCAAGAAGCTGGTGCCATATGGCAAGGATTTCAGAGTGGACTGCAGGGCCTCAGGGTTGCCCACACCAGCAATATCCTGGGGTCTGCCAGACGGGACGTTGGTCAACAATGCGATGCTGGCAGATGACAGCGGGCACAGGTCTAGCAGGTACATCCTCTTTGACAATGGGACTTTGTACCTCAATAAAGCTGGAGTGGCAGAAGGAGGAGATTACACCTGCTATGCCCAAAACACTCTGGGGAGGGATGAGATGAAGATCCATGTCACTGTCATCATGGCAGCCCCTCAGATCAAGCACAACTACAAGACACACATTACACTGTCAGCTGGTGACACGGCACTGCTGGACTGCGAAGCTGCTGGAGAACCCAGGCCACAGATATTCTGGTTGCTGCCTTCCAATGAGATGATCTTCTCATCCACAGACAGACACTCCCTGCACACCAATGGCTCTCTCTCCATCAGCCACGTCAAACTGCTGGATGCTGGGGAGTACATGTGTGTGGCTCGGAACCCTGGTGGGGATGACACCAAACTGTATAAGCTGGATGTGGCTGCTAAACCTCCCATCATAAATGGTTTATATGGGAACAAAACAATCATGAAGGTGACAGCAGTGAGGCACTCAAAGAAACACATCGATTGCCGGGCAGAAGGGACACCGCCCCCTCAGATTATGTGGATCATGCCTGATAACATTTTCCTAACAGCCCCATATTATGGGAGCAGGATTGTAGTGCACAAAAATGGGACACTTGAAATTCGGAACATCAGACCTGCGGACACAGCAGATTTTATCTGTGTGGCACGTAATGATGTGGGAGAGAGTGTGCTGGTGGTGCAGCTGGAGGTCACAGAAATGCTACGGCGACCAATGTTCAAAAACCCATTCAATGAAAAAGTAATAGCAAAACCTGGAAAAACTATCACACTGAACTGTTCTGTGGATGGAAATCCTCCCCCGGACATAAGCTGGATGCTGCCCAATGGCACGTGGTTTTCCAGCAGCATCAGGACATCCCAGTTTCTCACAGAAAGCAACGGGACCCTGACCATCTATAACCCCAGCAGAGACCGAGCCGGGCGGTACCGCTGCGCTGCCCGAAACAAGGTGGGCTACATTGAAAAGCTGATCATCCTGGAGGTTGCCCAGAAGCCCAGTATCCTCACCCGCCCTGCGGGGCTGGTGAAGGGCGTCAGTGGGGAGCCGCTGGCGCTGCACTGCCTGGCTGACGGCAGCCCCCAGCCCCGCACGGCGTGGACGCTGCCCGGGGGCCGCGTGCTGGACCGGCCGCAGCTCAGCGCGAGGTACCTGCTGCTGGAGAACGGCACCCTGGTCATACGGGCAGCCACTGCCCACGACGGGGGCAGTTACCTGTGCAGGGCCCACAACGACGCCGGGGACGCCTCCATCACCGTCCCTGTCATTGTCACAGCCTATGCCCCGCGGATCACGGGCAGACCCCCACCCGCCCTCCACACCGTGCCAGGGGCAGCAGTGCAGCTCCACTGCGTGGCACTGGGAATACCGAAACCAGAAATTACCTGGGAATTACCTGACCGCTCCATACTCTCTACAGCTCACCAGGGCCGAGGATCTGGGGGTGAGCTGCTTCACCCCACAGGGACTTTGCTCCTCCAGAATCCCCAGCCCTCCAATTCTGGCACTTACAAATGCACGGCGAGGAACCCCCTTGGCAGTGACTTCGCTGTAACATATGTCCACGTCATCTGAAGTCAGAAATGCAGCAGGAACAGTGGTGAACAGAGGCTGCAGCTGGACTGAGATCATCCTTGGAATGAGTTTAATCAAAGGCAGCCAGAGGCATGTGAGAGTCTGGACACATTCACAGTGCTCAGTCTGCAGTGACTGGGCAAAAGGAGAGAGGAAGGGGGAAATTAGCTCTGGCATTATTAGCTAGCATTCGTTCTCTCCATGTTCAAGGAATTTAAATTAAAACAAATTTAATTTTTTATCTGCCAGCAAACATGGGCTATCAAACAAAATTTACTTGCTGGAAATGTACACAGAGAGCTCCTGTATGCATAGACTTTTTCACATCAGTTCAATACTGCCCACTTGGTATGACTGTCACAAGCACAGATCACAGAGGCCAAGAACATCTGGGAACCAAAGAGCAGGTTTATTGGGATGCAGACTACCTTCTTAAGTGTTTTAATATTTAGTATATTTTTTAAATAAATATTCAATGGTGAAACAAGTAGTGAAGTATTTTTAATAGTACAGCTCTACTTGCCACAATCTTTTCTGCAGAGCTGTGTGGTGACACAGACCAGTTTTGGACTCAGTTTGGAACAGGAGAGGGAGCTCTGCTCAGCACTGTTAAGCCAAGGCATACAGACTGGGTGTAGAACCATTCCAGCTTGGTATCATTTTCTTATTGCCACAAAAGCATTTTTTAAAAGTTTCTCACTAGAAAACCATTGCATGAATTTGCATCTCAGTTTAGAATTGTGATTTCTCAACTCAGCAGCCAGGTAGGTCTAGGAAGGAACCTCTTTACCCAACAGAAAAACGCTTTCATGATGATAGGAAATGGCTACCTGCCCATTTCACACTGATCAATAACAGAATGGTCTGCTCAAATTGATTTTTTTAAATATTTAAGTCACTTAATAAAATAACCAAGGTTCAGAGTTTCAGGACCCAAAAATCACCAAATTCATAAAATCTGCAATAACATTCTTCAAATAGGCTCACAAGTCCAGACATTGAAATCTAGTTAAATGCAAAAGTAGCCCCAAACTCCTACCTTGCTACATATTCACATCAACTGCAACACAAAAAATGATGATGGAAATAAGAAGAGAACTCGTGTCTGAATTTCCAGTGTGCTGTTCCTCAGTGCAGAGGTGCCCTGGTCCCCTCCAGCCATGGTCAGAAGTGGGAGGGGTGCCCGTACTGGCTCCCCCTTTGCTGTGCCTGGTTACCTGGTGGAGAAAGCAAAGGGGGTGACTCTACCAAAGTACAGAAAAATACCTGCATTTGATGCAGTGGTGGCAAACAACAGCCAGTACATCCCTCCTCCACCTGAGGTCAGAGGCACTCACTTCCCTGGAGACTTTTCCTGCAGAGGACTGGGGAAGGTGAGGAGGCCCAGCCACAGCCTCGTGGGTGACTGGGGCTGCTCTGGGGACCAGCAGGACCCTGGGGGGTGCCCCAGAACCGGGGTTTTGGTGTCACATCAGGCTGGGACAGGCAACCACTGTCAATAGGTGAATGACCTCCATGTATGTCTGGCAGCAGGTAAATAGGCAGAAGGTCTCCAGAAAGAGAATTCCATGTTCAGATACACATTTCCATATGTCTGGGCACACACTGACAGGAGAGCTGCTTCTGGAGCTGCCTGACCAGCGCTGCTGTCAGCTGCTGGGTCTGCTGCAAGCCTGGCCTTGGGAACTGCAACAGGAGTGGGAAAGGTGAAAGGAACTGCAGGGTGCCCACACCAGGACAGGTAGCCCTGGGGTGCTCGGGTGGTGCCACCCTGGCACAGGGGCCAGGAGGGGAGGAGGGCAGCGAGGGCATCCTGACTGGGGTTTAACAGCACAGCAAGGACACAGGCAGCACCCTTAGAGCTCACAGAATATCTGTCCTCTTCCTTCCCTGAAATCTCAGACTGTTCAACCTGGAGAAGAGAAGGCTTCAGGGGGGCCTCACTTGCCATGGCATTTAAGCACAGTGTGATTAGGACCCCCAAACCCAGCCCCTACCATCCATCTCTGACTCACCCTCAGGTCTCTCAGCTCTACAAATCTGCCTCCTAAATCCCAGGTTTTTTTCCCTCTCATTAGGTCTGCTAAAAACCCACATGCTTCTAATTTTAATTAAGTGATTCTTCTGCACAAGGATACATGATGCAGTTTGGAAACCTGAGGTGCTGAATAAAACTGCAGTAATCCTGTACCCTGATAACTCCGTGGGCGCTACAGAAACCGCCCGAGCTTTGCTCAGCAAAACCTTGTGCTTACTGAAGGCAGTTTCAGCATTTTACAAGACTTCAGCATCTTTTCCCTTTCTGAAACCAAATCCTTCACTTAAAATATGTTGTGCAATCTCCTGGTTACCAGGCCATAGTAACTGCTGAGGTTAGTCAAAGGCATTAGACACTACACCGGTGGTTTTGGGAACACAAACCCAACCCACAGCACCTTCTGCTGTGCAAGTGTTGGCAGAGGAGCCTGTGCTGGGCAGGTGCCCATTGCTGTGACACTCACCCAGCAGCTTGTTCAAGATATAAAAACTATTAAGAAAAGCTCAAAAATGGATGAAAGTTATCTAAGATTAATGTTTTTAAACTTAGAGGCTGCAATTCCAGGATTACTGTATTTTTTCAACTTCTCTAATTATCCTCACCTACCTTAAATATGTTTGGAAAAACTGTGGAAACAAAGGGAACAAGCATAACATTCATTTTTCAGGAGATGAATGAGCATAACAAGACACATCAGTGGATGTGTCCAGAAAAATGACTTGGTAGTGACAGTGATGGGGTAAACTCCCTAAACTATCAAGGGCTCTAATTGAGCAGAAAGTTGTGTCTCAAGAGTAATTCAGTTTGTTCAGCTGTCTCCATGCACCTCTGGTTTATGAGTAGCAATATAATTTTAAAGTATCTTTAAAAAATAAACCCTGGTGTCTCACTGTGCAGGGCACAGCAGTGCCTCAGCACTCACTGGCAGCTTGGTGGCACCTGGGGACCGTGATCCTCTGAGAGCCTCAGGGACACTACAGGGGACAAAGGCAGCATCAAGGGGCAGGAGGAAACCCCGAGTTTGTGGAACACAGGGAAAAAAAGGGACTAAGATATCAAAAGGCATTTAAAGGTAGCTGGTCCTAGTTAACTAATATTTGGGGAATTATTGCAGCGTAACGATCAGCTGGCTGCCCACTGTGATCCAGGCAGGGCACACAGCCCCAGCATGCAGCAAAGCCAGTGTGCTGCTCCTCAGACTGAGGGGTTCCACCAACCTGCTGCAGAGTCTGTGCCTGTACCTGCTGCTGCAGGAGCTGCTGCTGCTGTTCTTGGTGCAGGAGCTTCCTGTGGAGCAGCTGCTGCTGCTGTGGGAGCCCATGGGTCGGGGGCAGCTGCATCCTGGAGCCCGAGCAGGGCTTGCTTCGTGGGCACTGGGACAAAGCAGCCTGTTGGGGCCACCCTGGAACCACCTGGAAACCAGACAAGACACAAATGCATCCTCTGCCTTCCCTAAGAGCATTGCTGGCACAGAATGCTGCTGATCCATCAGCTCTACTCAAGGATGATAAACAGGTCTCTGTAATGGCAGAGTCAGGATTAGAACGCATTTCTGTCCTAAAAATTTAAATGGGAAAAGTAACTTTGGAGACTGCCACTTGTGAGAATGAACAGTACAAAGGCTGTGGGCTGCTGTATGTTCTATATCACTATATCTCACTATTACTGCTGAAAAAGTTTCATGTCGGACTCAAAGCATGACACTGACAGCTCAATATGTCAAGCCAATTTTATGAGATGGCAGCAGTTTATGCACTCTCTGCTATTTGATAAAAATCATGTATTTCTCTGTCAGACTTACAAAGGTAATCTTACACATTTGATTTCAAAAGCAGCATTTCCTTAAACTTTTTAGCCATTCTCTGGTATATTCTGAAGATTTTTACAGTTACAATACAGAGTAGCTGTATTTGGAGCTTCAGAAAAAATATATAACATTTGTAACTGGGAAAAGAATGGCTAATTTCTCCTGCATAATTTTGGAAAAGCCTTGATAGTGTTTCTAAAATCATAACAAACTGCTGCCCTCTGGAGCCAGTAAATCCTTATTGAACTGTAACTCCGTAACTGGAATAAACAAGACAATTCTACACAAAATTAAGCACCTATCAGAAGTGCTGAAAAAATATGAGCCCACATCTAGCAGATGGTAAATTAGTCACTACAGCTCTTGATATGAATAGAAGAAGAAATAATTCAAAGAGCCTTTGTTCCTTTAATCATCCCTCTCTCATTTCACCCCACTAGGTCTTTCACTGCCACCGCATGAGCTCCTTGTGGTTCATCTACCCAGAAAGTCCAACAGCTTCAGAGACAGAGCCACAACTGAAAGCAGAAAACCCTTTGAGAACCCACAGCTACTGAAGGAATCAACCAAACAGCACCGGTGGACACAGCCCATGGCAGAGAGAGCAGCAGAACAGAACGTGGCCACAATTTGTCACAGGCCCAGTGACACCCGCAGGGCTGTGGCCCCAGAACCCACTGTACCTGCAGGAGGGGCTGGCTGGGCAGGAGCATCCCAGGCTGGGCAGGGCCCCCCAGGCTGTGCCCCCCAGGGTCGCAGGGGCTGGGTGAGCCAGCAGGGAGGGCAGCGAGCAGGGGGTGGTGGGCACTCTGTATGAGCTGCTCTGCAGATACTCCTTCAAACACACAGCAAAGGGGAACATTACTGACATTCATACCTTACTAACTCATAAATAATGCTGGTTTTCCTACTGAATTATTAAAGGACAGAGACAGTTCCTTTGTCATTGGCAATGATGTTAAAAGAAGATGAAGTCTGATAATCCCCACTGAGAGCTCCAGGCACATCCCACCTGTGGGTACCTGATAAGCAGGTACCTTCTGCAGGCTGTGGCCAGGTGGAGCACAAGCTCACTGTACCAGGATAAAAGGAACAAGAAGAACAGCTTTAGTGGGCACTGGAAGGGCATCCACAACTTTCATGATCCAGCCCAGGAACACCTGCATTTCACGGGCTGTACCTGTTGGCTTGAGTTCCTACACTTCAAAACTCGGGGAAAGTGACATGAAAGCAAACATTTGCTCTTGCCTGTTTCTTATCAATGGAGTCAAACCCTGTGATCTTGTTGCCCTTGGTGTCGATCAGGGACCCCATGGGCTCACAGGCCACGATGTCACAGGCCAGCCTGGGCAGGGGCAGCAGCTGCCAGACCTTGTTGATGTTGTCCCCCAGCTCCTTCTGGGGAACAAACCCAGCCGTGGGCCAGACAGAAAGGGGGAGAGGAGAGATCATGACTCTGCTTTCACTATTAGACATGTCCAGTCTTTGGATGAATCATTTCCTTGTACTTTTACTAAATTTAAGCAAGTGCCTTTGCAAGGTTTTTTGGGGTTTCCTCTTTGTTTAAAGAATGTAAGTTTTCTTTTCATCTCTTGTTTAAACGCAATGTAGAAAACCCATAATACAAATTTAGTGTCTCAAACAGGAATAAAAGTAACTGTCTTGCAGAGTCTCCAATTGTAATTGACTGAAGGAAATCCTAGAAGTATCCTCCCACCTCCGCATTCCTGTATTTTTATTTTCTTCTTTTTCTCCTTTTTAGGACTAGGAATGTTTTAGTCCCTCATATATTTCCAAGAGGCCTTTCCAGACACCAGGAACGATATAATTAAAAAATGAGGACAGAAAGCAATTCAAAGGAAATGTTGAAAATTACAAGACATGACACACTTAATTTCTTCACTAAATTCATGTAAGCCCTTTTGTTCTCCTCAGGCCCTCCCTGGGAGGTGTTTGACAGGTCTGAGGTGTGTCCCATTGATGAGGACCCCCAGCATATCCAGCCTGGTCGTGAACAATTCGCTGGGAGTGAAGGCAGCTGTTACCCTGAGGAACTACAACTGCCAGGAGATCCAGGGGCAGATATTCATGGCAGAGGCCCCAAGGGCAGACCCTCCCCAGGCTGGGGTTCTCAGGGCTTTCTGGACACACACCCCCCTCCCTGAGCTCCACCATGCTCATGCAGGTGAACTGTGAGGATGTGCACAAAAAACCTTACCCTAAACCCCAGCTCAGAGCCACAGACAGCACAAACTGCCAACAGAGGTAGTAAGAATTACAGGCTCTGACTCAGGAGAGCTCTCAGGCACTGCACAGGTAAGGAAGGGTATGAACAGTGCCTTCAGTGCCTTCCCAAATGGAGGTGCCCCCACCCCAGGCCAGCACAGAGCCCCTAAATCCCACTCAAGCAGTAACAGGTTAAAAAATCCCTTACAATAACATACATGCAACCTAAACCTAAAGCACAAATTAGCTGTTCAAGCAGAGCAGACATACTTGTTGGTCTGCAGATGATGATCTGGAGCAGCAGAAGGGTCCAGCCTGTGGTCCACTGGGTGCTCCTCTGCACTGTGTCCAACATGCCAACCCCTGCACAATAACAGGTCAGGCAGGAGGGCTCAGGCAGGAGGGCTGTGCATGTGCCAGGGCAGCTGCTCCCCCTTGGCCTCCTCTGGGGTAGGGATCACCTGGGAACAAACAACTATCCAGTCCCCCAAGGAGCTGCACATTCTGGAGCATCTTGCTCCTTACCATCTCCTCCAGAGTAGCTGCTGCATCTTTTCGTAACACCAGGACAATCACAAGGTTTTGTTACCAGGTTGAGGTGCAGTTGCAGGGCCTTGTGCATCATCTGCTGGGCTCTGACATGAGCCTGGTACTGCCCTTCCCTCCAGTTACTGAGGATCTAAGAAAAAGCACTGGATTAATGTTGCTTTCCTCTTATAATGTTCTCCCTTAAAATATTTGTGACCATTACCTATTAGGAATCATAAAATATTATGGACCTTTTTATCCTCTTGCCTGTTTAGGCTTTGAACAGGTTAAACAAAATGGTGGGAGGAAAAAGTTAATTTGTAAAGAGCTGATGATCTGCTGTCAGTGGAGTGACTGTATCTTCCTATTGCAGAAAATAAAAATCAGCTTTGTCATGCATTTATTAATCATATTGTTTGAAACAGCCTGTTGTAAGTCAATAGATCTCTTGCACTGGATGAGCTTCTGAGTGGGATGTCTGGATGAGAACCATCCAGAAGCTGGACTAGCTGCATTTCAGGGAGAACCAACATAACAAAAGGAAACCCCAAGTGGCAGAAACTGGGGAAAAAAAAACATCAAAGGAATGAATTTCACTGGGATGTGGACCTGTGTCATAGCCTGACCTGAGCCAAGGGGAAATATGGGGGAAAATGTCACACAGGTACCACTTCTCACTGTCACAGCAGGTCACAGAAACTAAAGTCAGAGAAAAACATGACCCACTGCTCTGGGCACTGGAAATGTTCAGTTTAAAGGCACTCTGACGATGCTGCTGGAGGTTGGAGTGTGAGCTGGGTGGGAGCAAGAATGAGCAGAGGCTGTGAGCAAGCACGAGAAACCCAAAGGAGCTGCAGTCAATGGCTAGGCTGGGACCAGAATGGTGCTTTTTGAAATACGAGAAACTCAATCTGTGTCAGGTGGGCAAGGTGTCAGGTTTTCCCAAAGGAGGACACTTTCAAACTTACAAAAATTTTCTAGGCCCAAGCTAGGGACTGGGAAGACTGTTCCTCTCAGGATCAAGACCTTTATTGTTTTCTTCCTGGAAAGAACTGAAATTAGACTCCATTATTCACACTCAAAAAAGGAACAAACACCTCCCCATTCTCTCCTCCTTGGACTGCTCCTTTTGGCACACCACTGCACCATAATTTTCCTGGTTTTACACCATCATATACACATAAAACTGCTGACACACATCCCCCTAACAAAGGGTGCTCATGGTTCTGTGCTTGTTTTACCTGAGTAACTTGATTCTGCAGGGATGTGAGAAGCCCTTCCCGTTGCTCATCCTGCCCCTTGAGGCAAGTGAGTACTGGTGACAGGAAAGGCTGCTGGCTCAGCAGGGACATGCTTTAGGAGAAGCAAACACAGCACTGCATTAATGAAGTTAATTTGATACTTCCCATCTTCTCTCCCTTCCTTGTTTTGTCTACATTTTTTCCCCTGAAGTGGCATTGCTGCATCTGTGTCTGTTTCTGTTTTAGTCAAAGTCCTGCCAGAGGAATTAAAGATAAGGTCCCAGGAAGGCAGAGCCCCAGCAAACCCAGATACGTGTGTTGACTGAAACCCCCTGGCTCAGGAGGGCCCTGAGTGACCAATAACTGCCCACAAACCTGAAGACCTGACCCAGGAACAGAGCAGGTTATTTTAAGGCTACTTTGATTAACCAGGGATATCAATTTAGCAAAGATAAGGCAGCAAAGTTTCTGATCCTTGCTACTGGTCTGAAGTGAACCCCAAGAAGTTTCCTCTAGAAACTCTGATTAGAACAAGAGCTGCCTGACTTGGTCTAAAATTCCAACATGGGCTTAATTCAATGGAACTTATAGCATAACCCCAAGAAAGTACAAAACCATTGCAGGCAGAATATTTTACTGAAGGAAAATCAGTAACTATTAAGTTATTAAAATTCTCACACATGTGGAAAGCTAGAGATGAGTTTAAGCTTAATTCTCAACAGGAAGCAAGTGACATGACAAGCGTGGGATCTTTTGTGGCAAGCAAAGTGGCCTAAGGGAAGAGACAACAAGTGCTCTAACTGTTCCTTTCCATCTCTAACATTTCTCCTCACTGAGCTGCAGCACAGCCCATGGCAGATGGGTTCCACATTTCTTCCTCTGAAACCAATGGTATTTCTTCAGACTGACACCTGAACGCTGTTTGGAGTTGATAAAGTTTTGTGAAGCCAAAATCCAGTCCTCAGTAAACTCCTCCTTCACAAACACGGTTTAGCTCTGCCTGCAGGGGTTCCCCAAAGTCTGCCTTTTTTGTTTCTATCTCTTTCCTTCTTAGAAGATATCCCCAAATGCTGCCCCTTCTCCAGCTCCTCTCCTGCAGCTTTCAAGACCCTGCCTTGAACTGAGGTGGGCAATTTGGCACTCAGAGGGGCCACCAGCCACACTCCTTGCTGCTCAGAGGAACTAGGAGCAGAACAAACCTATTTCAGCCAAACTATGCAGGCAGTTTTGCAGCCAGTATTAACTGCTACAAGGCTGAACAGCCTCAATAAAGCAGAGGTACAGAGCATCTGCAGTAACCAGTGAGAAATGAGCAGTCACAATTTCTGGTGTCCAGAAAGTTCAAGAAGAGCAATTACATTTATTGTTAAACAAAAGTAAATAGAAGGACCCTTCAGGTAACTATTTCTGTACATTCCTTGTTCAAGAGCAACACAATCTAGGCAATTTACACACAATTAAGCACCATGTTGGCTAAAAGAGTTAAAAAGGTGCTACAGAAAATACCTTAGGAATGTCTTTTTACCATTCTGTCTTGTATTACTTGTGTCAGCCTTTCCAACAGTTTGGACTGAAGGGGCCAGTGCCAGAATTAGAAGGGTTATTGTTTAGCTCAGCCAGTTGCTGAAACACCTCTATTGTCACCTTTGCGATATTATTCGACAAGTTCATTTCAGCCACAGCCCCAGAACCCTACAGTAAAACACAAGTACTCTGGCACATTCATGGCATGTTTGCTCAGGGACTACGTTAAAATTAAACATACTTTTTTGCATTAAATATTTATATAAAGAAGTTTGAAAACTAATACTCACAGGCTCCTTCGTGCACTGTTTGATCATCAGCTGCAGCTCCAGCCACGACTGCCAAAGAGTCCACTGGTCTAAATTCTAGGGAAAAATTAGTGTTACACATGTTAATTGTTAATAATATTAACATTAAAGTCAACATTTTACAGGTCTGAGGAAAGAAGCTTCCCAAATGGAACTCCTCACTCTTCGAGGAGCTGACATCGTTGCTGCCAATTTTGGCATCACCTGGAGGGCAGAGGCACAGGGTGAACCCCCAACCCAGCTCCACACCCCACCCCAGGGACGGACCCTTTGGGGCACCAGGAGGGGGCAGCTGAGCAGCACTGAGGCCATCACATCAAACAGGGCAGCACAGGCTGACTCTGAACATCACCAAAGTACTGGCCCCTGGCTTCATGTTGCAAAGCATCTTCTGAAGTAGAAAAAGGTTTATACAAATCAAACACAACTGAAGCCCCCACATGCTCAAAAGGAAAAGGTGAATGAAAGGAATTGTTTCAGCAGACAAGGGAGAGTTGAGTTATTGGCTCTTCTCAGATGCTCCTTTTCCAAGTCAAATGTCTTACTTTGATTTATTAACATTCCATAGATCAAGAGACAAGTTTGACCAGTGGTCCCTCAGCCACTGACTGACCCCTCAACCTTTCTGTGAGCCTACATCTGTACTCAGGAAGGATGAGAGGGAAGAACCTGACAGGCAAATGATACAATGAAGAGAGTGGCACCAAGGCCACATGAAGTTAAAGCCATCACAGAAAGCTCTGATAAACGTGGAGCAGCTTCCTCAGCACTGAACTGCAACAGCTGTCAGATATCTTTCCTTAAAGCAAGTACAATTTTTAAATTACTGATGAAGGGTGCCAACAAGAGACCTCTACAACTAGAATAGTTTATGTCTATAGGAGGAGAAGGGCTGCAGAAAAGGCACAAACTGTGTGTCCAAACCTTCCCTTGTACTTCCCTGCACTAGGCAGTGTCCAAACCATGTTCCTGTAGAGAGGAAACCACAGGTGTTCACATCACACACCATTAACGAAGAAACAATCCCCAAACTCAGCACTATGAATAGTGAGAGTACATAGATAATGGCCATAAACATATTTCAAGTTGACTACCAAATCCATCAGTCTATCCCAGCTAGCTCTGCTTGTAACTTCCTTCCCCAACACAGTCACAGTATTGGGGGTCATGGTGGTTCTGAGACAGTGGCCAACAGACTGTCCCAATGGCACTCTGGTTGGAGGTGCACCCTGCAGGCATGGCCATGTCTGGAACATCTTGTTTATTTAACTGGACATTTACTTAGCTCCAAAAATACACCTCCCCAGAGGTCACAAGAACTGAAACTGAACCTGAGCCAAACCAAAGCTCCAAGGCAGTTACTTGGTTGGAAAACAACACTCACCATTCATGGAGAGCTGCTCAGAGTGATGCTTTTACAACTTCTACAGCAGCAGACACCCAGGATTTGTGATAAACACAAAAAAGATGGGAAAGCTTATCTGAGACCCTATTTCCTCTCTGTATTTGAGAGGGACTTGTCTGAGTTTGAACATACTGGGACTCAGAGGTGGAGGTCGGGGTCAACATCTGAAATAGCCACATCAGCTCGAAGTCTCTGCACTGGGGCTGACTCACCACGGAAAAATCTGTCTTTAACCTGGAGTTGCACTCCCCCTGTGCTGCAGGAGCAGGGACAGCAGTCACATTCGTCCCTTGTCCTCAGAGTTTTCCTTCCCTGGGAGCATTCCCAGGGGAGTGAACTAGCACGAGCTGTTTTCCACCCTAACACATCACACAGAACTCTGCACACTCTTACCAAGCATCAAAATTGCTTTCAAAACTGCAAACACAGCTCCCACTTCGACGCTGTTGTGAGCAGCAGCCAAGAGGTGACGATCACAGGAAGAATGAATTCCAGGAAATTATTTACCTACAGAGAGAAGAGTAAATTTTGTTAAAAATGGGTGTTATTTGCCAACTAACATTTCCTTTGTATGAAATCCTCCTCAGCTAAACAGCTACAGAAGTACAAGAATTGAAAGAACTGAATCTTCTGAATTTGAAAGTGCAGCCCAAAAGGTAAGTCATTAAGTCAACTGGGATATGTGGTTATGATGGATCAATATCAAAAAAAGTTATGGGCATTGAAATAGAAAAAAAGAGTCTGTTGATTCACTGTGTCCACATGAACAGTGAATTTAACCACTATGAGATACTGAAGCCTGTTTTGGTTTTGACTTCACAGATTTAGGAAATTACTTCCCTCCCTTCATCTGCATGACAAATGAGGCAGAATTAAGAGCTGTAACTGCCTGTTGCACAGTCACACTGAGTTCTGCAGCTCAGCAGCCTGCAGAAGGCAGAGAGTGCTTTGTCTAAGCTGAAGGAGGAGATGCACAGACTGCAAGGCAGGGAGGGAGAGGGGAAGAATGAATCCATCACCTCTCTGAGGCAGTTAACTGAGCCAGATGTAAGCAAGGTCTGTTCGTGGCCACGTTGTGTTTGATGTGTTTTATTCCTATGGTTCAGCCATGATTTTTCCTATCCATTCAAATCTACTTCTGTTTCTAGGGAAGCCACGCCTGTCTGTTCTCAGACAGTATTCCTCACAGCTTTTGCTTGTTTTTCTCAAATATGTAAAAAAGCTCATTAATTTATGGTCAGAAAAGAAATTACTATTACTTTTAGATGGAAGAATTTGACACCACTGAAGACCTGACTTTTCTTTCAATTTTTTTCCTCATGGATATACTCCTGTTATCAAATTTGCTGAAATATTAGAAGCCACACATATATAACACAGGTTATCCCCAGGCTGATTTCCTTTTAATTGTTAGGTGCTTTTTCCTTGCCTTTTTACTTTATCTTTTTGTCTGTTGCAAACATACATGCATCAGACCTGAAAACAGTCACATTAAAAGAAAACACAACTACCTTAATACACTCTGAGAGCTAATTTTCTTGTGTGCCTTCTGTTGGATAAGATGCTTTATTATACCCCATTTGAAATCACATTTACTCTCTGTTTCCATGCTAAGCTCCCAAAGGGCACTATGTGTATCTCTGTTGGTGTCTGTGTCTCTGCTATTCTTCATCACTGCCAGGTGTTGATAATGAATAAGTTTCAGCAAACTCCTATAGTTTTAACTGCATCCAAACCATTTCCTAAACCCGTATGAATCGTTGGTATCAACTCCTCACTAGTGAAATGTGCAATTTTGAACTTGCACTACACATATTTTTACCCCTGAAATGTGTAGCCATCAAAACCCAGTTCTGGGTTCACTTTCTGCAATGAAAGGACCAGGCCACAGGCAACTCACCTGTTTCCTGGGGAAAGAGGCACACCTGAGGTGTCTTGAAGAGATGTAGGAGCAGCCGACAGGTCATCCTGGCCCCAGGCTCAGCATCTTAGGAAAAGCACATGGCCATGCCTTCTCCTGTTGAAGAGACACTCTAGTACTCTGCATCATCCAGAACGGAAAACATTTACAAAAGGAAAACTCTAAGCACTGCTCAAACTTTACATTAACCCTGAAGATATAGGAAGAAATAAAAATCAGTCAGAAATCTCATGAAAAGTCTTGAAAAGTCAAATGGATACAGGACTGAATTTGTGTTCTGCATTTGGTGTTGAATGGAAGCCTGACTGCCCCTCTAAGGAAACCCAGGGTAAATAAATAGGTGTCACAGATATTTAAAAGATCCTGAACTGACATTCCCATTGCAGAGCAGATCATTGAACCCCCAGCTGTGGTTTGAGGAGCAGCACAGAGCCCTCACCACCCCAGCCACTCCGAGCTGAGCACGGGGCAGCTCCGCACACAGGTTCCCTATGTCATTGACCCTGGAAAGGAGAGAAACACTCATACAGAACCCAGGGACTCTGTAAACAATAAGGATTTAGGTCAAAGCAGAGCAGTGCTTGGCAGAAGAACCACTGTTTCCTTACTTATGGTGGGGATTCATAACCCAGTGTGATTAGGCTACTGTGCATATACTCCAGAGTCACTCCATGGTGGGCAGCCTGGGAAAAACCTCTCCTGCAGCAGTGTCAGCAACAGGGGTGTGTGGGACCCTCTCCCCAGCCCCAGGCCACTGTGGCAGGCCACTGCAGGAGCCCTCCCCACTGCCAGGCCAGCAGCACCATCAGGAGGGAAACAAGTCACAAAATCAACTGGCACTAATGCATTTGACTTCACAGATCTCACTCTGTGGAACATGGGATATGAGGCACGATTCTGGGTTATGATTCTGCAGCAAAGACAGAAACCCAGTGAGTAGAACAAACCATTCACCAAATCCTCCAGGCTCTCGTGGGCACAGGGTCACCCCTGGCACCCTGACAGTCACCTGCAGCTACCCCATGGGCACAGGGACACCCCTGGCACCCTGACAGTCACCTGCAGCCACCCCATGGGCACAGGGATGCCCCTGGCACCCCAACAGTCACCTGCAGCCACCCCATGGGCACAGAGACACTCCTTGCACCCCAACAGTCACCTGCAGCCACCCCATGGGCACAGAGACACTCCTTGCACCCCGACAGTCACCTGCAGCCATCCCATGGCCACAGAAAGGGAGGTCCAATCACAGCAACACCCAGTACAGCAGCAAAGCAGCCTCTGAGACAGCACCTCTACCAGAAGCAGTGCTGGGGGAGTGGTCAGGAGACAAGATTTCAAAAAGAAAAAAAAAAGTGAAAGAATTACTTAGAAAAAGGAAGTTTAGGGAAGATTAGTAACTGTTCCAGGCACACGAAACCACACACGCTGCTCCCTCAGTGCCACCCACTCAGGAGACACTGCAGGAGAGACCAGAGCACAGCAATTCACAGAGGGTGAGTCTCTAAATATGGACATTTATGAATTGTAATTTATCATTGCTTCAAATTGACTGAGAGAAACAGCTGAGCTTACAGCAAGCTAAAAGAGAGCTCAGAATGTTACTGTGAACATCGGCTGGTTTGGGTGTTTCAACTGTAGCAAGGAAACCAAGAAGCAGATTAATGCAATGCTATTGCCTTACACACAGCTGTTTAAAAATGTATACATAAATTTAGTAACAGTTTTCAGGAATTTCTAAATCCATTTGTCAAAAAAGGTGCTTCAAAACAAGCACTGTGTATCACATATTTAATATAAGATTCAATACCTTGTATATCTATATATTGCCAGATGCTGGTTTGATTTGCTATTGTAAATCAGTATTAATAAAAATGTTAATTTTTATTGTGTTACTAAACTTTAGATTTTAAGCAGGAAATTAACATAGAGCTAAGACTTTTCTGTAGTTCTTCTATATTTCCTATTTCTTTGCATAGTGTTTGTCATATTAAAGTGTTACTGTTCCCATGTAAACCTATTAAAATTATTACTGACAAGTCTTTTCCTGCTCCCTATGAAGTGAAACCACAAATCTGAACTATGCAAACCCAAACCAGGGCCAGAAATTAGGAGGGGAAACAGCAGCTGAGGTGGTTTGTGAGTCTCACAAGATGTGGATTTGCACCTGAAAGTTTTCCACTTGCCCTTTACAAAGTAAAAGCCAAAAATACAGTACATGGGAACCTACATTTATTTTTTTAATTTAAAAATCAAGGATTTGAACATTCAAGCATCAAACTTGACAAACTCAAACGTGCTTGTGCCTCTCCCCACACCAAAGGGAAGGGTTACAGAGCCTCTCAGCCGCGGGCGTGCGGGATGGTCCCGCAGCGCTGCCCGCGCCGCTCCGAGGCGCTGCAGGAGCCCCTCAGGCACCACGGCCCGCAAAGGCAGCCGAGTGCGGGGGCCGATGCTGCGGGCGAAGCGGCACCGAGGGGGTCCCGCGACCCTCACCCCGCACCGCTGGAGCGGCCCCTGGGCTGGCCCGGCCGGGGGTGACTCGGGCCCTGCTCCCCGTACAGCCCTCGGGACCGGCACTACACTGACCGCAGCGGGGACCGCACAGCTCTCCGGACCGGCACTACATTGACCGCAGCGGGGACCGCACAGCCCTCGGGACCCGCACAGCCCTCGGGACCGGCACCGCACTGACCGCACCGGGAACCGCACGGCCCTCGAGACCACACCGCTCGCAGCGGGGAGCGCACAGCCCCGAACCCGCACCACACCGCCCGCAGCTGGGACCGCACATTGCCCGGGGACGGCACCGCCCGAGGCTGGGGCTGCACCGCCCGCAGACGGCACATCCCCGGCACCGCATCCCCTGTCCCCGCAGCCTGTGCTGCCACGGGCAGGGGAGCCGCGTCGGCGAGGCTAAAGCTGCGACGGCAGCGGCAATGCCCATGGCATGCAAAGCAAAGGGGAACCACAGCAGCCCACATCAGTCTGGGGACAGGAGTGAGAGCAATCCCTTCCCCACCCACCTGAACAGGTCTCCAAACTTGCGTCTCAGGTGGCTGCAGAACACCTACAGATCGTACAGATAAGCTAAAATGCACCGTTCTGGGGAGGAACACTCAGAGGGATTCACGACGTGCTTTACCACCCCACACAACCTGAAAACACAAAAACATCCCGAGTTTGTTCCAACGCACCCGAGAAACGTGTGGCATGCTGCCACTGATCAGATAAACCCCACCATCACCTGGGGAACATGACAGACCTTCATCTACAGCCTGATGGCGCAGACAGCCCTGGGGTGGAGCTCCCAGCCAGGCTGGACAACCTGAGCAGCAGCTCAGGCTCCACCACACTGAGCTCATTCAGCAGCTGAGAACACACACAAAAACAACAAAGGAACTCCCAAGCTAAATATGTAAAACAGGAGGAAAAAATGCATTAAGAAAAAATTGTGAGGTGAGCAAAAATGCAATTCCTTACTCACTACAGACCAAGGGGAAGAAGGAGCAAAATAAATAGCTGAAGTATAAAAACCGTCCCTTGGAACAGCTCTTCAGAAATCCACAGCACTTTGGGCACCCAGATATGTTACTGGGTAATACGATGGTTTAGTCTGAAACAGCAAAGCCATTCCTAAAATCCTGTGTGCTAAAATAATCCAGAACTTTATTAATTTTGAAAGAGTTAAAAATAGAATGCAACTATTGATTCTCCACAACTGTCACAGCACAGCAGACGGGGAAGCGTCTGGCACTCTGTTTCAGAGTGCAGAAAACTGAAACAGGTACAAGCACATCACACTGAAACTGGGGAATTTGCAGTTCAGTTCTTGGGGTTTTCCTGTCTTCACAGAAAGTGTACCATAGCTTTGTCCTCACAGAATGAACTCTGCTGACCTGTATGGAGAAGTCTGTAAGTCCACTGATGTTCAGTGCTGGCTCCATGAGAACAAAGATGAGCTGGATGTGGTGAGCCAAGGGCAGGTGGGATGATGTTCCCGAGGCAAAGCTCGTGATCTGCCAAAGGACATTGCTGGAGATCTGGGAACACAAATGCTGGAAGGCAGATGTGACTGAGGGCTCCTCAGGTACACCAACACTCCAAAAATCCTGCTGTGCCAGTACTGTGCAGGTAAAAGCATTCACACACCAGGCACAAGCACATCTGTCACTCCCTGTCCCTAAGCCAGGCACAGTGCCCTTCATTTCCAAATCTGACAGCACACAAAATGCTGTTCTGCTGCTTCACAGCTGAGACTCAAACTGTTCCCAACACTCACATAATGATTTCTGTTCAGGGGGGAGTTTGCTTCAAAAAGGCAACATCATTTTTCTTTGCTTTTTACTGCACTGTGATTTTTTAAAGTGATGGTTTTCAGTCCATCAATTACATATAAATCAAACTTGTAATAAATTCATTCAAAAGGCCAAATCAAATGATACCTTATAAATTAGTACCAAACATTTACCTCTTTCATTTGTTTCCTATGGTAGCCTCTCGCATTAGAACATACTTAAAATCAATAACATCTACCAAGTGATGGAACACTGTGCTGACCCACTTGCACACTAAGGAGTCCTGATACAAAGCAGGAAAACCAGGCTTGTCCTTCAGAACAAGTTGTCATAGCATCATAGAATGGCTTGGGTTGGAAGGGACAATAAAGCTCATCTGATTCCACCTCCCTGCCATGTGCAGGGACACTTTCCACTAGACCAGGTTATTTTGTATATACACAAAACACTCAGAAAAAAACAAGATTTTCTTCCCATTTGATATCCCTGCAGCAGAGCTAAAAGGCCACAATTTGATACAGGGAAAGTACCTGGGATGTCACTTGATGCTGATCAAAATAGGACAGCTGCTGTAGTTTTGTGAACAGTCTCCAGGGTTGGAAATGCCTCTGGTTTGGTCTTCCTGGCCTTCTGCCCTTCATCCCCCACTGAAAAGATAATAGAAGGTTATTTCCGTTCATTTTGTATTTCATGAAGCTCTAGCAGTTTTCCATTGCTACTGATTTAAAAGACAAAAAAAAAGCTTAATAAGTTTTACTCATGACTACATAAACTCTGCTAGCCCCACTTTTCCATTATTGGGACAGATACACAACAGCACAGAACAGTGTCAAAGCTGCCATGAGGTTATCCCAGTGCAAAGAGGTGACACCCCAGAAAAGCTGAAAACAGCCACATGGTGTTGTTACCAGAAAGGTAAGAACATGGATCACACATTCCAGGCTTTAGCCCAATGCAAGTGTTTGCAGCCAATTGCTACAGTGGAAACCAGGGATTTCCAGCAGTGGCAGCCCTTGGTCACCCCTGTGCACTGTGGGGCCACGGGGCCTGCTCAGCACCTCACTCAGGAGCTGTCAGGGGGAGGAAAGCCAAATTATGGGATAACATGCAGGTCTGCAGACAACATGCTGAGCACCTCACAGCTGCTGTGAGATTCACTACAGGCAATTGGACAGCAGCATCAGAGCATTTACCACCCATTTCTGTAGTGCTCTTCTTGTTTAGGATTTTGAGGATGTCTTTGGTAATCTTCAGCTGATGCCTCACTTCATCATGCTTCTTACCCACGCCATAAAGGAGAATCATGAGCTGGTTACACCCATGGCTTGAAGATTCATCCTGAAAAGAGCAGATACAAGTGAAGTCTCTTTGCCTGTCCCTGTCATCACCTGCAGAAACTCGGCCCAGACAGCCCAGGCTGCAGGGAAAAACTGACTCCAACACAAAAACTTTTCCTGTGGCAGTCAGGAGGGAGGAAACAGTGCCAAAGGGAACCACTGAAGAGTGAGGTGAAAACACAGAATGGGAAATGCAGTCTGATACTATGAATTCTGTGTGTATCCACAAGGACAGAGTCAGAGGATGACCGTCCAGACTGTCCCCTTGATCAATATTCTGCAGCAGCTCAGTAAATAGAAGACAGATGTTTAGAAACTGTGTGATACTTATTATGTACAAATCCACTGAAAAAAGATGCAGTCCAACTCCTAAAATTCTGTCTTGCACATCCCAAAGAAATTGAAATATGTGTAGCTTGTTTCATTGTAACTGATCTTGCAATGAAATGTGTATGTCATCTAATACTGATGTACTGCATGTAACTTGGAAACTTGAAGGAGTTCTCAGCAAGTTACAGAAAATACCAATATTTCCTTCAGTAATAACTTCTGCCAAAGTAACCAATCACTACTTCTTTCAAATACTTTGTTTAAAAAACAAGGCTGTATACAAAAATAGCACTAAAGAATCACAAGGCCAAAAGGGGCAGACAGGAGCACAGCTCCAGCCTCATACAAGTTGCACAATCTGACAAGTACCCGGTTCTCTTTACAAAATAGTGTCTCTGGAAGCTGGACAAAGGCAGATAATAAACCACCAATTACTTTTTTAAAGTTCTATTTATTTCTCTCTCTCTTCTACAGAAAAGAGAAGGAGAAGCTCTGAGTGCATCAGTTGGAATCTGCAGCTGTCACTGGCTGAGAAACCAGTTCCCAGCCAGAGAAAATTCCAAGCCTCAGGACTGGGATGCTCAGCTGCTCCTCCCGCCTCTCCCTGCTCCGAGGGGTCCCACAGAGACACTGCTGCCCACTGCCAAGGTGAACAGCTGGAGGGACTGCCAAGGACCCTCCCTCACAGACACCAGTTCCCAGCGCAGGGACACCCCGTGTTCCTCGGTAACTGTTCCTTGGCTTTTGTGGGGAGAACATATCCATGCTCGGGGAGTTCTTGTTCACTGAGGATTAGATCTGTTACATGCTTCAAAGCAAAAGCCAATTTTTTCTACCCTAGAGGGAGAAATGAAACTTTGTGTTTCTGTAGGGCAGATGTCAGGGTTTTGAGCATCCTCTGACAGCACATCAACTCCTCCAGAGCCTGTTTTACACAGGCAGAGCTCAGACAGTCATGTAAATAACTGCATTGCTACACACTGGGAGTCACCTGGGCACAGCTCGGGCCCCACTGGCTCTGTGCACTTGTTGCCAACACAAAAATTAGAAACAAGCTGAAAAGGCTGAAGCCTTAGGACAGATAAATCTCAATTTCATTTATTTCTGTTCATTTCTTCAGGGAGGGGAGACACCAGAGTACAAATGAAAGCCACAATCAACTTCAGCTCCTCCAGGAATTACAGCAACTGCACCAGTGACAGCAGGATCAGCCAAGTCATCTTCCCTTTGCTCTACACATTTCTGTTCCTGGTGGGCATCACTATGAACAGCCTGGCAATGTGGGTCTTCTTTAAAATATCCAGTAAATCCAATTTCATCATCTTCCTCAAGAACACTGTCATTTCTGACTTCCTCATGATCTTGACTTTTCCATTTAAAATTCTCAGTGATGCAAAGCTGGTATCGTGGGTCCTGCGAGGGTTTGTGTGCCAGGTCACCCAGGTTGTGTTTTACTTCACCATGTACATCAGCATTTTGTTTCTTGGTCTGATAACTGTCGATCGCTATCAGAAAGCCACTTCACCATTCAGAACATCAACTCCACGGAGCCTTTTGGCTGCCAAGATCCTGTCCACAGCAGTCTGGGTATCCATGTTTGCTCTTTCATTACCCAACATGATTTTAACTAACAAGAAGAGAACACCCAGTAACGTAAGGAAGTGTGCTCTCCTGAAATCAGAGTTTGGCTTAGTCTGGCACGAAATCGTAAACTACATTTGTCAGCTCATCTTCTGGGTTAATTTAGCAGTCATAGTTGTATGCTACATTCTCATCAGCAAGGAACTGTACAAATCCTATAAAAGGACAAGATGCACAGGGAAGGTATCAAAAAAGACTGTCAATCTGAAGGTTTTCATCATCATTGCTGTGTTCTTTATTTGCTTTGTGCCATTCCACTTTACCAGAATCCCCTACACCTTGAGCCAAACAAGAGATGTGTTTAACTGCTCTGCTCGGAACACCCTGTTCTACCTGAAGGAGACCACGCTGTGGCTGACATCCCTGAATGCCTGCCTGGACCCATTCATATACTTCTTCCTTTGCAAATCCTTCAGGAAGTCCTTGCTGGGCACCCTGCGCAGGCACACGGCAGTGTCCGGGCTTGGGGCACGGACACAGGAGCAGAAGGAAGGGGATGACACGGACGAGACGCCGGTCTAGAGGTCAGGACTCGGTGTGCCCCTCCCTGGCCACACATACTTACTGTGGGTGGAAGGAGCACAAACCCTGTGGAAAGTATCTAGAGCTTCTTTAGAAATTGTTCTACAGGTGAAGCAAGGGTACCCTTCAACCACCACCACTGTCTGCAAAAAGAGAAACCTTGAATAACAGAGCAGTCCCCCCAACCCCAACGTCCATCCTTGCCAAAACAGGAGCCCCCCTGACCACAACAACTGTGCCTGTCAAAACTGCTGGGAAGAGGTTTGAACTTAAAGGTAGAAACATGAGGAAAAACTTAGAAGAGAATCATGAAACGCTACAAATGAGATCATGAACTGCAAAGGTTTTGCAGAAATAGCTAAATTTGGGCCAGAGTAAAGTCCATGACAACACAAGATCTGGGAAATGCAGATAAAATCCACAGTAAATGTAATTTTTCAATACAAGGAGTTGTCGCCTTCTATACAACTGGCAGACAAACAAACCTAGGTCAGATGTAGAGAATCCATTTGTCTGTGCAGATTTTTGGTAACAGAATAACCTTTTTGTTATCTCATTCTATGCTTGCAATTCCTAATCCATTGACCAATAATTAATAGTTGTATGTCAGAGGAAATTATTTCATAATCAGGCTTATCTTAAATTAATTAAATCCCCAAATTCTTCCCCTTGCTACAGAAATAAACAAAACTGTACACCTTTACAGAGAATGATACATTATACTAGAAAATATACAAAGACTCAATTTACAGCACACTGAGATCTCGGGAAAGACAAGCTCAGAGTAACATCTTTGCTGATGACTAAGGGCAGCTTTTTGCACTACACAAAATACTCCCTTTTGCAATTGGAAAACTTGTAAAAAAACAGGGAAGTATTTTCAGATACATGACATCTTCAGGCATCACAACAACCACAAATGAAATAGCTTGTGGGCTATTGGAATAAATTGTGGTTCATTTATCAGCACTGCAAACAGCTGCAATTAATCAGTGTGTGTCACCATCACACGAGCACTCAGTCCTGTTCCAGCCACCGCCTGTCCACCCTTCCCAGTACGTGTTCCTGCCTGTCAGGGCACTTCTGTGACTGAAACCCAATTTCCCAAGAAGTTCAAAAGCAGCTCACTTGCTGCTCACTTAGAGCCACACTCAGCCTTGGGGTTTGTGCATCTCTGATAACCCTAGGATGAATTAAACCTTCCACAAACTGTTTTGTGTTCTGCTCTGCTGATGCTGGTCCCTGCCCCAGCCGATACAATCAGTAACTGGGTTCCAGCACAGAGCACCAGGATTTCCCTGGAAACAGTGTCCAGCCACTGAGAGTGGGCTCCCACACCAGCCCATGGGCCCCATGGCCAAGCAGTGCCCAGGTGGGAAGTGGCAGATGTCCCATTCCCACCCAGGACTCATTCCACGCCTTTTCTGCACCTACACAAGAGGACAGAGTGGCAATTACCTGTCAGCTGCTTTCCCTGATGGGATGAGCTGTTCAGACAACAGACACCACAGACATCCATGTCCCACACAGACATCACTGATGGGATACACAGATGTACCTGGGACCTGCTGCCTCTGAGAGCTGGGAACAGCATCAAGAGCTCAGTTTGCAAGAAAACATCAAAGGTGCTGTGCTGGACATTAGTCCTGAGGCATTGTGAAGGGTTCTGTCACCTTTACATAGTCACTGATGGGCAAACAGTAGGCAGGTCAGGCAGCCAGGGACACATCACACTGATGGCAATGGCAAGGGTGAGCTTCATCCCAGCCATCCTCAGGGCTCTTTGGTCTCACCAGCAATTTAACACTGACACCAGCCCTTACATTAACCAAAGTGTGCCAGGAACTGATGCACAACTCCCTGTCACACACCTGCAGATCGAGCACCTTGTGAAACAATCCATGCCTGCCCCAGAGAGACAGCTTGACCACAAGCCACTTCCCAAACTGCAGCAAGCACAGAGCCAGAGCTGTCACATCAGTGGACAGGAACAAACTTACACAAACAGCTCTGTTCACAGAGAAATGCACCAAACTCCAGCATTACACCTAATAAACACATTATCCATCCAGAGCCTTCTATGCAGCGGCAGCTCCTGCCAGGACCAGAAAGTGGCTGTAACCAGCACAGCACATTGTTTGGCTACACAGACCAAAACAAACCAGGAACCCATTCTGGGGTTCCAAAGTTGAGCTCAGGTTCATGTGTCAGTATTCCCAGGCCACAGGGAGAGGGGGCAGTCCCTGAGTATGTCAGTGCACACAGTTTTGGAGCCAAGTACCCACTGTAAGGTGGCTCTGAGCAGACTGGTCATGCATTGACAACAACTAGTGCCATCCAGAACAGGGAATTCACACACACAAACAACAACTAGGAGCTACATTTGAGGATTAACCTGGAAAACTGTCAGGAAATACTCTGTGTTTGTTCTTATCCCATCTCTAAAGGAGCCAAATCATAATGGCCCCAAGCAGGTGCAGCAGGTCTGTCCCACACACACACAAACCCAGAAATGTGTCTGTCTTGAGGGACAGGGTCAGGTTCCTTTAGTAATTTAGGAGAAGACAGTGTGCTTTCTCACGGAGAGCAAAGGGAAGAGAGAAAGGAACAGCAAACATGATTAAATAACTCGGGCGACACGTGAAAATGAGGAAGGAAACCACACACCACACCAACAGAAAAAGATCTCATCTTTCCACACATTTCCCCATTTTTAATACTTTGCTTGAGGCTTCTGCTGGCAGACGAACAGCTGATGAGCCGGGGACAAGCACAGAGGCTTCTGCAACAGCCGCTGCAGGTTTGCTCAGGTACTTGCAGGGCTGGAACATTCAGGGGGTGTGATGGGGTGCTGGGGGCTGATAACCACCAGTGTGCATCTGACCTTGGAAATGCTATCTAACAATGTGCTGAGAAAGGAAAACAGCATGTGCTTGGGAAGGAATACCAGAAGGCACTTCCCCAGAAGTGCTTGGCTTTCGGCTCACAGCTGAGACACTTCTAATCAATGATAACATACATTTCCATGGAAAGACCAGTGGTGCACTAGGCAATCTGCTCTTGTAACGTTGCCTTAGGCCTCCAGAATGAGTATGTACCATTTTAACTTTTCAGTGGATGTTCATTTGTAAACAACTGAAACTTGGGAAAGATTTAGATTTTCTATGAACCAGAAGAGAAAGAGGTCAGTCTGTTCAATGCACGCTCAGGCTTTGTGTTTATTTATGCAAACCTGCTGTCACTGTAAGGACCATGTAACCTTAAATACAGAAAGTTATGTTTTGTGTTTTCTCCCTCCTTTCCATCCAAGTCTATGCCAAGTGATGGGAGACTCTGCAAACACGAGCACTGTGGGTTACACCAGCAGAGCACCCTCCTCCACACCGTGCCACCGCGACACCACCGTCACCCACCTGCTCTTCCCAGTGCTGTACACGCTCGTCTTCCTCCTGGGACTCGTACTGAACAGCCTGGCCTGCTGGGCTTTCTTCCACATTCCAAGCACATCCACTTTCATTGTCTACTTGAAAAATATCTTAGTTTGTGATCTTGTAATGACTCTGATGCTTCCTCTGAAGATCCTGACAGACTCTGGCCTGGGCCCGTGGCAGCTCAAAGCCCTCGTCTGTCGCTTCTCAGCCGTAGTGTTCTATGACACCATGTACATTAGCATAGTGCTACTCGGGCTCATTGCTTTTGACAGATTTCTCAAGATTGTGAGACCTTTTGGGAAGTTCTGGGTGCAAAACCTGACCTCAGCAAAGCTGCTCAGTGGTCTGGTCTGGCTCTTCTTCCTTGTTCTCTCTCTGCCCAACATGATCTTATCAAACAAGGCAGCGACGCCCCAGTCTGTGAGGAAATGTGCCTCTTTGAAGAGTTACCTTGGACTCAAGTGGCATGGAGCCATCAACTATATCTGTCAGTTCATCTTCTGGACTGTCCTCATCCTCATGTTGATATTTTATGTAATTATTGCCAAAAAGGTATATGAGTCTTACAGAAAAACACAGAAGAAAGACAACAAAAGGGAAAAACGGATCAAAGGGAAAGTATTCATCATTTTTACCGTGTTCTTCTTATGCTTTGCCCCCTACCACTTCACCAGGGTCCCCTACACTCTGAGTCAAACGACTGCCCACATGGCCTGCCACCTGCAGAATCAGCTCTTCGTGGCCAAAGAGAGCACACTGTGGCTGGCAGCCACCAACATCTGCATGGATCCCCTGATCTACATGTTCCTGTGCAAGCCCTTTGTGGAGAAGGTGTTATGCAGGAGAGTAAAGACCCTTCGGAGAGCAGTTTATAAAAACCCAAAAACTGAACTGGACACACGAGTGACTCCTACCAACTCTTGATTCTGCAGCTGCATATTCTACTCTGCATGTTCATAGAGAACTTGAGAAATAGTTTTGGTTTCCTTCTGTCAGAGAAAACAAAAGCGTGGTTGCACTGTAACATTAATACTTAATAAAACCAGGAAAACAGATTTTCTGTGTACACTCACTGCTCAGCCTTAACAGGCAAAAAGCTCTTGCTCAAAATGCCTGAGACAATCCACAGGTTAATTCTGTCTAGTTTAAACTAAACCAACTCACTCACTAACACTTGAACAGCTTACTGACTCTGGCTGCTTCTGAGGACAATTCAGCTTTATGTGGGATTAAACCCCAGGGCTGCTGACTGTTTATGTCAGTATTTCCTACCCTGGGTGTCAGCTTGGCTGCACATCACAGTGCAGGGAAGAGGAGGAACAGAGGGAAGGACACGGTCCCTGTCTGTCTCTTGTCTGTTGGCACACAGATATACTTTTGTACTGCCCGCACTGTTTCACTGTCGTTCCTCTCCTTCAGTGGGACTTTGGTGGAGGACAGTGTTGGCAATAGCCTGGTACCCCCAGGGCACACTCCTAGTCCAAGCCAGTAGAGCACCCAGGAGTTCATCTCCCACAAAGGGCACCCCAGAGCCACTGGTGGGCACCCCCACCCTGCCGCTCACCAGAGGGGAACAGAGAAGTCCCCTTTCCAGCCTCAACAACAAACAAAGGGTGCAGGGAGCACTGCCTGACCCTCCTCACCCAGAGAATCCCTCTCCACCTGGCTCAACAGACCACTCAAGAGCTCTCCCTTGGCCAACCCACATGGACTGTGCCTGAAGGGAAACTACTTTCTATTCCAAAATCCTGGAATTCATGTCACTATTTCAAAAAATAAAATAGATACCAACTACTTATTGGCTCCAACTCTACAAAGCAGAGCAGCCATGTCCCTTATCCCCAACCATCCCTTCTCCTCCAGCTCTCCTGCCAGCTTTATGCTCTCTCCACGTGCTAGACACTTTGATCATCACTTCACTGCTATTTTTAGAAATTCATTATTTACAACAGCTTAATCCAATCCAGCAGGTTGCTCCATACAGCCTGATTTTTTCAAAGCAGTTTTAGATGACTGCACATTAATTATATCTGCCTTTGGGGTTCCCCAGCCTCTGCCACACAGGGAGATGTATGTCTTACTTAGCTCTACCCACTACGTCTTCTCTACCAGGCATGTTACGTACCTTCCACAGCTGCAACACTCTTTTACAACTTGAAACTGAACTAATCCCCAATCAGCTTTCAGTTGGTTATGAACTTCCCCATAAATCAGTGTTATCTCAGCCATTGTCTTGCTCTCAGGATTAAACAGTATTCAGGAATTAATTCCTCTCTCCCCACACACATACAGTGTTAACAGGATTACATTGCTCCTTTCAGAAAAGTAATTGAATATTGACTTCTTAGCTGCTGAAATAGTCACCACTGGAGCAACTGCTTAAAGAAATATATGGGAGGCTGCAAAAGTCCCTGTCGGCCTCAGTGTAGAAATAGCAGAGAGGCCTGAGCCAAACACTGGGAGAAGAGGGTCTGTAAATCAGCTGTAACCCTACCCCAGGCATGTGTGAGGGAAGAATTCAGGACAAACCTTTGCAGCTTGGCCCTCCTTCTCCCCTCTAATCACACTGCACAGGTGGCACAGAGGTTCAACAGCCAGCTCTGGATTTACAGCAGAAAACTGAGCAGTGTGGCAGGGACAAACTAAGCAAATGCTGAAGAACAGAAAACTTATTCCACTGTGGAAATTTCTTTTATTTTCTGATTTCTACTGCTTGTGATTGAGGCTCCTCTAATGCTGTGTGCACATTCACTGGCAGCTCCTGCAGTTCAGTGCTGAAAGCCTGAGTGTAGGGGTGGGTGTAACCACAAAATGGGCTGAGTTGCTCCTTAAATAAGGGGTGTGCCAAAGCTTTCTGAGGTGTCTTAATCATCTGTTTTTCAGCTGCTTCTTAGGTAAGTAAAAGGAGCCAGAGTTACTAACTCTGGAGCAGAGAAGTGAAGGTGACTTCAAGGACAGGACACTAGTCGGTCCACTTAGGGGAAAAATAGTCCTTGAATTCCAACACTTGGCATTTTGTATGTGTTTCTGCACATTTTTAGATCCCTGCCTCCAGATGGAGTAAAAGTCATAACAGTTGAAATGCCTCACAGTTTAGGTCTCTGCTTTTTAAGGCTCAAAGAAATACTCAAAGCAGTATTTTATGTTTTACACCTGACCAAAAGGGAGACACATTTAGAGAATGGACCTCCCTCAGAGACAGGAACCCCAGAGCACTGGGAGACAGTTCAGCAGCATGCCATGGATCTGCTTCATTGGGCTCCCCACACTGCTTTAGAGCAGCTAAGGGATTCATGGAATTCAGCAAACTTCATCAGTGTACTCAGTACAACAGTCAATATTTTTCCAATTCTGATTTTTCTCCAAAACCAGCCAGAACAGGCTGGAGCTGCCCTGAGAGAAACCCTTGCTGTTTCCTGATGCAGCAGCTGGACAGGACAGCGAACGTGCACACCATTCCCACTGTCCCTGTGGCTGCCCCAGCCCATCACACCAGGAGGCAGCAGCAGGGCTCTCCCTTCCCACAGTCTCCTGTTCCTTGCATGTCTCACCCTCCCTCCAGACAACCTAGAAACTGGAAACTGGCACCAGGCCTTGAACCAGTTAAGAGAGATGACTCTTGTCCCCGCTCTCATGGGCCAGGATTCACACAGAACTATGATCCTTGTCCTAAACACCTCTACAGGTCTTTCAGTTCCTGAAAGGTGAGATACAGGGCACTCAGAAGCTGACCTTGGTAGGAAATCACTTATTTGGGTACACAACGACTTACATAGATTTCTTTGTATTTTTTACTTTGTGTTTCAGACAAAGGAAGTATTTTACACCCTTGCCTAACACACACACCATCAAACCCTTGGACTGCCTCTCCTCAGAGGGACAGCACAGTACTTCCTGAGTGCCCAAAGACAAACTCTGCTCTTCATACATGTCCTCACCCTCAGCACAGCAATACATATCCCTCCAGCCAGGCACCTGCAGCTCTGAGAAAACTCCCATTGCACACAGCAGTGCTTTAATTAATTAGAAATGCAAACCAACGCTTTACATCCTGAACAAGAGCTGGGAAGCCAAGTCAATCAATCAAGGCATGACCCACACAACAGCACAAGCACAGAACCAGCAGGACAGGACTGAGGACACCAGGACAGACAAGAGCTTACAGCTGGGATCAGCCAGCCAAGGCCTGAACTCCAGGCTCCCTATCCACACAGTGAGGAACTTGAGGATAGAGAGAAAAAACTGACCCTTCAAGTCAGTTCCTAATTAGCTCCTTTCCTCCCTTCTTGCCTGTTAGTGACAGTCACCACACAGTGACTGGAGTAATCTACCTCAGGAAAGGAGAAGCGTCAGCTCTTCCAAGACACTTCCCCCAACAAAAGCACCTTCACATCTGCAGGTGTAACACTGAAGAATCCTTCCCATGTCACAAGCACTGAGCCTGCTGCCACTTTTCTGCTTAAAAAATCAGAAACAGCCTGCCCCGTGCAGTACCCAGGTGGTGAATCTACTTTAACAGAACCCTGCAGTTTGTATTGCTAAATACGGCAGTGAAGGAGTTTTAGAATGAAGCAACACAGTAATTGTTGTAATAACACTGTACAGGTTCTTATGAAATCTGGAGTTGCTCTCTAATCATCAGAGCAAAAAAGGGACATGCAGCCTTTAAATAATGTGAACAATAGTGAAGTTACAGGTTACCTTCAGCTTTTCTTTACATCAGAGCTTCGCGTTTCTGCCGCACCGTTTTTACGGCAAACTCCCCACATTTCATGTGTTGGCTCGTCCTGACCTGCTCAGCCTGGGAGCAGCCAACAACTCTTCTGCCTTGGAGCCTGTTGGGGCGCCAGGGCACTGGGTTCTAACCCCTCAGGTTTTACTGATACACAAAAGTACAGTGATTTTAAAAGCAAAACGATGTGCCATTGCATCACATTCAAAACCCAAACAAGCCAAAGCCCCATTCTGGTGTAGATTTTATTTGACCACTACTCCTACTAGCTTTGTGGGGGGTTTTTTTCTCCACAGTGCCAGCTCAGAAATGCCTGGGTGTCTGTAAGAGTTTAAGTTACATTTTTTAAACATTTCAGTTTTCACTTCCAGTTTCTTGCCTCTTCCACAGCACATCCTGCTGCTCTGGTTCTTAGACCTCACCAGCACTGAAAAACAACAGCACAAATGCAGCCATAACGTGCTGTCATGCTGTGTCTGAACCACAGCCCACAGGTCTGAGACCACAGGAGTGGCCACACCACACCAGGGCCAAACTGTGCCCTACACCAGGCTGCAGGACCCATTCCCCATGGCCAGGCTGCAGGACCCATTCCCCATGGCCAGGCTGCAGCACAGCATCCAGCTCCAAAGTGCACAATCTCATGCAGAGCACAAGTCCAGCATGTAGCAGACTGTTCCAGGAGGACACGAACTCCCTTGGTACCCTCTGACTTTTGTTCCCCTATCTCCAACAAGCAACTGGGAGGGGAACAAAACAGAAGCACCTGCCAAACCCCTAAGCACAAGGGACAGCAAAAGCAGGTGAAATGGAGGCTGGCACACATGGTCCTACACAGTCATGGGCAAGGTCTGAGAGACACAAAGGCTTTGTCAAGTCTTCTCTCCCCAACCACAGAATACGCCTTCCCTGTCCTTGGGGGGTGCTGTGTGCCTGCAACAGGGACCACCCACTAACATCAGAACATCCAGCTCCTGAGATGAGTTTGGCAGCTTGTGGCAATAAAGCTGAAAGCATGGCAGAGTGGACCTGTGTTCCTACGGCTCCATCTGCATGGTCTGTTTTGCCTTGCAGATGCCAGTCTTCAAAGGCGAGCCATGCCAGAAGCCTCCTGTGATCATGGACTGTGCCTGATTCAAGGGAGAGGTCCTAAGGCAAGAGGAAATTTTACAGTCTGCCCATGAGCGGAAACCTGGGATTTAGCACGGGGTTCCCTGGACACAGGCCAGAGGAAGCTGCTCCCCACTGGGGGGTAGGTGCTGCTCTGGCTCAGCCCCTCGCAGGCTCCAGGCAGCTGATGGGGCACCTGTGCACAGGGATGCCTGGTCTCAGCATTTGGGGGCTGGGGGCTCAGTCCCTCAGATCTCTGAGGAAAAAATAAAAAATGTGCATGGAGAAGTCCAGACAGAACACACAGAAAAAGACGTCAGCAGCCACTGCTCTCAGAGCACTGATATTATTTGTCCTTTACTCCTGATTTTTAACAAGGGAGATGGGTATTTGCTTTCTTTTAAAGAAGGTGGCAGAAATGGGAAATTGCCCACTTCATCTCCCACTGACATAAAGCAGAATTCTGTCCCAGTAGAACTGTCCCAATATAATATGTCCCAATTTTGTCCCATGATTTTTTCAATGCTCTTAAGGCACTAAATAGCCTGACTGTAAATGTGTGTAGAGCCAGGACCAGTGAGGGCAGGGCTGGGAGAGGCTGGGGAGGGCTCAGTCAGTCCTGAGGAACATCAGAGCAGAAAACAGACACTCCAGTCACTCCAATACTTCACTCAGCTGCAATACTGAGCGACAGACGTAGCGTTCTGCTTTCGCCCTACACATTGTTTGTAAGTTCAGAGCACACCACCACTAAATACAGTCAAATGAGTAATTGACATGATAATCTTGATTAGCAGATATTTGCATCTATCCAGCACCATATTTTTCAGGATCACATTAAATCCACTCCATCCTGCAGACCGTGACACCCCCGGAGGGCTGCAGTGAAACACCACCCGTGCCAAGGCTCTGCCCTCCCAGCACCAACACACCTCCCAGGTGAATCACTGTCTGCGTCCCGGCGCCCCGGCTGCTCCACAGCCAGGAAGTGAAGGGGAGCTCGCTCACCTACCCTGGCATGTGAGTCATTCCCAGGAATGAGAAAGCCAGTTGCTCCAGTTGCTCCTGGCCAGGGGAATTCTGACTCTCTGATCAGGTATAGCAAAAAAAGCCATCGGAAACCAAAACTCTTACTGCCAGACATGGTTTGTTCAACTACCTTCTCCCAGGAAATATTCTCCTACCTACTGCAGTTTTGAGGTGCATTTTGGAGGAGTCTGAGGCACTTTCGGGATGCAGCTCCAAGACAAGCCGAAGGCGACGATGGTGACAGGTAAGTGAGCTCTGACCATTGGAAAGTGTTCGAGAAATTGCTCAGTGAATCTACTTGTTCTTAATCACCCTTGAGTGAAAAGACAACAGGAATTAAGATACAGCTGCTGAAAACCAGACTTAGAACCATATACTGAATACTGGATCAATTAAAAGTATGAAAAGTTCTCAAAATAGCATAACTTTACCAACCTGTTATTCATTCTTTACATGGTACTAGTTACCATACTCCCAATGGCAAAAAAAATGGGTTTCTACTAAATCTTTCCTTCTAAGATACAACTCAAAGTGAGGCGGGTCCATAATTTCAGTAACTTGCTTCCTGGCAGAGCTTAACTCACATAAAGTAAAATTCAGTAACTACAAGATCTGAATTTACTATAAAAGGATTTGCACCATATTCCTTTTCATTTCTTTCAGTACGGAAAAGCAAACTTGAGTTCTCTTCACTATATTAACAGAAAAAAGGTTCTCTTCCTTCATACTTCACTCAGGTCATGTTAAAACTTGTTAAGTTCACTGGAAAAACCACATAGCTCCGAATGAGCAACTTACAGACTATAGGTCTGATGAGTCTCACAGCTTGGGAAATATGTAGGGTGCTTGCAAAAACCTTTGTCTCTTAGGGAGATTTCAGACTGAAAAGTTGTTCTTAGTTACGAAGCAGCAGCGTGATTTGAGGGTTTATGTTAAAAAAGTACTTGTTTGTGGGCTACAGGGCATGCAGCCACCTGCCCTCTCCTTATGTGTGCTCCATCTGTACATTGGGAGCATTCCACCATTTTTTTCATCTTTTTAAAGTAGATTCTGCAATTGTTAAAAAGGGAAACCAGGAAACTCAGGCAACCCTTGGATGGTGTCACTGATTCACTGCCAGGCATTGGCCCCAAGCACTCTGAAGCTGTCAGTGCTTCTCCGGTTCTGAGAACCTTCTCCTCGCTTCCCCTTGCAGGTGGGGCAGCCCCAGGGCACCAGACAGACCCTCTGCTGCCTCCCCACTCCACGGGGAGGGGGGCTGTTAGAACCTGGGACAAACCTCAGTTCCTGCAGGAGGGACGAGAGGGGAGAGAGGCCAAAGAGCGTGTGGGGACCTCAGACACAGAAACCATCTGCTTGCATTGGGGAGGTGGGAGAAAAAAAGCAGCAAATTTTCAGCAGCAGCTGCCATCAGTCCCTCCTCCCTCTCCACCAAGGGCTGCCCATCCCAGTTCAACCCAGTGTCTCACCCTCTGCTCCCTCCCAGGCTGCCGGGGCCCCCCCCAGGGCAGGGAGGGAGCTGGGAGACCAGCTCACCCAGCACCCCACAGCCCATGGAGTGCCAGCTCACACCCCTGCCAGGGGCTGGAGCTCCAGGGCACTGGGGCAATGGGAGCCACCTGGCCCCAGAGATCCCAGGAGTGCAGCTGAGCCAGGGCGAAACACGGGCAGGGAGAGCAGGCAGGGCATGAGCACCAGGACAGGGGCAGCAAGTCACTGTCCAGAGTGTGTCTGACAGCAAAGCGGCCCTTCAGACGTCACACACTCCTTCCCACTCCCCTCAGCACAGAGCCCTGGATGAGACAGACCAGGAACCCGTCATGGGGGATGCTCCTTCCCTTCATTCTATGACAAGTCCCTTGCTCACCTTCACGCAGCAAAGTTCACACAGAATCTCCTCTTTGACCCAGTGAGCACCAGGAGACACCAGTCAAGCCCCCTGTGGTACAACTGTAGCCTTAAACTTGAACTGTGCAGTATTTATTAACAGTTTGGAACTAGGTGAAAATGCACCTGACACAGTAAGAGCTCCACACCCACCACAGAGCTGTCAGCTCTGCAGGAACCCAGGCTGCAGCAGTCACCAAACCTGAGGCTGCCAGGAAAGCATTAGAAGAAGGAGGCAAGACTAATTCCTGAACTTCGTTGGTCTTAGCCCTTTCCAACATAAAAATTACCATAACATTTTAAAAAACATAAGAACAAAAACATTGCACTGTCAACTATCAGGAGTTGCTTTCCACCTCTGACCAACAATGAACCTCACAGGAGGTTCTGCAGCAACCACTGCTTCTGGTTCTTCCTCAGGAAAATGTCAGGGACATACCAAAGGGACAACTGATGCTGAGCAATATAAACTGGACTCCTGTCACCTTCTGCCACTTCACTGCAGCAGCCACTGCCACTGTACAGGAGCCAAGAGCAGGCAGAGCTGGGTGGGAGGAGGAGCAGCAGCTCTCACAGTGGGACTCAACACCCTGCCCAGCACAGACAGCCTGTCCATTCCAACAACAGCAGAATGGGAACTCCCTGGGCTGTGCATGAAAAACCAGGGTTGCACCAGGCAGGACTTCCAGTTGCAACCCAAAATCCCCACATCCTTTTCCTTCCTCTTTCAAGCAGTGGTGCTCCTGCAAGCAGCTCACACAGCTGATTGTGCCACAGAGGGATCTACTGAAGCACAAAGAAAAAGGCTGACAACAGCATTTGAGGACCTTTTAGTTCTTCTGTGATGTGAATTAGAATTGCACATAAAAAAAAAAAAAAAAAAAACAATAGAAATTTCTTCAGTGCAAAGTAAACTGCCTGAAAGTGAGGCTGGAATTTCTGAGAGGTTGAAATGGCACTGGTGACACACACATACCAATAGTTACTATGAGTTCCCAAGATATCATCTCACAGCAGCCCCTGAGGGACCTTACGAATGCACAAAATCCAGAGTTCCAATGGATGAAGGTTCAATGCCACCAATCACACACCTGCATTTTGTCTTTGTGCCTCAGACAAGACCTTGACTCTTTTTAAAGTGTCATTATGAGATTTTTTTCTTAATATTTTTCATTGCATAATACCAATAATCAAACATAAAAGCTGATGTTTTCAGCAAAAAGCTCCAACAAATCGTGCCTGGCACCCCAGTGAGCCATAGCCCTACTGATGGACTGCAGGGTGATGCAGGAGCAGCACATGCCACTGGCAGCGTGGCACCACCAAAGACCCACCTGCTCACCTGCACAGGAGCTTTGGGACCCCCACCCACACCTGACCCCACTGAGAGTGCACACAGGAGTTGCATCTCATGTGGCATGTTCTTGATGGGGGATTAAGGAAAGCATCTCTGCAGTACAGCTGTACAGGTTTCAGCACAGCTCCCACTGCCAGCAGGCTTTGTGCATCCAGAAAAAAATCAGCAGCAGCATCTTCTAGAAAGAAGTGAAGGAAGCATTCCAGACATAATCCTTTCCTCCTTGCTAAATAGAGGCTGCCTTACTAAGAAAACATTCATTATCCCAGCTCTGCCAAAGACTAAATTGTGCTTTTTTCATTAAAAAACCCCAAAACACATAACAGTCAGCAATTGCAGCCCAGCTCCTTTTGCACCAAGAGCAGTCGCTCACCTGCTGCCCAGGTGACAGCAGTTCTGTTGCAGATCTCTCCTAACTGCTCATGCAAAAGCTGCTGCAACCCATGGGAGCTGTGGAGCTGTACCTTGGCACTACAACACTCCTCCCACACCCCTTGAGAGGTGGCAGTGAGGTGACAGGCTCCCTCAGAGCCCCTCCTGCACACAGGACCTCAGCCAGTGAAGGGCACATTTTACCAGACCCACAGCAACTGCCAACTTTACCTTCTGCTTTTGGGCCATGAGCAGTGCACGTGCTGGTTGTTAATGCAGCAAAGGACTGGGGAGCACAGTTACCAAATTTTGTAACCTCTGCATAGGAAAGCTGATTCAAGGTAGATAATGTAATCCATGAACTTTTGTTGTATTCAAAAGACAGAAGAAAGAACTTGATAGGTCAGGCAGTATCCCAAAAGGTCTCAGGTCAGAGCTGTCCCACACAGAGGACAATATTCACTTGAAATTATTCACTTGAAATGAGAAAAAAATTAATGGTTGCTTTTGGATAAAATATTCCAAAGGTGGCTTTGAGAAAATTAAACTTGTCTAAATATTTTATTTTTTTAAAGAGAGGAAATCATGTTATCCTAAGGGCATAGTCCTCCAAAATGAGAATTTTGCCTATTAGATGGGCATTATCAAATGCAGAGTTCTGCTACCCCAAGTGCAGCCCCTCCTGCACCTGTACAACAACGAGTTACAGATGCAAACAGGCTGTGAGATTTAAGTACAGCACAGGAAGAGACTGAGGCACAGTGTGAGTGAGCACATTTAGGTGTTTGCTCTGACATCAGGTACATCCAGGCACTGGAGCCACATGTGGCACCTCCAGGTGTCACAGCCAGAGGACCTAGAAAGACTAACCCCCACTGCCAGTCAGTGCCTGTATTTGGGGGTTCTGAAGGTTACAGGGACATTTTTCTTGGGCAGAGTGAGCACAGGGACAGTGTCCCCATCAGCAGCGTGTCCCAGTGTGGAGCACAGGGACAGTGTCCCCATCAGCAGCGTGTCCCAGTGTGGAGCACAGGGACAGTGTCCCCACGTGCATCCTGACATGGATGTCAGCTTAGGGTTCAGGGAGCTGTGTGCCCTGATCACCTCCTGAAGACAAATGGACGAGACAGGGCAGAGATGGGACAGGATCCTGGAGACACAGAAAGCTGTTCCAGCAGAGGGAGGACAGTAGTACCACAGCTGGCCTGGGACAGGACACTGTGCTGCTCTAAGACACGTGAGAGGAGACTGGAAACGAGGGGAAGCTCAAGTAGGAACCTGAAAGTCCACAAGGGGGTTTTATGCCAAATGCTGAAGCAGAGGAACAGCTTTCTGAGCAGAGGCAAGTTCCTGTTACTGGCTGTGACTGAGCAGATGGGCATCGTAAGCCACATCTGGAGACAGTTCTACACCAGTCCTTTCCTTTCGGGCTCTCTGCAGTGCAGACACTTGAGTACGGCAACATGCCTGGCACGGGGATCCAGGCTGTGCCAGCCGTACCCCCCTCTGCCTCACTCTGGGGACAAGGATGGCAGAGCCAAAGGCACAAAGCCCCCCAGGGCTGTTCTCACCCTCTCCCCCAGCCAAAGGAAGCAGTGACAGGTTTTGACCCAGACAACAGGTGCCAGCTGGGTCTGACACGTGGGGTCTGAGCACCCCCCTGGGCTCAGCCAGCCACAGTGGGCACACAGGAGTGGGCACTCAGGGGCTCCAGCACTGCCCAAAGTTTGGCCAAGGGGGGACAACCCAGGAGCTCCCACCTCAGGCAGGGCCAAGGACTGGGATGTCCTGGCTACAAAAACGCCAAAACCAATAAAGTGTGCAAAGCACAAGAGAGCAAGAGGTGCAATTCACTGATGTAACTGGCAATTCCAACAGGAATTTCAGGTTATTCCACTGTGCATTACCAGCATGTTAACATATACCTTTACCAAAAGGGAGATGGACCATTTTTGACAGAGGCCTCTGAGGAAGGGAAAGGTGGCAGTGCCCTAATTACTGGGACTGGGCTTGTAGTGAACAAGGGAAAAGAACCGAGGAGGATAAACAGCTACAGGCAGGGAAAAAGAGAGCATTAAGGCTTGATCAGAGGCTGCAGGAGTGGGCTCAGGGGACACAGGACAGGAGCAGGCTGAAACAGAGAGCAGTGGCACAGGCTCTGTCTCTCCCTGCAGCAGCTTCATGCACACAGGCTCTTATTCTGCAGCCTCCACCGAGGCTTTTTTCCCCAAATCTTTACAACCAACTCCATGATTTGATTCTGACAGGTAACACAAAAGAACATGACTGCAGCCAGCCAACAGCAGATTTAATATCTGCCTCACATGCCTATTGCTGTGTTAACCCTGTCATTTCCCCAACCTTATGGTGATGAATGCAGAGGCACTGGCAAGAAGCCACATATCAACAAGTTACAGGCTCAAATGAAAACCATCACTTAAGACTCTGCAGCTCTATGACCTGGAATAGCTGGTCTAGTCACAAAGAGTGTTTTCTAATTTTAAATAGCTGTAAATAAGATGAAAAATGAGCAATTAGATTTGAGGATATACAATTGCTTTAAACAGGAAGACAACTTCAAGCCTTAGTCATTAGAAAAACTTTACAGTCATTGCCTGCCCACCTGACATTGAAGTCTGCCATGCAGCCTGTTATTTCATTTCTCCTCTGAGGTTACAGTCATGCACATAAACCAGTCTGTTCACATCAGCAGCAAGAGATTACCTCATCAACCACCGATCAAGTGCAGCACCTACAAGAAGTAAAATGTATTCTGCTTTACAAAGCCACTTGAATAAAGGAGCAGCTTCTGTGCATCTTCAAAGCCACCAAACAGAATATATTTGTATAGCAGACTGAGACAGCTCCTTTGGATGAAATTGGTGAGAAAAGTGTCCAGAGAACTGGACAAGGAGAGGAAAGCCAGTCCTGCCAAGCACAGAAATACCACATTCAAACAAGTTAACAAAATCCACTACCAGAGTACACGGTTGATGAGCAATTACAAAATAACCTAAAAAACTCTTTAAAGAGAAGCCAGTCTTCATCTCCTGTTGTAAGAGAACACATGGTAAACAGTGGATTCTCCATATAGGATAACTTTGTTCCTATTCCTGGAGTCTGCAGTGCAGTGGTATTTATCAGAAAGAACTGGATACACCAGCTCTGACTCAGACGAGCCTGGCTGACCTACCCCAGCACCAAGTAACACAGCCACAATGCTGCAAGTGCCCTGCCCACCCAGCACCCCTCACCCTGGCAGACTTGGGTAGGAAACTACGGAAGCACCTTGGGACAGGTGAGGCTGAGCAGGATCCTCCCCGTGCAGCCCCACAATCAGCTCTGTGCAGCAGCATCATCATGCCAGCACTTCCCTGCAGCTCTGCACAGACCTGTTCAGCGCAGCCTTTAAAGCTTCAAACTGCAGCAGCATCACAGAGACCTTTAGGGTGCAAGGAAGGCAGGTGGCTGAAGGTGTTGCCTCTCTCCTCTACCCTTTGCAGGCACCAAAGGCTCTGCTGAGCTCAGGTGTGCTGGCACAGCCCAGCACAAAGTGCTGCCCACAGAGCTCAGATGGCACACCTTACAATTGTGAAGAGTTTGCTGCTTTCTTTTTCCAATCTACAGTTTGTTGGGATCATTTTGGAAAATGTTTTAACATTAAAACCATCAGGAATAGGATGACACAGAGATATCCATGCAGAGTCTTGATCCTAACTGGCCTGCAGGAACAGCTCCTGTCACCTACATGCCCTTCCCATGCTGTGTCCAGAAGGGAGAACAGAGCCTGACAGCAGAGCAGCCAGGCTGCTCCAGCCAGCACAGGTCCTACAGGGCCCTGAGGCACCTGAGCAGGAGCTGCAGGGCAAGCATGGGGGCAGTGCAGATCCTGCAAACCCCACAAGGCACAGACAGCCTAGTAGAGACTGGAGATGCTCCCTGGGGTGCCGAGAAACATTCCTGTCTGGGCAGAGCCTTCTGCTACAGCAAGGGAGCCATGTCTGGTCCCACCGACTGCAGCCTGATCTCCACAGCAGTTTGCAGCTCTGAACCCATGGGCTACATCCCAAGATTCAGGCTGACAGCCAGTGGAGTCACGTAACAGCACCAAGGAAACAAGACACTACTCACAAGGAGGAAAGAAACTAGTTTTTGATCTGCACTGAACAGACGTCCTGTGGATAGCCCATCCCTGCTGACAGCAAAGCGTGGGATGCAGATGGGAACACGACCAGTGCAAGGGAGAGACCAGAGGATGGCCAGGCAGAGGTCTCTGCAGCAGGGAGCCTTCCCACCAGCACCAGAAAACAGCCACCAGTTTCCTGATGTAAAATAAGAGACAGAACTTGTGAAGAGTGTCAGGGCTGTCTGTACAGGAAGAAGCATCCACTGATAGTACCTGGTGGTGTTGGATTTTCACAGTCTCTTAGTGACAACATCAGCTTACAAGAACAGATGGCAAGGTGGAAAAAGGAAGGAGCCCTTTTTTACAGGATTTAGAGCAAGCCCCTCTCAGACCAGAGTAACACCAGAACATGAGCAGTCCATTCCACACAGATCTATCCTCGGCTCCATCAAATCCTGCAGCATTTCCCAGGGTTACAGCCCGGGGACACAAGAGTCACCACTTGCTCTGCCTCGAATCCCAGACAAGTCATCCAATGCTTCACCGACTTCTCTGGACTGAGGATTTAGGATAGCACTTGCCTGAAGAGCTTGAGAACCAGGAATTATGCAGACTTAAAAGGAACTCTGAAAAGCAGGGAAATAAGCACCTTATTTGCATAAGGAGTTAGATATGCATCTTCTCACAAAATCACATATTCTTTTGATCTCGGTGCCTCCTGGGCAGAAATGAGAGCTGCAAATCCTCAACAACAGCAAAACATGGTGGGTTACTGCTGCTCAGACCCAGAGAAAACAAAATACCTGTAATACCCCTGGCAGTCTCGTTACTGTCAGAGCAAACAGTGCCAGGCAAGAAGCTAGACTGACAAAAAGGTTAAAATATCCACATTACAGTACTGATAGTTTTGCACTCAATGACTTGCTTTGGTGCCATCTAGTGCCACACAGTGAGGTTCTTACACAGACAGCACCTAAAACCAGGTTCAGATCTGCAGAAGGACTGCAGCCATTCCATCATCTCCATGTTCCCATGGGAGCAGTCAGGGCTGGTGGAATTCCTGAGATCTGAATGATTTTGCCAGTTTTCGTATCAAAACTTGTTAGCAGAAAGCAAAGCACAAAAAATTACTGCATTTTCATACTGGTAAAGGAAAGCCAAATCTAGAGCACAGCCTTACAAACTGGTATTGGTAATATCCCTTTGAACAATGTCAAACCTTGTGATGCCATCATGGCACAGGTGAGGTTCTGCAGGTTTTGTGCCAGTTTTGTGCTTTATTCAAACCATGAGACAGGAACAGCAACTTGCCCTTTCCATCCCAGTTTGGGGGAATACATTAGGAAGTTATACACATATATTGCATAATTATGGGTGCAATTTCTTTACTTCAAGAAGTGAGAGGTTTTAAACTTCTACAAAAAGTCCACTCTTTGGCATCCACCACTGAAGTGAGTGAGGATGGGGCAATTAAGAAGACTCTGAGAGCAGAACCATGTGCAGTACCCTGAGATCAGTCCTAAGCACACTTCAGCCTTTCCCTGGCAATTCCAGAGGAAGCTTCTTTCACAAAGCTCCTCTCCCTGTAAGGGAGAGGCAGGTGGGCTCTCCTGTTTCAATTTGAATTTTTTTTCCACAGAATATCATCCTGGCACAGTCCCTGCCACATCCCAGATCCACAGCTGCCAGTGGGACTCCTGAAGAGCATTTCAGCTGGAAACCTACAGCAACACAAAGGATGGGGTACAATTTGTCCTATGGAAAGCTGCCAGGTAAAATAACAATGGAAACGTGACTGAGAAGTGTTTACCCTATTACTGTCAGTTCCTACCAACATGTGAAAGAAAAGTCATTTCAGACGTGCTGTCTGAGCACTGCCCAGCACTGCCCCGTGGCTGGCCTGGCTTGCCTCAGCAGCCAAGGTCAGAGCATAATCAACGTGAAACAAAATGTACTGTCATTTTATGACAGAGTTTATAAGTCTGAAGTTTTTTCACAAACATTTACACATGAAATATTAAAATCCCCCAGAGACTGTGATTTTAAAATACATTAAAGTAAGCTAAGTTTTAAATAAGTGTTTTGAAAGGCCTGAGGAGTCTTTCCAGAGCCCTGTCTCCTAACAAACATCATCTCAGCTCACAAGTCATGTTCTATCAAGGAAGCCAAGAGCTGACACCCTGCAGGTTTGATTCATGGTTCACCTGGGCAGCCTCCAGACTGCCCAGAGAGAGCATGTTTTAGAGAGCAGTTTTAAACTGGCCTCATTTGTAAACATCAGGAACAAGCTTTAAACTTGTTGTTTTCCCTCCTTCCCACAGATGATCACCTCAGCCCAGACAACAGCTCCTCGGCCAATGCCAGCACCGGCCCCCTTGGCAACTCCACACACAACGAGTTCACCACCATCGTCCTGCCCGTGCTCTACCTTGTCATCTTCCTGGCCAGCCTCCTGCTGAATGGCCTGGCAGTGTGGATCTTTTTCCATATCAGAAATAAAACCAGTTTTATATTTTACCTCAAAAATATTGTGGTTGCAGACCTGCTTATGACACTGACATTCCCGTTCAAGATCATCCAGGACTCACAGCTGGGCCCGTGGCACTTCAACTCCTTCCTTTGCCGCTACACCACGGTGCTGTTCTACGCCAACATGTACACCACCATCGTGTTCCTGGGGCTCATCAGCATCGACCGCTACCTGAAGGTGGTGAAACCCTTTGGAGACTCCAGGATGTACAGCATCACCTTCACCAAGATCCTGTCGGCCTGCGTGTGGGTGGTGATGGCATTCCTCGCGCTGCCAAACCTGATCCTCACCAACGGCTACCCCACCAAGAGAAACATCGATGACTGCCTGAAGCTGAAGTCTCCCCTGGGAGTCAAGTGGCACTCAGCTGTCATCTACATCAACACCTGCATGTTCGTAGTGGTGCTGATAGTGCTGATAGGGTGTTATATTGCCATATCCAGGTACATTTATAAATCCAGCAAACAGTTCATCAGCTCGTCCAGCCGAAAGCGAAAGCACAACCAGAGCATAAGGGTTGTCGTGGCTGTGTTTTTCACCTGCTTTCTGCCCTATCATTTGTGCCGAATACCCTTTACTTTCAGTCATCTGGACAAAATTTTAGATGACTCTGCACATAAAATCCTGTATTATTGTAAGGAAATGACTCTGTTCCTGTCTGCATGCAATGTCTGTCTGGATCCAATCATTTATTTTTTCATGTGTCGATCATTCTCAAGAAGGCTGTTCAGGAAATCCAACATGAGAACCAGGAGTGAGAGCATCAGGTCCCTCCAGAGCGTCAGGAGGTCAGAGGTGCGAATCTACCATGAATACACAGATGTCTGAAGGCACCCACAGAGACTTGGCTAATTTGTGAGAGTGTTTGTAGATCATGTAAATAAAGTGCCTCTGAGTATGTGACCATAGAAGCTCATTAAGGAAAGCACAGACATGTTCAGCTTTTCTGTGTCAGCTCACCAACATCCAACTCCAATCCCATCCCCACAGGGCTCAGGCTCACTCCAGGAAGGTCTGGGGCTGTTTTGGTAAGCTGGTTAGTTCATTTGTCTAACAGCCCACCTAAGGCTGCCTCAGCCCAGAAGACAACCCAGAGCTCCAGGAGGCTGCAGCCAGGATGGACACGCTCCAGCCTCAGAGCAGGATCCAGTAAGGGTCAGCATCTCCAGGATTCCATGGCTGGTGGCAGGTGAATGGGAGGGGAGCAGGTGGCACAGGCTCCTGGGGGAACCCTCGGTGTGCCCAGGGCAGGGTGAGGCTCAGGCTGCCCAAATGGCAGCATCACAGCACCTCATCCAGAATGTGTTTGTACTAAATCCTCTAAACCCAACAACATTCACATGGACCATTTTGTCCTGGATTTATCAAGGACTAAATCAGATTTGTTTAGAGCAAAAGCTGCTCAGACAAAAAATAGCCAACTTAGAAAAGGCAGACTGGCAGGAACAGGCAGGTGCCCTGAGCAATCCATGCCCACAGCCAGCCTTGGGACGTGCAGCAGCTGCACAAGCAGGAGATGGCAGCAGTCCATCAGCCAGTGCCTTACACAGATAAGGACTTCCCCTTTAACATGAAAAAAAATTTTGACAAGAAAACCCTGAAAATGCAGCACTCAAATAACAAGATTAAATTCTGCATGAGAACATCTTTGATGAAGTTTTCTGATGAAACAAGTGTTTCTTTCTTCTACTTTTTTTCTTTTTCTTTTCAATGCTAGTTTAGGTTTAAATTGTGTTATATGAATAATTAAGAAGTTGAAATGTAAGTATGATAATATTAAATTAATCCAAGTATTACAAAACTACGTACATTGTTCAGGGAGAACATTTCTGGAAAGGAAGTCAGGAAATTTTAGATATTTATCCTACTTTAAATAAAAATACTTTAAATTACTAAAATGCCAGAGATAAATCCAGTTTCCCAATCAGCTCTGTAGAAAACCATTCCCACACACCCTCAAAGACTAGTCTGGGATCACCCTAAGAGGTCAATGCAAATCTATATTAAGAGAACCATTTTGGGGACTGGGTTTCATAGTTTAAATTCTCACAAGAAGCAAATTAAATGGAATGATGATATTTAGGACTGGAAGATCAGTTCTGTTCACAAATATTCCTAACCAAAGCCTTTCCTCTTAGGTCTTATATGGTTAAAGTAAAACAAGACCAAGTGCTTCTGATCTCCCTTTAACAACTGTGAATTACCAAGGGTTTATGGTTTGTTAAATTGTGCCTGATAATTCCTGTATTAAATTCCCAGTGACCTTATCTGAGGTCAGTGGTGATTCCACACACCACCAGCAAACCCCACAGAGCCACTTCAGTGGAAAACTCCCTGTTTGTCCCTAGGCAGGGACTCTAAGGCAGGTGAGGAGATGGCAGACCATGCGTGCAGAGTCCATGGTTTGCCCTGGGACAGGGTGGAGCTGATGGGGCAGCACAGGGATGGTGCAGAAACACAACCAGACGGCCACCCCCATCTCTCCAGCAGCTGCACACCCTCCTGACAGGATGCACATCTACCACCTTCCCACTACCCACTTACTTTTTAGCTAAAGAGGAATTTACAAAGGATTTCCTCCTAGGAGAATGAGTCCTGCTGATTCCATGTAAGAACTGAAAAGTCTATTACCCAAAGCAACCCCACTCCGTGTTGGGGTCATGCCCTTCAAAGAACAGCTTGAAGAATGTTCCCCCCTTTCCAGGGGACCAAAGGGATAAAGTAATTGGTAATTTCTGGAGAGTGTAGTCCCAGCAGTGGGGCAGCCATATGAAATCTGGGAAGGGAAGACACAGCCACGCACTCCCAGCACACAGGCCAGCCAGGACAAGCCTCTGCTCTGCAGCCTGACAACTTGGATTCAGACAACCCCTCCACTGTAAAATCACCCCAAAAGCAGTTTACTTTATCTTGACAGGGTGTATCTGTGATAATCCCCATCACTGGTTTGTACACACACTCACATAACAGCTCTTTGAAGATGCTGTTTGTGAAATATTTTCCCAGGGCTAAAAATGAATTATGCAATAACATCCCAATCCCCAAATACCAGATAACTATATTTAATTTGTCCAGATTTGACGTGAAATTTTGGTCTTAAAAGTTCATCTTGAAAGAAAAAGCTACAAGAAAGTTTGTAGGGAAAGTCTCAGGCCCCAACCTAGGCTGTCATTTCAGAGAACCACGTCAAGGCAAATGCAGATGTAAACTCTGGCTGTGCAGTCTCATTTTAACAGCAAACACAGTTTTCTGGTTGGAAACACAACAGCAGATATGACTCAAAAATGTAAGGAGTAATTCTAGAACCACTGAACAACCCATGAACATTTGGGATTTTTTGCATTCAGTAAACTTTGCATTACAGTGTTTGTAATTCAAAAGTAATTACATTTTACATACACCAGGAGGTTGTTGTGTAGAAGTGTGATTTGAAATGATACTCAGAGACAGCTCTAGACCACAACTGGTGCAGGACTTTTGTCACTACATACATTATACCCTCTACTACCAAGGTTTCTCTAACAGAGACCTTTCCTGGGCCTTTCCACCAGTGCAGCTTCACAGGAACCCCAAAAAAGGAAACTAAACCCACACAAAGTCCTAAAAAAAAAAAAAAAAGTCTATCTTTGAACTGGCGCTCAGCAGCCTCTCAAGATGGATTAAGCAAAGGGAATTGCATAACCAGCATGGCCACAACAGGCTCACCCAGCCAAGGCATCAGTGCTGGAACCATGAAACAGGAAAGAAAATGCAGAACTCAGTACATGATGGAGCCTATGGTGCAAACATGAAAACCATATGGAGTTCTTGTGGTTTGTGTTACCCAGAAATGCTTTGCATGAACTAAGTCCACCACTTACCTCTGTAAGTTCTGTACAATGAACATACAAGGATTGGAAGGTTCGACCACAATCCCACCCATAGCACTTTGCATAGTACTGGTTAATAAGATAAAAAAAATAGCCCAGTTTTGCATCTAACTGGGGGATGAGAATTTAACACAAAATTGCCAGAACAGATCCACAAGTTTGTCCTCTTCACCCTCCCCGGAAGAGACACCATTTGGTAAGTCTTGTGTCTATGGCTATGCTGAGTGTTGACCCAGGATATTGAACCTGTGATTGAAGCTGTGTTGATAGTGTTCTATAGAGCTACTCTGCAGTTAATGTATTTATCACCAGCAACCCAAAAGAGCTGTGTATATGTTGCATTCACTAACCTGTGCTATCTGTGCCCCCAGCTGGCTCTTTGGAATGTGACCAGACCTGCAGTTCACAGACCATTCGCCCACCTGTGTCAGGCCTCAAGTCACGTTTTTGCAACATTAAACTGAGAGTCACAGGATTGCTGTGGATAAATTACTGCAGAAATACGAGTGTAGATCATTCAGGCAGGGATAGAACAGGCCCAGAAATATTCGAAGGATGAGAACAAGTATAGTAGAGTGAGTGTATAAATCAGCTGAAAATAGTGCTGTTTTCAGGAGCTTGTTTATCTTGCAAACAAAAGGAAACCAAAAGTTCCCCATTTCCTGAAAAGGTTGCAGATGTAGAGTATCAGACTCTGAAGTCAGAAGATGAGGTACTTAAAACATCGTTGTCTTTTGAGAAAGAAACATGGAAGAAAGTGAAAAAATTATCTAGATATTCTTTTAAATAAAAATGAGCAACTAGAAATACTACTGTCTGTGGTTGAAAGACAGGAGTAAGAGCTGCAGGAAAGTCCAAGGAAATCACTTGATCAAATCCCACATGAAGCACTCTAATTCAGTGCTGCACAGCCTCATCCTGCAGCACCCTGCTGCCCCTCATGCCACCCCACAAGGCAGAACTGTGTTGGGAGCGGCAGCGATGCCATCTGAATGCAGACACAGCCCTGATGAGGGAGTTCAGACAGATCCTTGTAAGGCATCAGAAAGCTGTTCCACAAGGATGCACAGACATCCACCCATCAGCCAAACAAAACTGAGCAGAAAAGCTGTGCTGGCAGATTTGACAGTGTAAAAATCCCAAACAGAAGTCCTGCAATACTTTTGTAATTAGCCTGTGTTCTCAGGGGATTATCCTAGTACTGGATTTGCTTTTAGCAATCTGAAAGCTTGGCCACTAATCCAACAGGCCCTGTGTGATTTCACATTTAGCAGGGCTGGAAGCACTGACAGCAGGTCTGCTAAAAGCAGAGATAATATCCATAGTCTCAGATATCACTTACACCTGGCAATGGTCTGGTGCTGTAAGATCCTGCATTTAGAACACAAGTCAGAACCTGCCAGCCCCACTCCTGTCAGCAAAGGCTGCAGAGCTGCCACCACACCTTGCACTGCTGTTGCCAGACACACGAAGAACCAAATCACCCCCAACTCTTTTGTCACCAGGTGAGCTCTGACAGCTGGCAGTGTTCTCCCCTCTCAGGCTCTGGGACAGGTCCATCAGCAGGACCGTACAAAAGGATTCATTTCTTAGGCCTTGAGCTCAGACAAAGCATTAAAAATCTTCTCTTAATAAAACAACCAGCAGAAGGGAATTTTGTATTTTTGGTGAAGAAAGACTTGTATGACTAAAGGTAAAATACATAATAAGTTTGTTCTTAAGCCACCCAAAGTACACAGTATAGAGCAGGGTCTTCTGGCAACCCCACTCACTGCTTGCTTTCTAAACCTTTGGAAAGAGCTGCTGTATCTTTAGATCCTCAAACATTGGATTTGGCTGGCATTTTAGAAAAATACTGATGTTTGTGTAACAGAGCACCCCCTCGGTTTGCCCTGGTGGCCAGAGTCATTCCAATGGGGTGAAGCTGTACACAGAGCTCAGGCACCCCACCCACCCCTTAAGCCCTTAATCCTCTGCCTTGGACAACTGCTTACTCCTCACTACAAAAATTATTTATGCTGCAACATCTAATCCATCACAGGATGGCAGCTTATGCTGGAAAACACTGCACTGCCCCTTCCTTTGGGGCTTCCCGTGCACACTTGCCTTCCCCACTGCAGGCAGGACTGACTGACCTACTTGGTTCTAGTTCAACAATTCTCAACAAGTTACAACCAAGAATGACAATTTAAACCAAAAAGTATAGCCATGCCATACAAAATCCTACAACAATAGAATTTCAAAATACAAAATATGAACATCTAAAGTATAAAATTACTCACATAGACACATATAACTTTTTATCAGCTCCACTGCCAACAGTCTGCCAGGACCATGCACTGTTCAAATTAGGTATTCAACTTGACAGTATGTGGAGTGTTTTGTTTCATTTGTGTTTGGATTGTGTTTCAAGTACAAGGGTTGTCATCAGAAGTCACAAACAAACAAAACTGAAAAATAATACATCAGACAAAAGCTCAGTGTGACAGAGACAGGCAACATCCCCCCCAGGCCAGACATGGGATGGCTGTTTTCAGCCACAGGAACAGCCTTAGATATTTAATGTGGAAAGGGGCATTTTAAGCTTTTCCTCCTATACCTCAATGCATTTACACACACAAAGTTGTGTTCTTCAGTCACCACTCAAAGCAAACACCATTATCTTTATTCCCTTCTGGGCAGTGAAGCTGTGAGTTATAAAGTTGCTGCAAGCCTGAGCAGCAGCATCCCACTGCCCATCCAGCGACTCATTCCATTTATTTCAAAATAGTCTGCATTCCACACCCCAAAAATGTTTTGCAAAGCACAGAAAACAACCCTGGACTGTGCCAGAACTAAACAGCTACTTCTGACTTTAACCTAAAGAAATTCCCCCTCTAGAAAGAAGGAACATACCCTTCCGCTCAAAGGCAGGCTGTCGAACGGCTGCTCCACACTCTCATCCTAGGAGTGCAATTCCATTACATAAGTAGAGCCAAATGAAAATTGTTCTCAAACCATGTCATGAAACGTCAGTGGGAACTGCTCTGAAAGTCAGGGGACCAGGCACAGCAAGCAGGACTGACAGGAAGCCTGGGCACGCAGAGAAGGGCTGTGTGATTTCCCGGGAGCATCAGGCTCTGGTGTTTGCTGTGTCCCTGGAAAGCCTTCCCAGCACAACCCTGAGCCCCCATAAAGCAGCTGGTGGAAATGCTCTGCAGCATCCACCTGCTAACACTGATCCAAGTCTCTCAGTATGAATGAGTTACATCATATTCTCAGGAAGCCATAAATACAGCGCTGGTGTTGTTTCCTTCAGAGCAACAAAGTCAGCACAAGGCGACAGTTTGTTGAACATTCCTGCACTCCATCAGCCCAGCAAGGCTCCCACCCACCAGCCCCAGAAGTGTCATTTCAGAGCTCCAGCACACAGTCAAAGACAAGGACAGGCAGCAGGCACCTGCCATGCTGAGCCAGCTGATGCACCTGCACGCTCAGCCCGGCCACACTGCACTTCCAGGGCTGACAAGAACAAGATGCTGCACTTGGTCTCAGAGCATTCTCTGGTTTTTCTTGGGTGGAAAGAGCAGCAGGGGGAGGGATAGGAAAGAATATCCAAACCACTGTGACCCAAATTGATTTGTCTGCTTTACAACTTCACAGTCCCATTTCTAGGTGGCACAAGAACAACTCAGGATCTGATCTGAGATCCCAGGGAAGGAACTGGGTATCAGAGACCACTGAGAACCCCTTTTAAGCCAAGTGGAATTTGCCAAGTCAGACTCTCCACTCAAATGCAGTTTTTTTAAATAGGGAATAATAAACAGGCAATCAAACCCCAGACGGACCACACATGGATGTTACTCCACCGAAGGCCAGCCCTGCAGTGACACACTTGCCATGCTAGATCATAGGAAAGGCCACTTCCATCACACAGAGGCTGGAAGTCTGACCCAAAGTGTTGGCTGCAGGTTCAAGTCATTATTTTTCTGATGTATCAGCAAAAAACTTATTCAGCTCTTTTCTAAATGCTCAAACACTTGAAATAATGGGAATAACTCCCAAATGTTTCAGTTATTTTCTCCAAATTTCCCTTTTGTTGAGTCTCTGAACAATGACCTTCTTCAACAGAAGTTGCTGTGTGCTGCATGTAAAGTGAGAACTGCCCATGGGAGGAAGAGAGTCCATCAAGTTTGGCAGACACTTCTGCTTTGCCAGAAGTTTCTTTTACCCTTTATTTTATATTTCTCTTTCAAACTCAATTGTCTTGGCCAGACTGCACTTCTCCTCCTCTCCTGCAAGGACTCCATCTGGACACAAATGGAACATTGCTTATTTTAATTTTAGCCTTAGATGAAGAAGCTGTTGGGAAAAGTTTGTTGTAGGTTACACTATGGAAGCTGACCCTGGTCCCAAAAGGGATATTGAGACTTCTGCTGCTTCTGGGGAGGAAGCATACAAATTTAAAAAAAAAAAAAAAAAGTTTGGTTTGGGTTTGGTTTTTTTTTTGTTGTTGTTTGGTTTGGTTTTAATTAATTTTAAACTCTGTCTCAGAAGGCCAAATGTTTTTAAAGCCAAAGCCTTATCAGACTCATTCCTCTTGTCCTTATTCCAAGAAATGACCATAGGGTGGATGGAAAGAGATGGGCCTTCCTTGTACAGGGATAAACACTCACAGAAGGAAGGTCCATGAGGAATTGTGTATTTAGTGGAGGGGTAGGGTGACACACTCTCAAGTACAGCTCGTCATGCACTAGATGCTTCTTAGCTCAAAGGTACACAACTTACATATTTCACTTATTTTAAAATAAACATTAAAACATCAGTTTGTCTCCCCAAACCTCAGCTCCCTCTCAGAATATACTCCTTTCCCACATTCACAAAGATAGTAGCTTTTCTAGTACCACATATTTCCTCTAATTCTATGCTTGCTATCAAAGCCTCCCAGTAACTTATGGGAGGAATAGCAAGGGAGGGAAGTCAGGCAGGTGATTAAGACTAAAAGAATAGGACAAAAAAGAAGAGAAACAAAACAGCCAAACACCAGAGACCCATCAGGTATCCCCAGAATCCATCTCAGTCTGAGCACACCCTGGGCAGGCAACACGCAAGCCCGTGGCTCCGGTTCAGAGCCCTCCCATGCCCAGAGCAGCAGGCTCGGTGCGGGAGGCGCCACAGGAAAGGTCGCAGCCAGCCCTGGGAACAGTTTAGGAAAAGCAAACTGCAGCCCTGCAGTTGGGAGCGCTCACTGCTGTGCCAGCTGCACTTGGGTCTCCCGTGGAAGCCGCTCCGCTCTGATCGCCCGGAACAGCGCCAGGCAGCCCTGAGAGCTGCAGCTGGGCACGGCACGGCACGGCACGGCCCCCCAGCCCTTCCCCTTCGTGCTCCGAATCCCCCAGCGGAGCCGGGAGCGCGGATCCGCTCCCAATTCCCCAGCGGAGCCGGGAGCGCGGATCCGCTCCCAATTCCTCCCGAAATCCCCTCGGAGCCGGGAGCGCGGATCCCCCGGCGCAGCCTCTGCCGCTCCCGCCACACTGGACCCGGACCGCCTGACATTCCCAGGCTGCAGCTTCCCGGCCCTTTTCCGTGCCGAGGCAGCTGCGAAGGGCTCGTTCTGTTCGTGAGTCACAGCTGAAGAGGGACCACACGTACCATCCCACACTTCTGTCCAGGTGAGACGCCGCCTTCCATCACCTGTTCCTGCTCGCTGCCAACGCTCTCAAACGCCCTCGGTTATTTTTAAGTAACTGCAACTGCGATTTGACTGTTTAAGCTGGCAAATAAGGTGAAACAGCCATGCGTTCTACAAACCGCTAACAACTTAGGACACAAAGAAGCGGTTGTAACTACCTACAGAAACCTGTACAGAAACTACTCCACACCGCGGAGGCTGAGCCAGAACAGACGGAGGACACACAGGCAAGGACCCCCCTCGTTTGTCGTAAGAAAAATATCTTTTCTAAGCAACTATTTTTGTTTTAGTTTATGACTGAGGAAACATAACTATATAAAACTCATAGTTAAAACAGAATTTAAAGTAAAATATCTAAATTATAAATTTTACTATTAAAATAGAATACTAAAGCAAACGATTTCTTTCTTTGAGACACATTTTACTACTTTTGAAGCCCTAGTTTTAGGACAATAAAGCTACTAATTATTAAAATGTTTTATTGATGCAGTGCCCTGGGTTTTATCTAGGGTAGAGGTGATTTTCTCCCCGTAGCTGGTACACAGCTGTGTTTAGGTTTGGGATGAGAACAACCTTGATAACACTGTGATGGTTTAGCTGCTGTTGAACAGGGCTTGCACCAAGCCAAGGACTTTCCTGCTTCTCATGCCCTGCCAACACAAAGGGGCATGAGGAGCTGGGGTGGACATTGCCAGGACAGCTGACCCATTACTTGGTTGGGGGGGGGGGGGGGTTATTT
>JAWWLZ010000012.1:353138-399316 GCA_035041345.1 Poliocrania exsul | reverse complement strand
CACATTCACCAGTCCCTAATTCCAACATGGTAATTCAGAGATAGGAAGGATCTCAGTGGGGAAATTTTGAGGCTTAATTAAAAAAGAAATAATACTTCAGCTCGATCTGAAAATGATCCTACATGCAAAGAGCTCAAGCATTGCCCAGGTTTCCATGTAAGTATCAGGGTTTGCATAGACACTTTGCAGGCTCCAATCTTCTGATGCTAAAAGCTTATGGGCTCAGAATATTGCAGGTCCTTGTCTAAAAATCAGAAACAAAAAGAGAATGAAAACTAGCTTCTCAGAAAAACAAAGCTGTTACATTTCAGATTTCAAGAGAGCACAGGGACTGCTACACAGTAAGAAGAAATGAAACAATTACTGGTGCGTTTTGCAAGACAGAAATACACTTCTGCCCTTGAGGTGTCCGGCCCCCGCGCCCAAAGGAGCCTGCACTGCCCTCAAGAGCCCACAGCTTAAACGAGAAATACACAACCTTATCTCCACTGCCCTGTGTACCTGCTGGCTCTGCTCGGCGTGTCCTTCAGAGCATGTGCCAGGAGAACACCATGAGTGCTCCCACCCACGCAGCAACTGTGGCCACGGACCGCTGCCTCCTCCCTACAACATCTGGATCAGGAGCAAGAAGCACCGTTAATGTGTACAGAGTCATTCACACTTCTGTTCTCCCCTTACCAACTGCAGCTGCAGAGAGGACATACCCACAACAGGCTCGGAGGGGCCGCTGCTCCTCATGGGGCCACGGTGACATTCACAGGACACACATCCATTCTCAGCTACTGTCCAAGGGGACACGGTCCCCACCAGCACCCTGAGGAGCAGCTGAGGAGAGACACGGCTCGCTCGGTGCTGTGTCCTCACATGCCACACCTGAGGGGTCTCAAAGACACAGCAGTGAGGAACTGAGACACTCTGGAGGTCACTGCTGCCCTCATGGACCCTCCCTGAGCCGTGCCAGACCCTCCCTCCCTGAGCCATGCCAGAGGTCACTGCTGTCCTGACCCTCAGGTCCTTGGGACACAGAGTCCAGAGTGCTCTCCTTTACACCACAGGACTGCCCCACAGTGTGTTACTATTTAAATAAAAATGCCATTTGCTATTGGTGCCTTTCCAGGAGGTCCTTCAGTTTCACCAGTATCACCTTAAACTTTACCCATTTACCTACCAGCCCTAAGACATCTATTCACATGGTAGTTGTAACATCCTCTCTCCACATCATCTTTTTCCTTTAAAAACCCAACCAAACAAAAACAAATGCCTTGATGACTAGAGCTGAAACACAAAGACAGGATGGCCATTGCTCCAATGGGAGAACTACCAGGCGGAGGTAAAGAGCAGGCTTTGAGTGTGCTCAGGGTAACAGCTGCTCTGCATTCACCCACGCAGGTTCCAGAACACACCTAAGCTGATCAACCTTTACAGCGTCTGCAAGAGGTACAGAAAACAATACACCAAGGACATAATTTTACTTATTGGAGAGAAAATATTCATTTCTAGTTATTGCCAGGTTGCATTCAGGTTTCAATCTGCTCCAGACACATCAGCTACTGACTTGGAGAAAAAAAGCAAATTATTTTCTAAAAGACATAATGAGTTTTTTCCCAGCTCCAAGGCACATATTTTCCAGTTACCCAGTGTTTCACTTGCCAAATAGAGCAGCATTATATCTATATATGTTCTGCCCTCCCCACAAAGGATAATCCACCCCCACAAATATTCTGGCAAAGAAAAGCAGACAGCAGATGTGATTTCTTCTAGGAGATCCTCTAGAATGTAAATGTGACTGACTTGAGAAGCCAGTTCCATCTCCCATGTTACACTAACACACGGACATGCTCCTGTGTGCCAGGCTGCTGGAAGCTTAAAGTTAACAGCCAGCTGCACACACAGGTTCCTGCAAGGGATTTACTGCATATCTCCATGCCTGACTGACATTAGAGGGGTTTTTACAGAATACTTTGACTGGGAATACTCGTATCTCTCATACTTCCTATGAAACCAGTGCTAAAAATACAAACTGGTCCTTGAATACATCCCCTTAACCCTTTGTGTCAGCAGATCCCTGTGCACCAAGCCCCAGTTCACAGCACATGGGCTCATGCCCACAGGAAAGAGGCAGCCCAGGGCTGGAAGGCAATGGGTTAAAGTCAGAAGAAAATAGATCCTCTGGTCAAAGCAGGAGCATGCCCTCAAACATCACCAGACAGTGAGATGTCACCACTTGGAAAAATACTCTGCACCCCTGCTGGGAATGCTGTGGTGTGGGAACATGGTCATTTCTAATAGGCAGGCCAAGATTATTTGGAAGTAAGAGTAGCAAACAGAGTACATAATGAAATCCTACTGAGATGTTCTTTCTGTCTCTAGGAACGAAGGTCCTGTACAATGATCAACGCCAGCACAAACTCCTCGGGAAACAACTGCAGCCACCGCACGGCAATAACCACCACAGTCATTCCACTGCTCTACTGCTTCATCTTCCTCACAGGGCTCCTGCTGAACGCCCTGGCAGTCTGGGTCTTCCTCTACGTTTCCAGTACAAAGAGCTTTATTGTTTATCTCAAAAACATTGCTGTGGCTGATCTCCTCATGAGCCTGACGTTTCCTTTCAAAATCCTTGCTGATTCAGAAATTGCACCTCCAGAGCTCAACCTGTTTGTGTGCAGATACTCTGCAGTTGTGTTCTACATGAATATGTACATTGGGATCACCTTTTTTGGCCTCATAGGGTTTGACAGATACTACAAAATTGTAAAGCCTTTGTTCACGTCCTTTGTTCACACAGTTAACTACAGCAAGGTGGTCTCTATAATAATATGGCTGTTGTTAATGCTCCTGTCATTTCCAAATATGATTTTAACTAATGAAATCACTGAAGACAATTATTCCAGAAAATGTATAGGTCTTAAAAGTGAGCTTGGCAGACAGTGGCACAAAGCAACAACTTATATTTGCACAGGGATTTTCTGGGTTGTTTTTTTTCTGCTAATCATATTTTATGCTTCTATATCCAAAAAAATATACAGCTCTTACAAAAAATTCCGAAGGAGCTCAGACGTGGCCAAGAGGAAAACCAGCCGGAACATATTCAGCATCATGTTTGTGTTTGTCATTTGCTTTGTGCCCTACCACCTCTGCAGGACCCCATACACCATGAGCCAGACCAGCTCCCAGTTCACCTGCCAGTCCCAAAAGTCATTATACTACGCCAAGGAGTTCACTCTGGTGCTGTCTGCTGCAAACGTCTGCCTTGACCCCATTATTTATTTCTTCCTCTGCCTCCCCTTTAGAGAAAAGCTGTACCAAAAGCTGCATCTCAAGCTGAAAGCTTCAAGTGAGGTTGAAATTTCTAAATCCAGAAGATCAAATACACTTCGGGAAAGTATAAACATCTTGTAGTTTCAGGTCTGTACAATTATGCACATTTCAGGAAGTCATTAATGAATGCAAATGCCCCAAAGAAACAGAGCAGATGAACAGAACCAGCAACAAACTAAAGAGGTTTCAGCGCAAAACATCAAGTGCTGTTTCTCTGTATAAAACCATTATTGCATGTGCCAATATATTCCCTATGTGCTGTTTCAGCTGATGCTGTGATTGCATTTGGGTGTGACAACCCTCCTGGATCTTGAAAACAGAGAGAGGAGTAACTGGAATGGCACATTTTGGAGCTCCAGGCTGTGGGTTTCTGAAAGGATCGTCCAACAGACCCCAAACCAAACAGATTTGCTGCTGTTCTTACAAAGCCAGGCATGACACAAGGACAGCCACAGAACAGCAGGACAGCCCTGGGAACAACCAATGGCTCCACTTCAACTGGGGCAGAGCCCTTGGAAGCAACACAGTGATGGTCAGCACGAGTCACTCGAACTTGGCCTCCACCAGCCAACCCAAGGGAACTGAGCTGTGAGGGGAATCTTACTCTTGTATCTACTGGGTCACAGAGCAAAGGGCTGGAGGCAATGCACAGCTTAAGGAAGGTCTCCATGCCCACAACTAGGCAGGGAAAGATAACAAAATAAATTTTAAAAGAAAATCAAAAAAGTAGACAACAAATCCTCAGAGATCCATACAAAGCCCAAAAAAACCTTGGTTTTATATATAAATATATAGAACTTCTATTAAGGGAAACATTCTGTAAGATTAAGAATTAAACATGATTATTTGTCACCGTTGGGCACCAAGTGTCAGACTATTTCTACAAGATGTGATGCTCGATCAAAGCCAGGGTTTAAAGAGGATCCTTCTATAAAGTAAGGAGCACAGTTACACTGCACCGTCTTCCTCAGGACTTCTCTGAACTAACAGGAATACAAACACATTCACACCAAACTGTAGCCACTCCCTCCCTGCTGGTGCAGGAAGAGGCAAGAACATCACAGAGCCATCTGTGAACACACAGGTACAGCTGCCTAGAAACTCTGAGGACATTTAAATCCAGAAAGAATGGTTTGTTGGTTTTCCCATGCTTTTGGCACAGTGATAAAGCATTTGTCTGTACCAAGGTAACAGCTGAAAGCCACCAATCTGCTCTATACAAATAAAATCTTTTATAACTATTTTTCAGTGCAGCTTTGGTTTTTTTTCAATTGATTTTATCATTGTACAGGGAAAACCCACCAGAACATAAAGTCTCTGCTAAAGCCTTCAGGCAGTGGCTCTGGAAGATCAATGCTTCCATTTTACTTGAAGAAACTATAGGAACATTTATATTGTTTCCTCACCTCAGCAGATTACTGATATTAAAACAACAAGAATCTACATGCAAGAACCAGGGGAAAGGATGGTGACCAACAACCTTGTTCAAAAGGGACACTACATATAATTCTCATTGAAAAAATCCTCCACCAGGAGCTTCACTAGTCAAAAAACACCCTGTGCCCCTCTTCCTGCTGCAAATATACCCTGTGAGTGACAAGTCCCAAATAACACCAGTGTCAAACCAGGCCCCTGCTCCATCTCCCCAGCCTTGCTTCTCACTTTGCTAGATTAACTGGCACCAGGTGCTTTTTCAGCACTGGGTCAATTCCACATCTTTCCCAGCACACCATGTCTCAGATATGCCAAGCCAGCTCCTCACACACACACACAGGGAACTCATGTTCACATGCCTGTTCTCCTCCTAAACACCTCTGCAGAAAGGGCAGGCCATTTCTCAGTAAAGGTTTTACCAACTACCATATATTTTTTCTTTTTATACCTGGAAGTATTTCCTGAGTTGTAAACTGACTACAGAAAAGAAGAAAAACCAATAGGCAAAAACACACAGACACAAACAACTGCCAGTGCTGCAGTTTGGGTTTTAAAAACCCTGCAAGTATTACAAGATCAGCTTTGCATAAGCAGAACACCATAAAATGAGTCCATGTTTGCTCACAACTGGACATGGGATCATTCCAGATTATGAAGCTTCACAAACATTTTGACAAATATGGTCTGAACTTTTAGCTTATGACTAAATGTAAAACCAGACATTCTTCATCTGTTCCTTCACAAAGCTCTGGTATGGGGTTTGTAAATTCCTGTGGATTCTCAGCTACAACCAAGTGCCACCAGCTGGAGTTTCAGTATCACAATCAGTACCTCACCCCAACATGGTGTCAGACCTTTTCTCACAACATACAAAAAAACTTCCCCTACTGCCCTAATGTGTCATTTTTATTTTCAATAGTGCTTGGCAAATGTCCAAAGGCTTAGAGTATTAATTGAGATCAGTAGAATCGCTACAGGCCTTCAAATCAACAAATTAGGGTGGAACTCTAAAACAAACATGAGATTCCCAAAACCTGGAATTTCATGCAGGAATATTACAATGAGTGAGGACCAACTACATTGCAAATTCCTGATTCCAGACAGATTTTAAATGTAAGATATATGAGGGAGAAGGGGTGGGATGCAACAGAGTTTCAGGTTTGTAAAAACAAAAGCAAAGGAACAGCCACTGATTCCACACATTCACAGCCCCAGGGCAGGGATCTGGGACTGACCAGATGAACTGGAGCTGACATACCCACACATCTCATGACCCTTACATACATGAACACATGAAAAACACCTAAATCTTCAGGCCTGACACCAGCAGGAGGGGGTGCTGAAGGCAGTGCCTGCTGGGCTGTGGGGGTCAGCCAGACCACAGCTCCCATCTCCATCCCAGCCAGCGCCCTGACAGGGCCAGATCAAGCACCTCTGATCATCTGCCCTCCACAAAAGCTCAATGAGAATCATAACAACCGGTGAGATTGGCCACAGCAGCACGCCTGACCCAGCTGTTTCACAGCCAGTTCCCCACCACTCGTTTGCCCCACATGGTGCCAGGGGCAGTGTGGGTGTGGGGACACAACCCTCGCCTCCCCCTCTCCCAGGAACAGGAAAGAGAAGGCTCTGGGCTGGTCCTTGGGCACTTACGTCTTTCTGTCACCACTCTTTTGGGTAACTCCCACGTGATTTAGCCATTTGAACTCTGGGTTTAACTGCGTCAATCAGCTCATTTAAAAACCACAGCCACGTTTTCAGAGTCCCGTGGAGACAGCCAGGAGAGAAGGTCACACACCACTGGGCTGGGAGAGTGGTCGCTGAGAGACACCAGACCTTAGCAGATCAATGCTTAGAAGACCCCAGGCCACAGGGACAGGTACGTGGTTTCAGTCTTTGTTTCAGCCATGAATGTACAGCCTGAAATCCAGTGGTGCCACACATGCAGGGGCTCAGGTGTTCACAGCCCATCCTCACTGGGTCTGTAGCCAGTGTCACCTGGCCACGGCCACGCTGTGCCCTCGGGGGCTCCAGCTCCAACCAGGGGTTGGTTTGCTCTGTGCCTCCCCTCCCTGTGCAGGACGAGGACAAGCCAGGCTGCACAGAGCAGGAAACTGCAGTGCCTGGGACCAACCCAGCCACCAGCAGCACTGCCTGCCCTCACCCTCCCCACGAACAGCCAGGCTCGGTTCCACCCAGATACCGGTGCTCAGCACAACAGAGAGCTGCAGAAAGCCAAATACAAGGACTAAACTGCTTCCTCCCCATTTCAAACAACCAGAGGATCTGCAATCATTTTGCTTTACCAATTATGCTTGTCTGGATATATATTTTACAGCAGAAATTATATGTGCAGTTGCAGTATTTCTGTTATATTGTATATTAAAGTTAGGAATAATATAAAGAAATAGAAGTGTTGCATTCGGATGCTACTCAAGACATAAATGAATTGGTTTCCATTCCAAGAAATTCAAAGGAACACCCTTTCCTACAGCAGCCTGCAGCACAGCAAACAAACAAGCCCCTTGGTCATAGAGTCACATATTTAGTTGAAATAGGACCAAAATTTTCTCCTTTTCTTCCCTATAATTTCTAGTGAAGCCTACAAAGGAAATGAACAACATTACTTGTTATCTGCTTCTTTCAAAATGTGCTTTTCCTAAAAGTTTCATTAAAAAACATGATTAATTTGTTCAAGTGGGAATAGAGAGCAGTGCATAGACCTCAGGACTGAGCAGAACCAGTTGCTCACCCATCTGCCATATCCACATAGTTGTCTGCCAGTGCAGTCACTCAGAAAGCTCTACAGTTTCAGGAACAAATCCTAATATGTTCCTAACTCTTCTCTCCTGAGTATCTGGAAAGTAGCATGAAAAGACAGAAAAATATTTCCTTTAAATTGCACCTTTTCTTTGAAATTAATCAAATAAAATTCTAAGAGAATAACTACTGTCTCTTAGGAAAGGTGGGTGTCATTGGTATCCTCTTGATTCTTTTTGTAGGTCCTTGATACCTCAAGTCAGCAAAGTCAACTCGCACAAGCAGTTTACAATGTCAAGCAACGTTTCAGAATGCCATGTCTATGAAGAACTGGAACCTTTTACCTATTTTTACTACTTGATTTTTCTTGTGGGCATTATTGGAAGCTGTTTTGCACTGTGGGCATTCACACAGAAGGATCAGAAACAAAAGTCTATGAGCATCTACTTAATCAACCTCCTCACTGCAGATTTCTTGTTGACTTTGACATTGCCAGTGAAGATTATTGTTGACCTAGGGATTGCGTCCTGGAATCTGAGAATATTCCACTGCCAAGTTACGGCCTGTTTCATCTACCTGAACATGTATTTATCCATCGTATTTCTGGGATTTGTGAGCATGGATCGCTGCCTCCAGCTGGTGCACAGCTCTAAGATCTACCGCATCCAGGAGCCCGGATTTGCCAAGACATTGTCTGCAGTGGTGTGGGCGATGCTGCTCCTCATCACTGTGCCCAACATGGCTATTCCCATACAACACATCGAAGAAAGACCCGGTGCAGGATGCATCGATTTCAAAACGAAGTTTGGGAGAGACTGGCACGTGTTCACTAATTTCATATGCACAGCAATATTCCTGAATTTCTCGGCTGTGATCCTGATTTCCAATTGCCTCGTTGTCAGACAGCTGTGCCGCCACAAGTACAGCGAGAGCTACGGCCGCGTGCGGAAGGCGCTGACCCACACCCTGCTGGTGACGGCCGGGTACCTGCTGTGCTTCGTGCCCTACCATGCCGTGCGCATCCCCTACACGCTGAGCCAGAGCGACACCATCACCAGCTGCCCCCTCAAACGGGCCCTCTTCAAAGCCAAGGAGTCCACCCTGCTGTTTGCAGTCTCAAACCTCTGCTTCGACCCCATTCTCTATTACCACCTTTCCAAATCATTCAGACTGAAATTCGCAGAGGCCTTTGCAGCGCCGAAGGACACACAGGCTCTCCCGGCCGTGGAGCTGCAGCACAGCAGTGAACAGCAGACACACAGCCCTGACGGCGAAACAGGGGCAGAGAGAGCCCCGCTGGGCAGCTGCACATGAGAACACCACAGCCCACAACGCTCCTGACAAATCATGAGCCCAAGCAGAAGGAAAATACCTGATCAAGAAATCCCCTTCGCTGTGTTACACACACGCAGTGGGTCTGAACTCACACAGCTTCAGTGATGCCTCCCACAAACAGCCCAATGGACAGTGGTGATCCAGCAGGGATCAGCACACGTAAGAATATGTGTTCAGACTCAAATATACTTTAGAATTATTTATGGCAAACAGCTGAACTCACCTTTACTAAGTTAAATATTGTGTATTTACTATTTGAAGTGACTTGGTGCAATCAAGTGCAGAAATTATTTAACTAAAGTTCTCCAGCCACAAAGGTTTTTTCACACATATGATTAAGCCAAAAGCATTTCAAGGTCATTATTTCCTCCAGAAAGGGATTTTAAACTGCACCGATTAAAAATTATTGTATTGGCTCATATCATACCTGTGGGTTTTATAAATAAATTTCTTGTTCTTGCCAAGTTCCATTGCCTGTCCTTGCTGCTGCTTCAATGAGCATGAAAAAGCTAACATATAATTATAGAAAATTCAAGCAAACTTTAAAACAGAGTATAAGTATTCAGCATGTTCTCTTTGCTTGATTTCTCTTCATAAAAGTTCATAAAACAGCAGCAAAGTTGATTAAAATTCTAACATACAGTTACTTCCAAAACTTATGAATATGCAGAATAATTAGTAATCAAATTTAAAAATCAATTTTGCACTGGCAAAATCCAGCTAGTTAGATTAGTTCCATCTGCAAATCAAAGCTATTTCAGAAAAACAAGCTATCTTTTTCTAGTTTTTGAGTAACACGAATAAAATACAAATCATACTTTAAACAAGCATTCAAAATGGCTCATTCAGTATTTTCATAACAATTCTCCAGCAATAAATCACAACCCAAACTTTGTGGGCTAAGAAATCTAAAGCAAAAAAACCTGGAGTTACCACATGATACTCTCACATGACCCTGCATGGATTGAAAGGAATTGATATTTTTAAAAAGTTATCCCTGTTATTTAAATATAATAATAGTTCTTAAGTAGGTACATTCCAGTTTGAGGCCTGTTCAATATTTGGGGCTGTTTCCCAGCACAGTGGAAAACATGAGAACCCACCTGCATGAGGACTGGGATCTAGAATGTTATTCATGGGGGTTCCTGCAGTTCTCACGTGCCTACGACAAGCACAGCAGCAGCAGCCAAAACTCCCGGCTGGATCAGCAGGGAGTGGGCAGGGGAAGAGTCACCACCCTGTCCCACAGAGGTCAGAGCTGTTTCAGATATGTTGGTGTTCATTCTGCCCAACTCCAGGATAAAATGTTCTATTTAGCAAGCTGTTGTTGGGCTCTGGGTTGTGGTGGGTCACTGTGGGGCCTGTCCCTGAGCCCCAGTGGCCACCACACTCCTCTCCCTGGAAACTCTGCTGTCCCATCAGGCAGCACCACAACACAAGCACAGTCACTCACCAGGGTGTGGGCAAGGGGTGGCACTGGTCACTCACCAGGGTGTGGGCAAGGGGCGGCACTGGTCACTCACCAGGGAGATGGGGAAGTGTGTGGCGTCCTGCAGGTGCCGAAGGAGGTCATAATTGGAAGGGAAAATCGGTTCTCTCAGCCTCTCCCTCTTGGCTGACTTCTCACTCATGGCTGAGGTTCCTCAGTCCAAGGAAGGGGTGACACTCCCACGAGACTCCACAGGCATCGGAGAAAAGATCTGAGACATGGAAAGCAAAGATTTAAGGTAAGTGTAACCTCCAGCCTCTGAAAGCCAGCAGCAGATATAGGATTTGCTCTTGCTTACAGCTACTTGTTAAATATCTGAAGATTCTCAAAGATGGACAAAGCAAGGGCAATTGCAATCAAGCCTGAGATTTAAGATACATGAACATATTATACCTCTGTGCACATCTCCATGGTTATTAGATGAGTTTTAACCTAGAGATATTCAGTCAGGGAAAAAGCATTCTGGTTTGGAGCAATCTGCACACTCCTCTTGTTACTGTGACACACAAACCACAGTGAGCTGTTTCAGCAACTGAAGGAAATAATGAGAAAGGGGAAGTCAGAGGTGACAAGAGACACTGCAGACAGAGGCATAGAAGTGCTTGAAACCACCAGCATGACAGTTATGGGGCAGAAACAGGGTCCCACTGTCCTGCAAGTGATAGATCTGGGCAGTCCATCCAAAACAAGGGGAAATCCAAAGGAAGAAACAGGAGATTCAAGAGTCATGCAGAACAGAAAGAATAAAAGGGGTCAAACTGATTTGAAAACAAAGCCAGTGTAACACACAGTGCTCAGACACCGGGGCTGGGGGCAGGAAGGGGAGCAGGGACAGGATGTGTGTCTGTGTGTGTCAGTGTGCAGGAGGACAAGCAGGACAGCACAGAGGAGTGTGCAGTCACAGCAGAGATGCAGAGAATGGAGGTGATGCACTGACACAGAGACAGCAGAGACTGGGTGCCAAAGGCTGTCGAGGGAAGGAGTAAGGTGGTGCTGGGGCATGGAGGGATGTTCTGTGGCAACACAACAGCAGCCGTGGGCAGCAAAGGCATCCTAAGCATGCAGAAATCAAAGGCAAACCTACTGGAAATTCTGAACCAAAATCTGCCTTAAAGTCACTCTTGTCTACATCATCAAAAATACTAGTAGTTCCAGAGTCAATGCCCACAAGTTCCACAATACCACAGTCCTAATAATTGCAATGGAAAAACCAAGTGTCAGTCACAGGAAACTCAAGCACTCTGCCTCTTTAAGAGCTGTGGCTTTCAGTTTGTCCTGAGTTATTCAGATCACCAGACAGCTGCCAATTCAGTACATCTGCACCAAATCAGCAATATTTATAGTTATACACAGGAATGAAGTTAATAGATCCTTTTCAGTCTTCTCAAACAAGAGCAGACAAGGAGACAGAGTAAAACCCCCAATATCTCATATCTGAAATACTGATGTTTCACTGAAACCCCACTTTTAAGGAAACAATACCAAACAAGGGGATAGCACAAAGCATTACCTCCAGTTTCACATCATGATCCTTTGAATAGTGTTCATCCACAGCCAGAGCTCTGCAGGAGGCAAAGCCAAGCAAGCCGGGTTGGGCTTTCATACAGACAGATGCACACACTTTCTGTCATTTGCACACATTTGTTTTTATTCACAGTGTCTTCACATGAAATATAGAGAAAGAAGGAAATTCCAATTTTCACACTGCTGATACTCAAATCAAAATTTTACTTTATGATAAAGTTGCTTCACAAAACCAAAGAAGGGTGATGTGCAGTGTGAGCAAGAGGAACAGGAACAGTGCACCCACAGTGTCCCAGCCCACCAACCACAAGGGCTTTACGTGCTCCTTACACCAATTCCTCCAAACCTCCTCCATCTGTTTCCAGACTGCGACTTGCATCCCACTGACATGTTACAATAAACAAAACAAAAATCCCTCCCACCTCTAAAGGCCTTATCTGTCAGAAAACCAAGGACAAAAAATTCCCAAAAAACTGTTTCTTTTCCCCTTAGACACTAAGGTCAGCAAGAATCTGTTGTTGAATTTACTGAAATAATAAAGGATAAAAATACCCACAGGTAACTAAGCAATGCGAGCAAGCAAATCAACACTAACTTCATTATTAAACTTGCTACAAGACTGCTCAGGACATGCTGTATTTTCTCAGTGCTTGAGGAAACATGCTCTGATTCTATAGATATTATTTTGCTGATCTTGTCTCTCTTTCCTGTTGTGCATCTCAACACATTCAGATTTGGGTCCCTCAGAGAGTCACAAGTGTTAAATCCAAACTCTGTGACTCCAAGGCCTGTCAGAGCTTCTTTCCCACAGCAGGATGGGGGGGGGTGGGGGGTGGGGGGTGTGTTTGTTTCATTTCCCAGCAAAGAGATCTTAGAAAGACAAATATCAACTCCCTGTATCTGTCAACAGGTCCCATTCGTGAGAACCAAGTTCAGACCAGGATTTTTTCATTCTAAAATGAAAAACATGTCTTGGCATCATAAGAATTCAGCTGAACTTCAAAGACAACATGAGAAGCAAGACCTAAATACAACCATAAGGCCCTAAACTTTAAAAGCAAAAATATTCATAGAGTTTCTAGATTCTGCCTAGTGACTTCAAGAAATTCAACAATGGTCCTTAAAAATCAAACACTCTCTTCTTTCCTCCATTCCCTACTGCACACTGGCGAGAAAATCCTGGTACCAAGTTGCATTTACCACATATCCCCCCCCACTGCTGAAATGTATTACAAGTTATACTTGAACAAATTGTATTTTGCTACATAGGAGACTGACAAAGAGTCTCACCAACCATTCTAAATTAAAAATAATCCTTTCTCAGTTGCCTTCCTTATTGGTACCTGTGACAGACTAAAACACATAATAAAATACAGGTAGTCCAAATATTAGGTGAAAGTTAAGTGGGTTTAAGCCCTGGGAAGATGATAGGTGAACACGCAGAAGAGCTGTCAGAGACATCACAAACTCACTATTGCCTTCTCCAGCTCACCCTTCTGAAGATTGTTTCTGCCCAAATCAACTCCTGTTCTCAGAGAGGCTGCAGAGGAGTCACAGGTGTTCCAAGTCTGGATGAGCACAATGCAACTTTATTCCAATTTGAAACTGTATGGTAGCAATACAAGCTGTTTGCTGCACTTACACCTCCACAATAACCACCACAGTGGCAATAATTCTGGAGCTGTGCACTAGAGGTGATTCAAGTCGAGGAAATGTCAGATGGAAAATACCTGTGGTCAGAAACAAGGTCAGTAGTTTTCTCTGCAATCCCATCTTAAATGAAAGTGAATTCATTGCTCTCTGCCACGTCATAGATTTCTAAATTGAATCCTCCTACTCAGGCACATCTCCTGAGTAGCCCACACAAGTCAACAAAGAGAAGCAGAAATGAGCTGAAAGTTTTAGGGCGCCCTTTTCAAGCATCTGTGGACATCCCACACCTGCCCACCTTCCTGATGGGGCTGCAGCCCCGACTGCAGCTGCAAGCTGTGTCCTGATCTCCAGAACACCTTCCCCTCGCCCAGCAGAGCTGTGCTCCCCTCATGTGCTGGAGCAGCAGGTGCATTCCTCTAGCAGCCTTACAATAAGCATGAGAACTTTCCTTTTTCTCTTTCTACCCATTATTTGTGCCAGATCCTCTCCTTGTGCTACATCTCCAGGTCAGTACAAAGCCAAGATACTTTAGAAATACAAGATTAGACAGTAGATTGCAAATAAGTCTAAATAAAATTAACAGCAATACTCTACAAATGACCTCATGTTCAAATGTAGCATGGACAACAGGCAAACCACATGTCTTCTGGCTCTGAGCAATTTTCTAGTCAAACCACAGATAGTTTAAAAGCTGAGTCTGAACTAGACAATAGCAATAAAGTAGTCTGGTACTGCGTCATATTTGTTAACACATCTTCCATTACATCTTTGGTTACTGAATTACATTCATGCACACAGCTGTGTTTGCCAAAGGCAAAGACCAACAAATCTGATTATCCTAAACAAGCACTGGCTTAAAAAAAAAAACCTCCAAAAACACACAGTAAATCCTTTAACTGTACCCAGATGAACTGTACTTCATCTTAATTCCAAGTTTGCCTTAAAATCTACATAGTTAAACCCAGCTCAGCTGATAAGATACTTTTGAATTAACTGCAGAGCATTCCTGCAATGAATGTGCATCCAGTTAACAAAGCACTAAATTGATTTGGTTCAGAAAAAACGCAAGCCCTGTGTTTGCTGAAGTCCTTGGCAGTCAGTAGATGGATGCAGATGGCCCTCCCCAAGCCTCCAAGGGATGAGTTACGTCATGCCATGACTTAGCTTGTTTGAAGCACAAGGCAGGGGACACACGAGCCACAGGGTGGGCTCTGCTTTCTGTAAAGTTGTACGAGAACATGTATTTGTGTATATTTGAAACCTGGAGTGAAATGTTTGCCTGAGCATCCTACTCACTGCAGTCAAAACAGCACTGTATATGACAGACACGTTGTACACAGAACACCCTGGCAGGGAAAGCAGGTACAAGTGCTCAGATGCAACCAGATACTGCAGAGGGGCCTCCCAGCTGAGCAGGGGGCTGTGTGTTACCTGGGCATAGCATTAGGAACAGCAAAGGAGAAATACACCCAGAAGGAAAGGAGAAGAAAAATAAGAGAGAGAACAGAACAGTATTGCTGGCTTTAGAAGAAAACCTGGGAAAATAAACCTTCTGAAAACTTCTGTTATGGAGAACAGATAGGCAGGTGCAGCAGCAAAGACTGTTTCTGAACGCTCCACTCCCATCGAAGCTGGGAGAGCAGAGCACTCATCAAATTGCAGAGATCAGCCATCCTAAACCCTCGGTATCAAGTGACAGGAGATGAACTGAAACACTCTGCAAAGCTGTACAGAAGGGGACGCCGAAGAACAGCCCTTAACAGCATCCTTCAGCCGGTGCCTACATGGTGGCTGGGCTGGGGATCTCAGGGCAGGGCTGGGCTGGGCTGGGCTCTGGGGCTCAGGAGGGGCTGCAGCTCTGAGGGCAGGGCAGGGCAGGGCAGGGCTCTGGGTCTCAGGAGGAGCTGCAGCTCTCAGGGCAGGGCTGGGCTCTGGCGCTCAGGAGGGGCTGCAGCTCTGGGGCTCAGGAGAGGCTGCGGCTCTGAGGGCAGGGCTGGGCTCTGGGGCTCAGGAGAGGCTGCGGCTCTGAGGGCAGAGCAGGGCTCAGGAGGGGCTGCAGCTCTGAGGGCAGGGCAGGGCAGGGCAGGGCTGGGCTCTGGGGCCCAGGAGGTGCTGCAGCTCTCCGGGCACAGGGCAGGGCAGGGCTGGCCGGCTGCCCGGCGCTCTCAGCATCTCGGCTGCTGCCCGCTGAGCAGTTCGGCACCGCTGCAGCCGCAGCCGCGGCCCCGGCCGTCCCGTGTGCCACCATGCCAGCCCAGCAGAAGAAGCTGATCTTCTGCACAGCCGGGCTGCTGAGCCTCGCCTGCGCCCTGGGCACGGCGGCGGCCGTGGGCACCCAGCTGTGGGTGAGGGGGACTATCCTCTGCACCACCGGAGCGCTGCTCGTCAACGCCACGGGCCCGGAGCTGCACAAGTTCATCGGCGAGATCCAGTACGGGCTCTTCTCTGGGCAGCGCGTGCGGCAGTGCGGGCTCGGGGGCAGACCCTTCCAGTTCTCATGTGAGTAGCGATGGCGTTTGAGTTCTTTGCACCGCTCTGCTGGCGGCTGGGGCGGCGGGACAGGCTGCCCACAGGGCCCCTCGCTCGGACCCCGAGCCAGCAACAGGGACGTGCCAAAGCGCCGCTGCCCTCGCAGCGCTCTGCTCCTCGGGGTGAAACAACTGATTTTCTGATAGCGGTAAAGCCCGGCTAAAATCCTCAAGGATCTACATTGCAGTTACACAAATAGCCACATTTCGACATATTTATACTATTACTTTTAAAAAAGAATGTTTTAGGGTTTAATTAACCACTGCCATCTTTCTCTGTGTGTCAACATTATACCCTCTGTGCTGTCAGGAAGAATGAACTAAACCAGCAGGAGTCTAATGACAAACCTGGGGCACTGTGGCTGCTGCTGAGAAACAAAGCAGCCCAAAAGTTCTCAGTCTGCAGCACTAATTGGAAGAGGGGCTGGGGGAGTCTGGCTAGCTTGGTACCTGGCACACAGAATGTCATCAAAGCATTAGCAGTGGGTTTGCGTTCGTAACCTGGTTGTCTTCAAGAATAAAAAGATCAATAAGATGATCAAGTGAGGCATTTGTGTCCAGCGGCATTTGGAACAAGCAGTAACAAACAGCTTGTTGCCGAGCGTGCAATGTGTCACTGGAAGTTACTTCAGCACTCACTTTAAAAGGCTTTTGCTACAACAACACTGGCAAATTGCTCATGGCAGTGACTGAATGCAAGGGAAGGCTGGCAGATTAGGTACCAGAAATTATTTACTATGTAACATTTTCCCAAAGCAGTAGACCACGTTAATTTAATATTAAGAGTTGCTGCCTCTGAATTCCAGCACTAGTCTGTTCATAGAGCGGAAGTTGCTTCTCACTCACTGTGTGCCATCCCAGTGTGCAGGCATTTCATCCTGAGTGAATTTTCAGAGGGCCTTGTGCAATTCTAAGGGATTGGGAGACTGTTGTGACCCAGGGCTGGCCCAGCCACCAGCAGCACTGGGGCTGACACTCACCAGGGCTCAGTCAGTGACATCTGAACAGGGACAAGATACAGCCGAGGCAGGAGCCTTTACCTCAGAGAGCATTTAGTGCAACAGACTGATCCCACTCCCTGGGGCTGGAGCAGCCCCATCCCGTCACCTCAGTGCCTCAGGAGCTCACCAGGAGCATCCCAGAAAGCAGGACAGACATATGCAATACATAGCCATAGCTTAGTGCACTCACTGCATTTAAGCATGTCCAAGGAGATCAGGCACAGAAAATAGGCTAAATTATTTAGTTCTATGCTTGTGCCCATTAAATGTTCCCCTGTGACTACTATATCACTTAGTTGTAATATGAATTTGCTCTGCCAGCAAACCCACTTCAGCTGGGGAAAGCTTCTGCTCCATTTGCTCCTGCTCATTCCCATCAGTTTCTGGGTCAGTAATTCATTTTCTAAAGGTTGCTGCCATGCACACCACACACGGGTTCATACAGTACAGAGAAGGAACATTTTCCTTTCAAGACAATGGTGCTGCTAGAATTAATTTTTCCTGATATGTCATATATAAAATTTTAATGACATACAACTATAGTCACAGGTGCTAAGGGAAGGATCCAATACCATGCCATAACTTGTTTTCTTAAAATAAGCAATACAAAATTGTATCACTAAATCCACAGTTTTGCATACTTTCCCAAAACATCAGTGGTGTCACAGGAACCAATGCTATTCCTTGTAGGAATCCTGCAGAGGGAGGCACTGGAAAGGGGCTCTGTGGTCTTCCCAGAGCCCTCTTCTCCAGGCTGAACACCCCCAGCTTTCCCAGTCTGCCTCCAGAGCAGAGGGGCTCCAGTCTTTTGAGCATCTCCATGGCCTCCTCTGGACTCGTTCCAGCAGCTTCAAACCCTTTGGATGTTGGTGCCCCACAGCTGGAGGCAGCACTGTGTGTATAGGGGGGTGTCTCACCTGAGTGGAGGGGAGGGGCAGAATCCCCCCCTCCCCTGCTGCCCACAGTGGGGATGAGTCCTGCACACGGGGGGTGGTTCTGGGGATGAGTGAGTCCTGCACACAAGGTCATGCTTCTGAGTTTCACAGAATATTCCTGCCTCAAAGCATCCATGAAACCCATTTCTAGTTAATAACTTCTTCGGTTTCATTTAGAAGAGCAGGATTAAAACAACTACCACAAACTAGCAGGAACCCCCAGCCTGATTTCAGAGACAACTTTGCCAAATGTATATAATAATGTTATGTTTGTTTTGGTTTTAGTTTTTCCAGATTTGCTCAAAATTATCCCTGCAAGTATCCATGTCAGTGTCATTCTGTTCTGTACAGTACTGATCGTCTTTGCTCTGGTGGGAGCAGGGTTCTTCATGTTCAATGCTTTTGGCAGCCCCTATGAAACACTGCATGGCCCCATTGGGCTGTACCTCTGGAGCTTCATTGCCTGTGAGTATCACCAGAATAACTAGGGTGGTCTGAGAGCCACTGCTGCCAGGGATAACAGGGCATCCCTGTGCCCCTGCCACACAGGGAAGGTAATACCTGTTTCTCAGGGCTGCTGGCCTGACTGACAAGCAGGTTTACCCTGGCTTTACAAGGTATTACATATGCAATAATAAATAAAGGACTTCGATACATATTTATCTTTAGACACACAGACATCTCTGTTATGCTCAATGGGACAGTAGCTTAAAGCAGAACACAAGCACAGATACTTTGTGGGCTCAGGGCACTAAATCAGCCATGCTGAATATTGTTGGTCCTGAGCCAAATTCAATTAGAAAACCTTCCAGTAGCCATTGGCTTGGATTGAAAAAATAATCCCTGTTAAAGCTAAGTTACGGTGGCTGTAAGAACACCCTCTATGTGGTATTTGGCAGTGCCATACATCACACAGCATGACTGAGGGGGTTTCAAGGTGATGAGCACGTTTCTTCCCCTCCCTTTCAGGTTCCTGTGGTTGCCTCATCATGATTCTCTTCTCCTCAGAGGTAAAGATCCACCACCTTTCAGAGAAGATTGCTAATTTCAAGGAAGGAACATTTACATTCAAGACTCACAGCGAACAGTTTGCAAATTCCTTCTGGACCATTCTGGTTTGCTCCCTGCTGCACTTCATCAATGCCCTGCTAATCCGATTTGCTGGGTTTGAATTTCCCTTTTCAAAATCAAAAGATTCAGGGACAATCACAGGAGCAGTTGACCTGATGTATTAGAGTTACTGAATTTAAGAACATTTCAAGCAGAGATTTGTCACTACTACATCAACAACCACCACATGTACCGACTTGTAAACAGTTAGCTCTGAAGAAGGCAAAGCAAAAGAGACTTCAAATAAGCATCAATATAGTGTATGCAATGAACAAAAGAAGATATGCTGAAAGGTAATATCTGGATGGAAATGCCCTCTTTCTCGGGGTAAGACCTTCAGACATTTGCCTTTTTTCCAGTAAACTATTTGAAAAGTTCTAGTTTTCTTCATACCAGTGAATCTCAACAGCATTTCAAGGGACCTGGAAAGTCCAATGGATAAGCTGCAGTAGAGACACATACTCACCAGCAGCAGCTTTGCCCTTCAGCCCTGGTCAAAGCAAGGACATACCCATGACCATGGTGGGGAATAAGGACACCCAGCAAACTTCCAGACACCCAGCAAGGGATAGGGCAAGACACAAGCTCTGCCCTGACACCCCTCAGGCTTCAGCTCACACATAGAGTGTCAGCAGGAACAGGTGCTACAGCAAGTGCTTGAAGGGCAAAACCCAAACCTGCACCCACCACCAGCACTTTTGACCTGGCATCACACACACAGCAATGACATTGTTTCCCTCCATAAAGCTCTCTTTGGGGTCTTAGTTTTAACAAACCAAACTGCTCTGAGCCTGCAGTCCTGGGAGTCCTTATTTCCCCAGCAGTCACTGCAGCTCAGTGACAAAGCTGGCACAGCACAGCAGCACTTGGGGGAGACGCTGCATGCTCCTGCTTGCCTGAGGGAGGGACCTGGGCTTGGCACTGCCAAAAAACCCCTCTGCAATTCACCAGGCAAAGGGCATTTCTCAGCACAGCAACAGGAGTGAGCCCAGGCACCTTCCTTTCACAGAGCCCTGCCCAGTAAGCAGCACTGCAAACTCATCAACAATAACAATAAACCAGTTAGAACCTTTGGCAAAGGGCAACAATAACACAACAGATGGTCTCCCGTGGCACACTGCAGCTCAGCAGGCACTAAGGAAGGACCACAGGAGGGTCTGGTGCAGGAAGCCAGAACAGACAGACACAGCAGCCCTCAAACTCCTAGACATCCCCAAGTCAGTTAAAGAAACAGACCTTCCCCCAGGACAGCAGAGCCAGCCCAGCTACCAACAGGCAGAGACAGGAGCAAAGACTACCTCCGTGGGGTTCCCTAGGTGCCTTGGAGACAAGATGCTGCTCACAGGACACAGAAGTAGCACTCAGAGCAAACACAGAGACAATCCTTGCCCCAGCCACCTGTTTATCTGTGGGACCTGCACCAGCTGTGGGTGAGCTGCAATCCCTCCTGGCTGCAGGTGAGGAGCAGTCCCTCCCAGCTGGATCTGAGGAGCAATCCCACCCAGCACCAACCCAGTCACCCTGGGTGCAGATCAGGCCCAGTTACCAGATATCTGAGCCCTCTGTACTTCAGGCTCTACCAGCCCACGAGGCCTCGTTCACTTTCATGTCATTTTTTTATATTTCTACTTTGAATGGCAAAACACTGCTGGGTTTTTGTAAAGGTTTGTCAACTGCATCCCTGCTCCCCAAACCCTTTCCCAAGGAAGATCTACCCCAGCTTCTCCCTGGATTTTGACAATGTGTCATGGCTACTGAAAGTCACAACACCCAGATTTTTTCATAATTTTCTTCTCAATCCGTATGCATATTCTTCCTAATGTTAATGTATGTTCTTAATACATAATTTGTATTGCATCTCATGGTATTATTTACTACACACCAACCCAAACCCCTCCCTTTCCTGGCAGGAGGAGCAGCCCTGAGCGGGCCTCCAGGTGTCCTCAGTGGGGTCACTGCACTCAAAACCCGGCTCCACCATCCTGGCATCCCACCTCGCTCCTGAGCACCAGCACAGCTGTTATGTGCGTTAATATCCGGTTCCTCGGGCAAAGAACTTCTATGAGCAGAATAAAATTGTGACAATATTTGACCAGCAGAAAGTGCCGGAGGCGCGGCCGCCCAGCATGAACCCCGGGGCAACCCCAGCACGGACCCTGGGCCCCTTGGCATCCACGAAAATGCCCTTGCTCCCACTGAAAAATGCCCTGTCTCTCGCCCTGTTTTGGAAAACACCCTCTCTCCTGCTCCATGATGGAAAATGCCCACACTCCTGCCCCCGCCCGCGGCCAACCCCCGCGATCAGCCGCCCGACCCTCCCCGGCTCTGCTAGCATCAAACTCTGATGCTGCCGGCACAGCGGGCAGAGCAGCCGGGCTGGGACGGGCTGTCGTGACAGCTCCGTCCCGGGGTGACGGGGGCGCTGCCTGGGAGCCCCGAGGGGACGGGCAGGGCAGTCGGTGCCTCTCAGTGGGTCGGGCTAGCGAGTCGCTCCGCCTGCAGCCTCGGTGTGCCCGTCCCGCAGCGCCTCCCGCAGCATCACCCACAGCACCGCCCAGAGCATCGCCCGCAGCACTGCCCGGAGCATCGCCCGCAGCGCTGCCCGGAGCACTGCCCGGAGCATCGCCCGCAGCACTGCCCGGAGCACTGCCCGGAGCATCGCCCGGAGCATCGCCCCGAGCATCGCCCGCAGCACCGCCCGCAGCATCGCCCGGAGTGCGGCGGCTGCGCTGGGGGAGCAGAGAGGGCTGAGCAGGAGGCTGCGATGGGTGATTGTGGGGCTGAACACGCCGCACCGACGGAGCTCGAGGAGATCGCCAGCAGAATCTCTGAGCTGAACAAATGGAGAGAAATCTTTAGTTTCCGTGGGTAAGACTTTTATTCTGCTTCTTTATTGTATTTTCAATTCCAGGCTCAATTCAGTTATGTAATATAATTTTTTTAATTATGTGTTATTACAAAACTTATGTGACAATGACAAAAGGTGTACTCAGTAATACAAGTGTTACAGCTCTTACTCTTCCTTTACTCTGGGGTTCTCTTCTGCCTGGAGTCCAGTTTCCTCATATGCTAACAATGCCTCTGATGGGTTTTTTAAATTGTGCTTTATGTTACCTTTTCAGCTTGGAAATCAACAACACAATTCGACAGGTAACTGCTTCTCCAAAGGTAACATTTGGTGTTTGTCTGGTGGGTTTTGGGCTGTCCTGCCAGGTTGGCACATTGAGGAGGTTACACATCCGTACCTGCCACCCAGATCTCTGTGAAGATTCATTTCTCATGCTCTTCCTTTGAGAAACATACACTTTCTTCAACTATTCTGAAAAAAAAGTCTTCCTGATTTAAATCAAAGTCTAGAGCACTCAAACACATATTAACATTTATGTCTAAAACTAATGGTTTCCACGGTCAATTTTTGAACACAAGAAAAAGCAAGATCTACAAAATGTAAGTATTTGGAAAATTTGCTGTGCCCTTCGGTTGAGAGACACTGAAGGATATTCCCTGTAATTCAGACAAACACAGTGTAACTCCCTGCTCCAGTCATTAGCTTATAGAGATGTGTTGGGAATGTCTGCAAACAGCTGGAAATCAAGGGCACTCCTGTCCCAGGGCAGTGCGTGTCTCCTCTCCATCAGCCCACTCCCTGTGCCCATCTCACCGGGAGTGCTGGGAGGGAACTCGGGGCGCACGGGAGCGGCAGCCCTGAGGTGATGCCCGTCTGCTCCTCTCCCTGCAGCGCGGCCGGGGCAGCGCTGGCGATGGACCACCCGGAGCTGGGGAGCCCCCGGGGCCACAGGCCCGCTCGCCCATCCCGCAGCCGCTCCCGCTCCCCCCGGGCACGGACGGCCACCCTCTGTCCCGGGACACGGCGATGGTGAGCTGCCTGCTGAATTAGGCATGAGCTGTAATTGAATCTCCTAAAGAGAAAGAGTCTCGGGAGCCTTTCCCGGCGTTCGGGTGTCTCGCTGCGTGACTTGGTGCGGGCTGCACCCTGCTGGCCCCTGGACAGGGTATGGCATGGGGATGGATTATTTATGAGGCTCTTAATGAACAAGGCTGCAACACAACCTTAAAGCTGATCCACAATAATTCCCATGAGAGAACCAGTCAAATGACAGCGGGAGATGTTTACCTGCTCTTTGGGGCTTCCCTGACAAACAGCCTCAGGACAGGAGGCAGGATCATGGAATTGTAGGATCGTTTGGGTTGGAAAAGGGCTTTTACACCATCAGTGAGGGATTTCAGCTCTTGTCGAGTGCCTGAGGGTGCTGCTGCCGGTGCCGCTGTCCGGCAGCCCGGAGCTTCTGCAGGAGTGGGCAGGATGGGCCCCAGTTCAGGCCTTCCCCAAAAGTGCATGTACCCAAAGGAAGATTAATACACTGGGACCGAGCTTCACTAGAGCAGCCAAGTGCTGATGGAGTCCCTGACTGACCACCTCAAACATCACCTGTGCTCTGAAGGTGTGAGACTCAACAGTGTGCCAGTGCTCTGGCTGTGGGCACAGGCACTGCACCTGCACCCCAGGCCCTCCTGACATCAGAGACCATTGCCCATCCTGGGAGGGGGATCTGACCCCAGCCCCTCTTGCTCCTCATCGGCAGGGGCTGCAGAAGCTGCTGTTTGGGAACATGACCCACCCCTTCAGCTGCGAGTGGGCAGCAGCACATTTCGGGTTCCGGCGGCCACGCTCCAACCTGGCCTATGCACTAGAGGCAGGAAAGGTAAAGCATCCCACAGCACCTGGCACTGCCTCCTCTGTGTCTCAGACACCTGCAGGGGATGGCAGCCAGCACTGAGAGCCTCAGCAGCACACACACCTGCACCCCACACCCCATATGCCTGCACCCCACACACCTACACTCCCTGCCCTGCCCACCTGCCAGGCTGAGCTTCCCCCACTGGGCAGGGTGCAGGGGCTCCAGCCACAGCCCCTCCACTGCTGCCCTCACAGGGGAGCTGCTGGCCTGAGGCTGGAGTGGGATGGATGGCCTGGAGCTGACAGGTGGCTGCAGGACAGACTGTGACATCCCTTTGTGAGATGGTCCAAGGGGAGAGCTCAGCAGAAACAGCAGGTCACACAAAGCAGCAGGACTTGCCTGTTTCTTTTCCAAGAATTGGACTTACCTAATTCTTCTTGCCCCACCTAGAGATCCAACACCCGAAGTCACCTACACTGTTATTTACTGAAAGAGTGAGGTTTTTGCTTCTTCCTTATTTACCATCACAACACTGCACCTGAAACAGCAGAAGCCCAAAACACACACTCAGATTGTAAATCCCCTAAATCACCTGGAGGCCGAAGTGCTGGATACAACCGCAGGCACCGCTCCCTGCATTCCAAGGCTCTGTGCTGGAAGGAGGGACTGCAGCCCTGACAGTGTGCACAGGCACCCCATGCATGGCCTCACATCAGCCCGAGGCTGCCTTGGGGTGCCTGTCCCTTTGCTGTGAGGCTGGAGGGGAGAAAAAAGAAACTGTGGTGCTTCCAGGCACACACGGTGTCTGGAGCTGAGTGACATTCCCTGGGGCTGTGCACTTTGAGGGCGGGCACCTATGGGACCCCTGCTGTCCCCAGCACACAGCCAGGGCCACTCCACAACTTCTTCTCCACAAGGGCTTCCAGTTTTCCCACTGGCCAGTGACTGCTGGGAATGGCATGTGCTCACTCAGGCTCCTCTGTGCCTAGGGGGGAACAAGAGCCGTTCTGATGGTGGTACAAGCACACATCATCACATACCTGCTCTTTGCAAGAGACACAGAATATACTCACCTGGAAAGGTAAGATGCTGAGCCTTCTCATGGGACACACAGGAACTATTTCCATTCATTGTTTTGACTCAGACAGACCAGCTCCTGGGGTCAGCCAAGCCAGACCCAGGTTCAGGTGTGCAGCTGCAGGTGGGGATTTGAACCAGGGGAGAAGCCTTGGCTGACCCCCAGGCAAGGCTTCTTCCCACCAAATCCTATGGTTCTGGGATGGTGGCATGTGCCCCCTCCTCCCGGTGCCACGGTCACAGCTCCCGGTGTTCCCCTGGCACAGGCTGTGCCACATCGGGCAGCAGGAGCAGGGACAAGCTCTGGCCGTAGCCCTGGCAGAGATACTGTGGGCAGCAGGAGGAGAGAGCAGAGCCATCGTCTGCCTGATCACTACAGCTGTCACTGAGATGCCACGTGGAGGCTACAGAGCAGACACCATCACAGAGAGAGTGAGTGTGGAAATGTGTGCTGCCAACAGGATTCTCCTTAAAGACACATTTGGCCTCAAATGTAGACTCTCCTCAACCTGCTTCCTCACTTATGGGGCACCAAAGTGGTGAGGCCCCCAGACCCAGGTCCCACCACAGCCCATGACACATCCACCTCCTCACAGGGGCTGCCACTCCCCTCTGTCAAGGGCCAACCTTCCTTCTCCTGCAAAAAAGAGGGTCCAGTTAACCCGAAGCTGCTCCCTGACCCCCTGTACAGAGCCAGACCCTGCAGGCGGGGAAGGGTCAGAGCAGCCCCTGGCACTGTTCTGTCATTTGGCTAAAGAAACCACAGGAATTAAAAGCTCAGCTTTTTTGTACAATTCATGTCTCCCTTACACCACCTTCCCCGTGCTTGTGCCCGACAGATCCGGCTGTTTGAGTTCTCGGAGAAAGCTGCGGCTCAGGAGTTCATCTCCCATCACATAAGCTGTGTAAGTGGGGACATTTGCTCTATCCCAGTTATTTTCTTGATGAATTCCATCTTTTTTCTGATTCAAATCAGACCTTTTGAAGGCAAGTGCCCCGTTAGCATGATATGGTGTTAACATAGAGTAAGCTCATGGATCTTCCTTTGGGAAGAGATCCTGCTCCCACTTTACCCCCTATTCCAGCTCTTTCAGCCCACAAACGCAGGGTAAATGGGACTGCATTTTGTACTTCACTGAAATACAAGATGTGATTCTTTGCAACCTCAGCAAAAATCCGAAAAAAATGTACAAAATCTATTTAGCCAATAACTGGAAGTTCCTTTTTTTTACCTGATCCTATTCAACAAAATTAGTTATAAAATCTTCCTAAAGTAACACCTTACTCATCTGTCTTAACACATTCACCTAAAGCTGTATTGAAGCACTTGAATTGTTTTAATTATACATGATTTACTGGCCATAATTCCTGCCCTGTGATCCCTTATTTCTTTTTCCAGTTCAAATGTGAAGGCAGCCATGGAGTGATCCTATTTTTATACAGTTTACTTTTCTCTAGGACACTGGAAAGGTATATTTCACTTTTTAAACATTTTCCTTTAGTTTCATTACATCTTCTGAAACAGCTTTTCCTTTTCTCACTTTCCTGTCAGTCGGGCAGGGATGTGCAGTGTCACCTCCAGCACCAGCCTGGCACTGCCCTGATGTTCTGTGTTTGGCATTACAGGGTCCAAGAGGATTTGGGTGACACAGCTCCTTTGTTGAACATCAGTTCTGGAGGCATCACCTGCACAGAGGTAGGACCAGCCACATTTTCCACATTTGATTTAGGAAAAAATTCTCACTTTTTAATTCAAATTTAGAAAGCACAACGTCATACAAAATTACTTTGCAAATTTTAATCATGACTGTGCATGCAAAAAACAGATGATGATGATGATGATGACGACGATAATAATAAAAAAGCGACTTGCAACTTGTGACAGGCACGACAGACCTGGGAGTGGGACACCACCTGCAAGGGGTGCTTGCTGCAGTGCCCACAGTGTGCCCACAGGCTGTTTCCCCGCAGGCTCTGCTCAGCCTCCTCCTGACCGGACGGGCGAGCGCTCGGGCGCTCCAGGTTGGCCGGGGGCAGCGGCGCCCCGTGGGGCTCCTGCGCTGGGAGCGGCAGGTGAGGAGGGGGACGGCCCCGCAGCAACAGGGACAGGGATGGCCCCGCAGCAGACCCGGGACAGGGACACACCGGGCTCACCGGGGCTGCCCTGCCCAGGGACACTCCGGGTTGTCCCTGCCCAGGGACACACCGGGCTCACCGGGGCTGCCCTGCCCAGGGACACTCCGGGCTGTCCCTGCCCAGGGACACACCGGGCTCACCGGGGCTGCCCTGCCCAGGTGAGCCCCGCGCTGCGGACGCCCCTGCTGCCCGTATGGCTGTGCAGCACCCCCGGCGGGCACGGAGTGCTCTTTGGCACCGACACCCGCCTGCTGTGCCACTGGAGAGCCGAGAGAGCCTTCCGGCTGTGCTTCTACAGCGGGCAGCGGCAGCAGACCCGGACGGCCCACCTGAGCATAGGTACAGACCCGGCTCATGGGGTGAGAGTGGGGGCCACACACAACTGTCCTTCCTGTTTAGTACTCAGTACAAAGTTTAAACACACCAGGAAGCAGGATTGTTTCATGATTAATTCAAAATTTATAACAACCTTCTCTACAGCTGCTGTGGTTTCCCTCTAGCCTGTGACCAAGCTCCTCACAGCCCCTCGTTCACTCCCCACCAGCTGGATCGGGAGAGAGTCAGAGGAGTCAAAGCAAGAAACTCACGTGTTGAGATAAAGACAGTTTAATAGGGACAGCAAAGGCCATGCATACAAGCTAAGTAAAGCAAGGAACCCATTGACCCCTTCCCATGGGCAGGCAGAGGTGCAGCCACCTCTAGAGAGCAGGGCCCCATCCTTGGGAAGACAAACACCATCACTCCAAACATCCCCCCCTTCCTCCTTCTTCCCCCCACTTGTACTGAGCGTGATGTCATAAGGTCTGGACTATCCCTCTGGTCAGTTTGTGCCTTCTCCCAACCTCCCATGCAGCCCGAGTCTCCCTGACAGCACGGCCTTGGCACTGTGTAAGCTCTTCTCAGTAATAACAAAAACAGCTCTATACTATCAACCCTGTGTTCAGCACAAATCCAAAACACAGTCCCATACCAGCCACTGGGAAGACAATTCCACCCCAGACAAAATCAGCACACCAAGGCAGGGAGGGTGGCACACAGGGGGTTACCTGCCTACTTTGAGCAGCTGGATGAGGATGAAGTCTCTGTTTTCTGCCCAGCAGCAGGTGCCACCATGGCCCTTGTATTTCCCTCAGGTTTCACATCCCCCCCAGGACGGGTGAACTGCTCCTCTAACTACACTTGGATTGTGAACCAGGCTTTGTGCTTGGGGTGCAAAGATTCTTGTTTCTCTGCCACTGTGCAACACTTACCTCCCTCAATCAATGCCTCCCTCTTCCTCACTCCCCTTTCAGCGCAGGATTTAAAGTGAAGTCTGAATCTTGGAACTAAAGGGTAAATCTGCAAGAAAAGGTAAATTGAGACCCGCCATCACAATACCCAGCATGGCCACAGATACTGTCTGTGCATCTGCTCAGAAAAGCAGCGTGCAAACACACCCTGCAAGAGCCCAGAGCTGCATTCAGTGCCGGAGTTTCCCGGGGGGCCAAGGGCTCCAGGCCAGGCTCCAGCCCAGGAGACTCTGCCGGTGCCCCCCCGGGCTGTGCTCCCTGGGGCAGCACAGCAGTACATCTGCACCAGCACAGCTGCAGGAGCTTCTGCTTTTAACTGCCACTGAAACCTTTTTGAGGGGGTGTGGGTTGTTTTAGGCTTGTTTTTTAAACGGCAGTTCCTCTGCAGACACTCATTCGCACCACTGGGAAGACGCCCCAAGTGAACACCCCTGCAGCCCAGGGAAGAGGTGTCGGGCCCTGGAGATGGCAATCAGGACCAAGTGGGCAGGTGCCACCGTCAGCTGGAACGGGACAGACCCCTTCTTCTGAGGGGATGGAGGATGGCCCCTGCTCCTGAGGAGTGAGGGGATGGAGGGTGGACCCTGCTCCTGAGGAGTGAGGGGATGGAGGATGGCCCCTGCTCCTGAGGAGAGAGCAGGATGGACCCTGCTCCTGAGGAGTGAGGGAATGGAGGATGGACCCTGCTCCTGAGGAGTGAGGGGATGGAGGATGGACCTTGCTCCTGAGGACTGAGAAGGACAGCCCCTGCTCCTGAAGAACGCTGGTATCTCCCACGTGCTGCCAACTACACCAGTCACTGTGGTATGGAGGACAAAAACAGTTTCCCCCATCAAACAGCCCTTGGTGCACTGAGGGCGTGCCTTGTTCCCAAGGCAGATGCCCTGTTCCCAAGGCATCACACCCATTGATAAAGTGTGCACAGATGAGGAACAATCACCAGCAGTGCTGCCCCACCACACACCTTTTCCAGGTGGTAGAATGCAGGTTTTTCTGCTTCCCACAACAGCTGTCAGGAAAAAGGGAGTCAAGCCCTGGCACAAGACACCACACCCCAGGACAGTGGTGAGTTCCCCATCCCTGTAGGGATGTAGCACTTGTGCAGATGTGGCATTTGGGGACATGTTTTAGTGGTGGTCTGGGCAGTCCTGGGGGAACACTTGGACTCAATGGATGCTAGAGGGCTTTTCCAATCCAAAACATTCTGTGATGCTGTGATTTGGTGATCTTACTGCCATGCCAAATCCTGGCACTCTGCAACAGCCTGGCAATCACAGGCAGGGCACATCACTTCTCACTCACAGTAACCACCGTCCACTTCCTTTTTCACTGTCATCACCCAAAGAAGACCTATTAGTCGTACCCTTTGTCTAATGTACAGTTGCTAATGAAAGCTGTACTGAGAACAATAAACCTTATGCAAGCAATCCAGAAACTTGGTTCAAATTAATTCAATTTTCCAATAAAAAAAACCAAGTGGGGACATCCAGCTTGAGATTTTGCCATGCCAGAACGAGGAGCTGCTGGTTACAGCTGATGTGGAATCTGTACCTGCTGCTGACTCCTCCTTGAGTTTCTGCCCAGTTCAGGGCACCCCTGAGCACGTGGCCTGCCCTCTGCAAAGCTGTGGCCCAGCCCCAGTGCTGTGGTCCCCTGGCACCTGCAGGCCCAGTGACACCGGTGGGGAGGCCCCAGGGCTGCACCAGCCCATCACCCTTGTGTGAGCACAGGCACAGGCTGGGGCATGAGGGGTCAGCAGCAGGGCCCCCACCCCTTCAGCCACATCATAGACCCCAGACCCCCATTTCCTACCCTGGCCCTGCTCCCCATCACCAGCACAAACCCAGTCTGACTGTGAAAGGCAGACAAAGGAGGAGAAGCCCAGCTGAAGCCCTGCTGCCCCTGCTGTGGGAGCACAGCCTCCCTTGGGCTTCCACCCCTCTGCCCTCATGTCTTCTCATCCTTTTATAACCTTCTTGCCTCCACATTTCCCTCCATCAGAGCTGAGCCCTTGCTCATTCCAGCCAGGCCACATCACACATAGCAATGCTTTAGGAATAAGCAACAATCAAGACACAGTCTGGGTGTTAGTCAAATTTCTCTGAAAACTGCCCCAGCTGCAGCACCTCAGGAAGTGCTGTCATCGTGACAACAGTTACAGACTTTCACTTCTACTCTGGAAATTCTCTGCAGAAGACAAATAAGCTTTGCAAACCTGCATACACTCCACAGATGCTCAGGGGTGCTGTCATGACCTGAAGTATTTGGGGGGTCAGGGGCTACACAACCAGGAATGTAAGCAACAAATGTAGACACACAAATAAAACTTATGCCTTGTTCTGGCATCTTGCATGAGTCAGTCTCACAGAGGAAACAAGTACAAGAGCCTCCAGCAGAGAGGCCCCTCTTCTGCACAGACCTGCTCATGGGTAACACCACTTTGGTTAAAAATGCTCTGTGTGGGTATCTCAGAACAAAGTCTTGCTCATTCACTGACAAGAGCCCTGAGAGCCAAACTGCAGGGAGAACTCTGGAGAAAATAATACTGGAAGTGTTCAAGGCCAGGTTGGACGAGGCTTGGAGCAGCCTGGTCCAGTGGAAGGGGAATCATCCTTCTAGATCCAGGGTGGAACTGGATGGGCTTTAAGGTCCCTCCTGATCCAAACCATTCTGTGGTTCCCAGAGGAATTTAACAGACATGTAGATGTGGTGCCGAGGGACATCAGTTAGTGGTGGCCTTGGCAGTGCTGAGTTAATGGTTTGACTCAATGATTTTAAAGGTTTTTTCCAGCCTAAACAATTCTGTGGTTCTATCGTTCTGTGATTCACTTCTCCAGTGTTACTGAAACAGATGTTGTTTAAATTATAGGGGTGTTACCCAAAACCTTTTTTTTTTAATGTGGGGAGTGAAACCAGCCCAAGTTCTTTCGTTGTCTGGTCCCCACGTGTAAAACCGGAGCTCAGAAAACACCTCATTCTGCAGAACATTTTAAATCAGCCTAAAACATCTTTTACCATTATTTTGACAGCCCCAGTCAGGGGGCACAGCCCTGGTGAGCACACAAATGTTCCCGGTGGGCACACACACGGTTCCGGTGTCCCGGTAGGCGCACACACAAACACACACAGTGGGCACACACACACACATACCTGGTGGGCATACACGCAGCCCCGGTGGGCACACACAGCCCCGGCGGGCACACACACACACGCACACACACACACGGTGGGCACACACACGGTTCCGGTGTCCCGGTACGCACACACACATACACACACACACACACGCACACACACGCACGCACACGCACGCACACACACACACACACACACACATCCACACCCGCTGGCCACACACAGGTTGCCTGTGCCCCACTGGGCACTCTGGGTCCCTCCCTCGGTCCCTCCCAGCGGTCGGTCCCGCGCAGGGCACGGCGGGAGCGCGCACACCCCGCGCACTCCCCGCGCACACCCCGCGCACTCCCCGCGCAGCCGCCGCTCGTTCGGCGCCGCCCCGTTCCCGTCCCTGTCTCCGGCGCTGGCCCCGTCCCTGGCCCTGTCCCCGTCCCTGTCCCCGTGCCCGTCCCGCTCCCTCCGCTGCCCTCCCCGCCGCCGATGGTGGCCGTGCCGCGGCGCGATGAGCCGCCCGTCTTCGGCCGGGCCCGGCCCTAGCAAGCCCTGCGTGGGGAAGCAGCAGCACCAGCAGCAGCCGCAGCATCACGCCCCGGCACCCGCCGCCGTCCTGCCGGGGCCCGGCGGGGCTTCTCCGCCGCCTCCCCCTCCTCCTCCTCTTCCTCCCCCCCAGCAGCAGCAGCAGCAGCAGCAGCAGCAGCAGCAGCAGCAGCAGCAGCAGCAGCAGGAGCTGACCTCGCTCTTCGAGTGCCCCATCTGCTTCGACTATGTGCTGCCGCCCATCCTGCAGTGCCAGGCTGGGCATCTGGTGTGCAAGCAATGCCGGCAGCAGCTGAGCCTCTGCCCCACCTGCCGGGGCTCCCTGACCCCCAACATCAGGAACCTGGCCATGGAGAAGGTGGCCTCGGCTGTCCTCTTCCCATGCAAGGTAAGGATGAAGGGCTGGGCAGGGTAACGGGGATGGAGCCCCATCAGGGCTGCCCGGACCACCCCCTATCCCCATCCCCCTGCAGAGACCCCCACCCACCACTCCCACATCCCCATCCCCCTACAGAGACCCCCACCCATCATCCCCACATCCCCATCCCTGGACCACCCCCACCCATCACCCCCACATCCCCATCCCCCTGCAGAGACCCCCACCCATCACCCCCCATCCCCATTCCTGGACCACCCCCACCCATCGCCCTGGTTGTTGAAACTAGAATCCTCTGTTCTTTTTAAAGAAAAGGAAAATCCAAACCGGGACCTCTCTCCTGCTGATCTGGACCAATCAGATCTAACTGCAACAGCAGATCTAACTACAACTCAGCCTTACAGCCCATTTTATCTTAAGTGCTTGCTATAGGAGCAAACAGCCTCTAAAGACAAGAAGAATCCTTTTTAAGTGGAAACAAAAACTAAGTAAAGCTCAGCTTGAATTCAGGGCTACATAGAAGTATCTAATGTAAAATTTGCAGTGACCACAAGAGCTCTGGTTGATCACCAGTGTTTCCAGTTGACAGGTGGGAGCAGCGACCACTAGTGCTGGTGCCTTTCCTGATGGCTTGTATTTGGTCTTTTTCCAGTACGCCACCACGGGCTGCTCCCTGACACTCCACCACACAGAAAAGCCAAAACATGAAGCCATCTGTGAGTACCGCCCCTATTCCTGCCCATGCCCTGGTACCTCCTGTGACTGGGAGGGGTCCTTGGAAGCCGTGATGTCCCACCTCATGCACGCCCACAAAAGCATTACCACCCTTCAGGGAGAAGACATAATTTTCCTTGCCACAGACATTAACCTGCCAGGGGCAGTGGACTGGGTGATGATGCAGTCATGCTTCAGTCACCACTTCATGCTGGTACTGAAGAAGCAGGAGAAGTGTGAAGGTCACCAGCAGTTTTTTGCCACGGTGCTGCTGATCGGCACCCGCAAGCAGGCCGAGAACTTTCAGTACAGACTGGAGCTGCACGGCAGCTGCCACCGGCTGACGTGGGAGGCGTCCCCCTGCTCCATCCACGACGGCGTGGCCGTCGCCATCCGCAGCAGCAACTGCCTCGTATTCGACACGGCCACCGCACACCTGTTTGCGGACAACGGGAACCTCGGCATCAACGTCACCATTTCCATGTGCTGTCCGTGACCTCTGGCTCTGAGACAGAGCTGGCTGGGTGCAGTGCTTTACCTTCACCAGGGTTTGCTTTTGGTTCCTGTTTTTATGCTGTCCACTATGTCATCCTGTATGCTAAGGTTCCTGACTAGCCAACAGTTGTAACTTTGGGGAGAAGAGGAACAAGAGTGTCCTGTAAGTCACATGAGTGGGACACGGTCTTCTAAAATTCTTGGGTGCCTTAGGAAGATTACACACCTTTTATAATTTAATTTTATTTTATGTAAAGGGTGCTTCCATTAGACATGTGGCTTAAGAGGCTCCTGTGAAGGTCCTTTCAGCAGCAGTACAGATTCGCTCTCTCACTGGTGAGCTTCAATAACAGGCTTTAGTATCATAGAAGGGTTTGGGTTGGAAGAGACTTAAAGTTCATCTATTCCAATCCCCTGCCATGGGCAGGGACACCTTCCACCAGCCCAGGTTGCTCCAAGCCCTGTCCAACCTGGCCTGGGACACTCCCAGGGATGAATGGGGCAGCCACAGCTTCTCTGGGCACCACCCTCACAGGGAAGAATTTCTTCCCAATATCCCATCTAACCCTGCCCTCTGGCAGTGGGAAGTCATTCCCCCTTGTCCTGTCATTTCAGGCCCTTCTCCAAAGTCCCTCCCCAGCTCTCCTGTAGGATCTATAGACACTGGAGGGGGCTCTAAGTTCTCATGATTTGCCCTTAGTATGGCCAGATTGGCTGTCACCAATCACCTCTTTATTGTCCATGTGCCTTACAATAGTTTCCAGGAGGATCTGCTCCATGCTCTTGCTGGGCACCAAGATGAGACTTACCAGCTTGTAGTTCCCTGGGTCTTTCTTATTCCCCTTTTTAAAACAGGGGAGTTATGTTTCACCTTTTTCAGTCTGTGAGAACTTCACTGGACTGCCATGACTTCTCAAATATGATGGATAGTGGCTGAGCCACTTCATCTGCCAATTCCCTCTCGACCCATGGATGCATCTTGTCAGGTCCCATGGACTTGTGCACCTTCAGGTCCCTTAGACTTCCTGGACCCTCATTCTCTCCCACAATGGGTAGTTCTTCCTTCTCCCACTCCCTGCCTTTGCCTCCTCTAACTTGGGTGCTGTGGCTGGAGCACTTGCCATGAAGGCTAAGACAGAAACACCACTGAGTAGCCCAGGACTCCTCCATGTCCCGGGTAACCAGGTGTCCCATTTCCTTCGAGAGAGGGCCCACATTTTCCCTAGTCTTCCTTTTATCACTGATGTACCTGTAGAGGCTTTGCTTGTTGCCCTTGACATCCCTGGCCAGATTTAACTCTCTCAGGCTTTAGCTTTCCTAACCTGATCCCTAGCTGCTCTGACAATCTCTCTGTACTCCTCCAAGGCTGCCTGTCTTTTCCTAGTAGGTGGGAAGGGAAAGAAATGCTTACGGAAGGGGATGGGCAGTGGGCCACCTGCAGTAGTGACTTTAAAAGGAAAAAGAGGAGGGCTGAGGTACAGCACAGCAGGTTTCACACATGGAACGTCCTCCTGTGTGACTCCTGTCTGAGGTGGGGGCATCTGGCCAGGTACAGGTGTGAGCAGGAGGCCAAGTCTCACAGATCATAGACAGCGGGAGCCAGTGACGCAGGGACAGACTCAGGCTGTCCATGTGCAGCTGCTCTGGGAGACACACTTGATTATTGATTATTGTAAAAGACTCATAATACAGCAAGAGCTTTATGGCCAGTGTCATGTCATTTGCTATTTAAGTTTTGTTGCCATATTTACTTTGAGTTTGCAATAAATATTTTGCAAAACCTCCACTGCAGAGCTGTGCTAACACACAGGTGCGTGGCAGCTGCTCTGTGGTTCCTCTGTGTGCTCAGCCATGCTGGATCAGTGGGGATCCCTCAGCACAGGCTGGCTCACCGCGTTGGGGCCACTGGGCAGGGCCACTCAGCAGCACGAGCACAGCAATGGAGTGGGGACAGAGCCCCGGGGCAACAGTGACAGCCTGACCTGTGCAACTGAATCACAGGTTGTCACTCCAGCTGGCTCTGCCTGCAGCTCCCCCTCTGCCACCAGAAGGTTCTGCCTGAATCACTGGCAACAAATACCAGCTCCACACGTGGCTGTGCCAAATCTCAGGCATGTGCCCACCGGAGGCGGCACAGTCTGCTGAGTAACTGGCTGTGGGAAGTCTCACAGCAGTGGAAAACTGTGCCCCAGGAGGGATCCTGTGCCCTGGGAGGGATCCTGTGCTCCAGGGAGGGATCCTGTGCCCCCCGAGAGGGATCCCGTGCTCCAGGAGGGATCCCGTGCTCCCGGGGGGGATCCTGTGCTCCAGGGAGCTCCCAGCACGGCTCCAGCTGAGCCACTGGTGTCACCAGCCACACCTGAGCAAACTCCTTCGTCTGAAAAATGAGCGAGGCTGCCAAGCGTGTTGTGGAACCCACAGGCGGGTGAGACACTGCGGGCTCGTACCCACAGCACGGGTGAGGGCGCACACACCTGCGGGCCCCAGGGCAATCCACACCTGCCTGTTGTTTGCACAGCACATTTTTCTCTCTTTTGTTCTCCGACTTGTACGTGCAGATTCCTTGGAGGGGCTCGACAGCGCTCAGTCCCGGGGGGCACCGGCCGTGTGTGTGTGACACGGTGTCAGGAGCTCCCCGGGCAGGGGCAGGAGCGGCCAGGCCGTGTCCGAGCGGCCCCGTGTGCCCAGCGCAGCTCCCTCTTGCCAGAGGCTGCCCCGGGGCCGCTGCTCCGGAGGCACGGCCGGCACAGTGCCCGCAGCCCCGGCAGGCCCGCTCGGGGGACCACTCGGAGCAGCCCCGGCCCGGAGGACAGCGGGCGCACCGGCCGGGGCGGGGCCGGGGGCGGGGCGGCCGCGCTCGGTCCCGGCGGCCCCCGCGGCCAACGTGTCGCCCCTGGAGACGGCGCCGCACCGGGCAGTGACGGGCAGGACATGCACGGGCAGGGCACGGACGGGCCCCGCGGGGCAGTGCAGGGCACGGACGGGCCCCGCGGGGCAGCGGAGCCCTGCACAACAGCGGCAGGCGATGGCCCGGGCGGGACCCGCCGGCCCCGGTGCCCTGAGCCACGGCCGCGGTACTGGGGCCGCCCCGCCCGCCTGCCCGCCCTCCTGGCCTACAGACGAGAGGCCTCCCGAACGCCCGCACAGCGCGAGGTCCGTTGGGGCTGGGCCCTCCCTCTCCTCCATTCCTGTGCGGGAACACGCGATCCTTTGGGGAACACGCGATCCATGCGTGGCCGGCCTGGAGCCTCCTCGGGGCACGGATCGCTCCGAGGCTGCGGGGCCGGCCCGGAGCCCCCCTCGGGGCACGGATCCCCCCGAGGCTGCGGGGCCGGCGCGGGGTGTGCCCTCCCGGGCCCCCAAAGGCCGCACAGCCGCTCCCACCGCTGAGCACTGCCCAGCAGAAGGGTTCGGCCTCTAGCTAAAACAAAGTGTAGATAAATAGGTACAGGCACCGAATACCAGCAGGGTAGAGAGTTCCACATAACCCTTAACACAGCAGAGTCACCAGAGAGTTAATCTGAGGCACGAGATGGGGAGCAAGGGAATTTTATTTCAGGATACCCAGTGCTCATCCTTGAAGCACACCCTGCACCCTGGTTTGCATCTGGCCAGGTGTGTCCAGCTCTGTGTCACCTTGGTTCCTCAGAAACCCCACAGCTGCAGGCATCAGGAGCTGTGTCTCCAAAGCCTACAGGATGTGTTTGAAAAGGTGAACACATCTGAATCCTCAGCTACTACAGCGTTCTGGGGATGGAGTAAGGCTCATAAATACCACAGTCAATCCCTTTCTTTGGGGGCATTTATTTATTTATTCACATAGGCCTGCTTTTCTTTTTGATGGTTTCCTGAACGTAATGTTTTAATCATTCCAAGGCATCCCAGACACAGATCTGTTGTAGCTGCCCTTGGGTGCTTTTCACATTGTTTTGAGCAGAGCCCTCTTTCCTCAGGCTCACAGAGGGATTTGGGGGCTGGTGCCCCCGTCCCTCCGCCCAGCTCTTCCTGCTGTCTCTGCAGGCAGAGGAGGACACTAAGCCAAGGTGTGAGTACTGCGGCAGCCTGCTGAGGCCATTCCCTTTCCCTGAGGATGTCCCTTTCCCCGAGGATGTCCCTTTCTCCAAGGACCAGGAATACGTAAGCTGGGGGAATGATGAGCAGGAGTTTGCTCTGGAGCAGCTGCACTGATGGCTCCACTCTCCCACCCTGCAGAGATTCTGCTGCAAGCACTATCGAGACCTGTACGAGTTCATCAGGAAGGAGAGGCAGAGGCTCAAGGGTGGCCGCAGCATCCCCAGGGCTGCCAGTGCCCACGAACACCACAGCGCTGGGGCCAACCACCTGCAGGCAAAGGAGCGACAGAGCCAGAGGTACTGGAGGAACTGGGGATTGGGTCTGTGTAAGGAACAACAGGCAGCTCCGAGGGAAGAGGAGCATTAAGAAACTGCAGGGAGAGTGAATGAAAGAAGAAAAACTTTTGTTGTAGGCACGTCAAGTTCGGATTCTCTCTGGTCCCCCCTGGCTCCTCTGTCGACAGACTGCACAAGGAGGTGGCAAGGTACGTGCTGAGTGAAGTGTCAACTCCAGTGCTGACAGATGGAATATCTCGAGACAGACAAAAACACAAACACAGCTATGGGAAGGGACAGTATCTGGGTGTAGCTTTTACCTCAGCCACTAAAACAAAGTTGGAGTTTGTATTTCTGTTTTGTTCTATAAACTGTGGCATGTATTTGGATTCCACATTCCAGAGTCACAAGAACTCTGTGAGTTCTCAGCCCAAAGTTTGTGCAAGTGGCTAAACCTCCAGCACAGGCTCAAGGACAAGTAAACCAGTACACCTGGAAGTACCCTGCTGGTTTCCTTCTCAGTCTGAGGGTGAGAGTGCAGAGCACACACCAAACCACTGCCACACTGTCAGATTTTTAGGAAGCTACACAAGAATAGTGAAAATATTCCTGGAGATGAGCTGTTTTCTTGATCCTGTGGGCAGCTCTCCTCTTTCACATAAAATCTTGATCCAAACCCCACTAGAGTGTTCAGCTCTCCTGACAGAAGAGCTGCTGCCACTGCAATGGCAGAGTCTGTTCACTGGAATCTGTGTGGGAGCAATTCTTTTCTGCTGAGGTATGAGTATTTTGATGATACTCCACTGCCTCTATTACTTGCAATTGTGTGAGTGGCGAGGAAAACAGGTTCAGAAAGTTATGTTCCCTAAGGCAGGCATACCCAGTACTTCCAGCTTTCCAAACAGGATACATGAAATGTCTAACAGGAACACTTCTGTTTTCCAGCCAGCAGGAGAGACACCTGCCCAGAAGGTTGTCTGCCCTGTCTTTAGAGCCGAGTGCCACTGAAGGTGAGTTGGCATTTCCTTATGGAGTTATTTGTCCATTTATCACAACAATGCATTCAGTGGAATTGCTGGTCTCTCACTGAACAGGAGGATTTTATACAGCAACTTGTTTGTTCATTGTCAGGTGTGCAATCCCCTTAAATTAGATACAGATCCAGTCATATCAAATCATCCCTCACAGGAGAACACAAGAGCAGGCACATCCTCCTTGCACAGAGAGGGTCTCCTTGCCAGGACTTTCAGTATTTATATGTGAAGTTTCCACCTGAGATGCACAGAACCTGACCTGAGAGAAGGACACAATGGCAAAGCCAAGCCCCTGGGAGGGAGAACTACCAGAATGAGGGTGATCCACATTTTGCCTGATCAGGTGGATACTCCACCAATTCCTAGCCCAGGCTATGGGTGACTGAGCAGTCTTTGGGTCTGGCTCTAAATCCAGAGCTCTGACTAAACAGGTGAACCAGATTTACAATATGGACATGTTGTCACAGAGGATGGCAGGGCCCTGAGGCATCTGCAGCCCCAGGGATCTCAGATCAGCCCCAGGGATCTCAGATCATCAGCTCCAGGGATCTCAGATCATCAGCTCCAGGGATCTCAGATCATCAGCTCCAGGGATCTCAGTTTAGCTCCAGGGATCTCAGATCATCAGCTCCAGCACATGGAGCCAAATGCTATCCCAGAAAATCACTCTTTACACAGATGTGTGTGTGTGTATATATATATATATAAATATATATATATATAACTGAAAACCCAGTATCTGTTATTATAATCCTGTTCCCTAAAATAGCTGAGCACTTTGGGCTACCCTTGTTAGAAAATCCCTCGAGACAGACTCCCAGGATGGAGCATTTCAGCCAGGAATTCCCACTCTCCCAGTTAAGAGCAGAGGTGCTGGGCAGCCCACAGTGGGCACTGCCAGCCCTCCCTGCTGCCCACAAGCCCTCCCTGTGCTCTCCAGGTTCACAGCAGGCTGGAACCACTTCCCACGGGCTTTCCCAGGAGCCCACATCACCCAAGGGTGGGACGCTGATGCCTGCTGGAAGCAAAGCCAAGCCCAGGGAGGAGCCTGAGCCTGAGCCTGAGGAGGAGCCTGAGGAGGAGCCTGAGCCCAAGGAGGAGCCTGAGCCTGAGAAGGAGCCCAAGCCCAAGGAGGAGCCTGGGCCCAAGCACAGGCCTGAGCCTGAGCCTGAGCCTGGGCCTGAGAAGGAGCCCAAGCCCAAGCCCAGGGAGCAGTCTATGTCCTGCCATGTCACCAGCCATGGTTTCAGGCCCCTGGGGAAGAAGGCAGGTACCTGTGGCCGACAGCAACGGGTGCCCCTTGAATGTGTCTGCACTCCGAGCAGCCAGAGCCTGGCACTGCCCATCTTCACAGGGCAGCTGTGCCAGACTGCTCTCATGTTTTATCCTTTTAATCTTAGGTGGGGAAGAGTAAACTAGTGCAAAAATACTACAAACATGGAAGAAAATTCCTTACCATGCTCCCAGATGGAACCTCACAGTTATTGTATCCTTTACGGGGCTCACTTGCCTGCATTAGTCCAGGGCTATAACTAATTTTAAGTGTGTCCCAGTTCATTTTACCATGAACAACCAGCTCACCACTCCCACTCGCCCTGAGGAGCAGCAGTAGTGAAACCTGACACAGCTCCCAGAGCAGGCAGCAGCTCCACTGACGGATGGGCACTCACATCCAACACACAGCCTGGTGGTCAGACCCACTCCTGAGCTCTGGCCACCCCTGGAAGGGCCCTGCTGGCTCCCAAAGTTCTCAGCCTTGTCCTCACCCCAGGGACAGATCAGCAGGGTGCCACTGGCACAGGGCAATGTGCCTGTCCTGCAGGCAGTGCCCCAGGGGAGCACAGCCAGCCTGGCATTACCAGCATGAGTCACTACTGTCTGAAGCAAGAGCACAGGGCACTCTTCTCTCAAGGACCCCACAGCCTCTTATTAAAGCCACAACATTTTAAGTGACCCATGTTACTTTCCCTTGCTGTGGTTGACTTCTCTCTGACCCAGGAAGGTATGAAAGTGTACCTGAGCTTTGCCACCAAAGCAAAACACTGGCAGTGTCCCAGGTGACACTGGCAGCACACCTTTAACACATCAGATTTTTTACTCCCGAGCAGTGCCCTGAAGTATTGTCTCTAGTAACAGATCAACCAGCAAAGCAGAGAATTACCAACTCCTTACCTGTTGGCAGCTATCCATCTGGAAACCTGGCCATCATCATCACACAAGAGGGCAACCAGCTGATCTGCACAGTACTGGAGGATGAGCCCAGGACCACCAGGGTCCGCGCGCTGTTCCAGTCCGACGGCAGGAGCACGTGCTACTACCCCAACGGAGACGAGTGGTGCGTTCAGCAGCTGTGCATTTCAAAGGGCACAAAGGGTATTTTTAATAGCATCAAAAAACTAACAGACAAATCCAGCAGCTCATGGGCCCTGCTTCCGGTGCCCCCCGGAGCAGCAAAGCGACCCTGGCTGTGCCTTGAGAGGCAGGGAACAGGCCCCGACCCTGCTGTGCCTCTGTCCTGTCCCTTGGGGGAACAAGGGACATTCCGCCACGGGAGCTGCAGGGTTCACAGTCTCCATGTCCCTCTCTATTAGGATAAACATGAGTATCCAGGGAGGGCAGTATTTAGACCAAGCAGGCAACAGGGTGAGAAGGTGGATGTGGCCGAACGTGTCACCAGGACCCCATGTCCCCCTGAACCCCATCTTCATCTCCCTGAACTGGCACGTGGGGGTCCGGATCCTGGCCCAGGACAAGATCATCGTCTCCTTCCTTGCCTTGGGGCGACAAGCAAAATTCAACGTGGGAACCAAAGTGCAGGTATTTCTTCACACAGAGCCTCTCCCCACACCAGCAGGGTCAGCCAGGGAAGCTGCCCTCCATGGGGAAGCATGCTTATTCCCATGTTGCCCCCTGTTCCTGCCCCTCAAAAAGCAAGCAGTGGAGTTGGACCCGTGCCAGTCCCCCGCACACCACCTGCCAGCTCTGGCTCTCTCCAAGGAGTCACAGTGTGGGAAGCACTTCCAGCCAGGTCCCTGGTGTCCCTGGCTGTGTCCCCAAGGGTCACCCTGGCTGTGCCACAGGGAGAAGAGCTGTGGTCCATGTGGTAAGGGTCCATGGCAGCTTCCTTCCTGCACAGGCTCCTGCCGCTGGGGCAGGTCTGTCTGCCGAGGGGAAAGAAGCGCCGTCCCAGGCCGCGATGCTCTGCTGACACGTTCCCTCCGCTCCACAGGTTGGCGCTGCCGCGCGGGTGCCTCCCCCAGCCCGGCTGGGCAGGGACGAGCTGCTGCTGCTTGCCTTCCGGGTGAGGATCCTGCAGCTCTTCGACAGGATGCGGGGATTTATCAGCTTCCCTTCCAATGCGCAGTGGGACAAACTGCAGCCTCCCGCGTACCTCCTGACGCAGGCTGCGAAGATCCTGGAGTTCTGCGCTGCCGCTGACATCAGTAATGAGCTGCACAGCTCCATCAGGGCGATGGTAAACGCACAGCAGCTCTGACCAGCGTGTGTGGTGTGAGGCAAAACGAGCCACGGACGCTCCCCAGCGCTGCACACTCAGCAAGGGCCCTGCCCTGGCATGGCGCAAAGGGCAGCCTGGAGCTGACCCCCACAGCCCCACAGGGGTCTCGCTCAGAGCAGGCAGTGCCAACCCACACTGAGCACACCCTGGCCATGGAGGCACGGGGGGGGTCTTTGCTCAGGTCACCCACACAGGCACTACTCTGCTGCTCCTGATGAGATGGCACCAGTGGGATGCCCAGGTGTCCCTGGCACCAGCACTGATGGCAGCTCAGCCAGCTGCTGGTACAAGACAAGGTGGTTCCCTGTGCAGAGGGGCACAAATGTGCAGTGGACCCAAAGCAATCACCTACACTTGGCCCCAGGGAGCACCAACTCTGGCCGGAACGAGCTCTGGTTAAAGCACCACAAACACTGAGCCCTCACTGGGCGCTCAGGGGCAACTGGGCCAGCTGGCAGTGGGGAAGCCCCCCAGCCCCTCAGAGCTGCCTGAGACCTGGGCTTCACCTGGCCAGCTTCCCCCAGGGTGGCCACACCTGAGCTGTGGCACTGCCCAAAGAACAAGGCCAAGACCCAGGTGCCTGTCCCAGCACATGGAGGTTCTTGGGGGCTTAGACATGACAGACACAAGCTCAGTGACTGGAAAGTTGGCATTTTATGCGGTTTTTCAACTGCAATTCCAAGAATGTCCATCCGTGACAAACAAGGTTCTTCACACAGGAAATGGGAACTCTTTATTTCAGGTATGTTCTTGGGTTCTATTCAGGACAGCAGGAAGGCCCAGCTCATTTCTCCAAGTCAAGGAAGATCCACTGGAGCTGGCCCACATGATTAAAGAGCAGCTGATCTTAATTTTCACTGAAGTCACCAAATGATGTAACTACCCCGCATGTAATTTCGCTTATATAATTCAATATATAACACACTGTTCTACTCTGCCATAGATTTTGAAAAATATACAAACCTGTTTTAACCACATTAGAGATTTGATAGACAGCTGTCAATTACTCAACAGTTTGGGACAGTATCAGTCACTCCTGTAACTTCATTTTAAACTACAAAAAGAACATAAATTCATATAAAATACAACAGATTAAACAAACTTTTCTTTTTCCAAGGAAAAATTAGGTATCAACTCAATCTGCCATTGTGTGAAACATGAATATAAAATAAGTTACCATTAGTAATGCCTGCATTGTTGAGCTCTGAACTGGTCGAATGAAGTCTTAAAAAAACTATACAGTATTATTGCACTCGTGGCTGTGCAGTGTGGGACCGGCCAGCACCGAAACAGGGCCCACTGGGTGTTTGTCCACGAGGCACGACGTGGCTGCCAGAGAGGCGTCCAGCCTGCGCCAACAGCGTCTGTCTTCAGCGCAGGCCTTCATGGGTCTGCGCCACGCGGCCCAGGAACCACCACCCAGTGCCTGTGGAGAGACACTGCGTTACCGCTGCAACATCCCCGTGCCGCGCCGGCACAGCTGGGGCACAGCTGGGGCACAGCTGCACTGAGCGGGCACAGCTGGGGCACAGCCGGGGCAGAGCTGCACTGAGCGGGCACAGCTGGGGCACAGCTGCACTGAGCGGGCACAGCTGGGGCACAGCTGGGGCACTGAGCCGACACAGCGGGGGCACAGCTGCACTGAGCAGGCACACCTGGGGCACAGCTGCACTGAGTGGGCACACCTGGGGCACAGCTGCACTGATCAGGCACAGCTGCACTGAGCCGACACAGCAAGGGCACAGCTGGACTGAGCAGGCACACCTGGAGCACAGCTGGACTGAGCCAGCCCCATGAAGTGGAATCATAAGCTGTGTGTTTTGAAAGCCTCACGCGATAAGGGAACATGGCACTGTTTTGCCATAAAATCCCTGCTGTGTGTCACCCCTCTGCTGCCACAGCTGCAGAGCATTTGCAGAGGGGTAGGGGGGACTGTCCTGCTCTCCAGGGCTGTGCAATTCAATTTGGCTACAGGCCAGGGAAACATAAATCCCTTGCACAAAGGCTGTTCTAAGGCACATAATGCAGCATGTTTCTGGCCTCTGCACCACACACCTCACTGAGATCAGGCCTCCTGCACACAGTAATGCACCTTCTGCCTCATGGAATGCCAGCTTCCTGCTCGGAGACAGGCAGAACAAGCCACAACCTAAAACCTCCCACCCAAACAGCCTCTGTGACACCACATGTGGCCACTTAATGTCACAGAAGCTGCTTCTCCAAGAACACATTGAACTGAACAAAGACACAAGCCCAACCTTCAGTCTCCAATGCGCCTGTCACACCTGGGCAAACACAGCAGTGACTGGAGGAGACTTACGAGGAGTTTCAGTGCTGTTCGATGGGGCTATGATCGATGATGGGGCATTGACTCCATGTGCACATTGAGCTTCATCTCATTATCAAGGATCTGTACAAGCTGCTGCATGGAAGGGAGGTGACCAGACTCCAGCTTGGACCACACCGGGACATCTGGCACAGAACACAGAGAGGAGGAAAGCACTGTTAACACTGGGAGTGTCAGGAAACACACAGGGCTGCTGTAAACATGAACTGAGAAGGCCTAGGAAGCTCTCTGAGTTGGTACTGATTTATGTTGAGGAAAACATCTGGATCAACAATCCTTCCAAGCTCTGGCTATGCTAAAGCCCAGCCCAACCAGGAGAGCAGAGTGTCTAATGCTTCCATTCAGAAGTGTATCCTATGAATGAAGAGGTGCAAAGCATCTATTGAGATTCCTCTCACCTGAACATTCAGTACAGCTGTCCACTGGTACAGAAAATCTGGGAGAAGCAATGGATTCCTTAGGATTCCAAGGCTGAAGCACACTACAGGACAGGGGAAGCATCTAACTGGAGAGTTCATGTCCCTAGCTGATCATTTCCTATTTAATGCGCATCACACACAAAGAAAGAACAGAACATTTACTCTAAGGGACCAAGTGTCCCTCTGAGTTAGTTTTTACAGAGCTCTTCTAGAGTATCTGACATCTATATAAACTGTTTTATAAGACTTCTATGATTTTCATCATTTATTGTGATAGATGTGTTTGTGATAGATTGTGATAGATGACATCTGACGATCCAAATGGATTGTAATATCCACATGCCACATTTCCTCACACCATCCCTCCTTCCCCTCACCTCACAGCTTTCATGTGTGTACATGTGCAACACGAGATGCCACAAAACAAAGCCTCAGCTCACCATTCAAAGTGATTTCAAAAGCCCCGGTGGACATGCACTGGTTCTCAATCATGTTGCTCAGGAAGAAGACCATCATGCAGGCGTACACCTGGAAAAGAAGAGAGACCCCCACACACCACAGCCATGTCAGCCACACCTGCTGCTGTTCACTCTCAGTGACCACTGAATATTCAGGTGTGTCTGAACTCCCCATGTGGAGGGACTGCTCAAGAAATGATCCCCTCCACAGACATCTCCCTTTCCTCCTTTTACACAGACTTCCCCAGACAAGCACCAAACCAGCTCTGACCCCATCCAGCTCACAGCCCTGGGTCCAACCAAGGCACAGGTACACGTTCCTGCTCCACCTCTGCACCCCTCTGCTCCTGTCACAGCTGGCTGCACGGGGGCTGGCAGGTGACACAGAACACAGCCCTGCCCACACACTGCCTGGCACTGCCACAGTGACACTCTGGGTCACAGAGATACAGGCCTGGCACTGTCACAGTGACACTCTGGATCACAGAGATACAGGCCCGGCACT
>JAWWLZ010000012.1:335988-353038 GCA_035041345.1 Poliocrania exsul | reverse complement strand
ACAGAGTGACAGGCCTGGCACTGTCACAGTGACACTGGATCACAGAGTGACAGGCCTGGCACTGTCACAGTGACACTGGATCACAGAGTGACAGGCCTGGCACTGTCACAGTGACACTCTGGGTCACAGAGTGACAGGCCTGGCACTGTGACAGTGACACTCTGGATCACAGAGTGACAGGCCTGGCACTGCCACAGTGACACTCTGGGTCACATAGATACAGGCCCAGCACAAACAGCAAAGCAAAGCACAGAGTGCACAGGAACCAGCAGCCATCTGGAATTTTCTCTGTGTGTGGGTGACTCAGGAGGAAAGGACAGCACCTTCAGCAGTGCAGCTCCTCCCTCACCACCAGCACCTCTCTAATTTCCTTTCCCTGATCATGGGCACACTCTCACGGGTCACTGCAACACCACAGAACCTGGCATGGGGACAGTGGCAGTGCAATGCAACCAGCCTGGCTGGGCATGGCATTGGCTGGAACTATCACAGCTTCTAGGCATTCCAGCTGGCCAGTGAGAGACCAGGGCACTGGGCAGCTCACTCTGAAGGTCTGTAACTTGCTTTAGTTTAGTGGAGTAAATCTGGAAGGTTACTTGAAGTCAGAGTAACCGTGAATCTCCTGGCATCGTCAGTACTGACTCACAGGGATATTTTCCCACAATGTCAGGCCAGAGTCTGCTCTGCAAAACACCCACAACATTTCAACTTTGTTCTTCTAAACACCATTTAACTGCTGCCTAATCTATCAGAAGTCTGATGGATGCACCAACTGCAGAACAGTTACGAGACCGCAGAGAAGTATTGGCTTGAAATGCTGCTCTTGAGCCCTAAAAACCAGTGAACTCTGCTGTCATCTTTGTCAGCAACGTCACCCTCAGCTGTCCCTCTGCAGCAGCAGCTTGGAAGGAGATCACAGAACCACACCTGGCTCTGTCAAAAGCCTAAAGCACCACCAGTAAGAATTGTGTTACTGTAATGCTGCAGCATATGAAAGGTGAATCAGCCAGAACTGTGAGGGACTCCCAGAGCACCCTCATGAAGTCACCCTGAAGCTGCTTTTTCAAAGTAAAAGATGTCCCTTACCTTATTTTCTTGGCCCCATTGCCAGATGCTTGGAGCTTGCATGCCAAAGAAAGCAAATGGGTCCTTGCCAACGATGATTAAGCCAATTAATACTAGTTTGAAGACAGACAGGAAGGATGCTATGTGCCTATTGGAGACAACACACACCAGTGAGTGAAAGGCTCAGTTTCTACTTCACCATACCCATCTGTAATTCACTTCAGTACAGTTTGGACAGTGTGCAATCAAATGTTTGAGGGGAGGCACAAAACTTTCCAAGTAAGTTTATCTCGCTGCAAAAAAAACCCCCAACAAAACAAAAAAGCAACACCCATCAACAACTCCCCCAGCAAGGCACTGCTCTTGCACCTGACACCTCCTTGTACACCACACATGGATTCTTTTGTGCCTCAGTACACCTCCAATGGGAATTTGCTTTCAACTTGGACATGTCTGAACTGGGAAATAGATTCAGTTTCTGAAGACAGAGGTACATTTATTTGCCACATTTCCTGCAGAGCATTTCCCAGCCCCGCAGAACTCCCCAGAGGCAGAGCCAGCTCCTGCAGGTGCCCTGCAGCCTCCCCTCTGCAGCCCTGACAGAAACTGGGCCAGTCAGCACTGCAGAAGCCACCCCAGTAACTATGGCATCACTCTCCAGCGTGGGCACATTGCTTTAAATAGCAAGAATAACACTACCTTCCCTTCGTCTTTTTCCAAATTTCTTTGGGCTTCCCTCCAAGTGCACTTAAGGCCACCCTGGCAGCCTGTCCTCCGAGGTGAGCTCTCCATAACTCATATGTCCAAAATGGACTTTTCCCTCCTGTGTCCTTAAACCATTACAAAGATTTGTCATCAAGTGTGTAAAACTGAGCAACAAATTGAATTTATGTCTCAGTACAGCATGAAGAAAACCTGGGAAAATTCCCTGTGAAACAAACCTATTTACATAATTTATTTTAGATTGGATACGACAGGCCCCATCACACAGATATCCAGATGGTGACATTTCTATGAAAAACTAAGGCAACTACCTGAAAGGGAGAAAATCACTCAGCTTCCAAGCAATCTCCATGGAAAGCCCCCTGAGTTTCTGTTTTCAGTATGATTTCAGTGTAAACGCACACGTTCACCGGCGCACAGCTGACAGCCAGCACTGCTGGCACTCCTTACCTATAGATGGGCTGAGGAAGGTAGTTCTCCCCCTCGATGCGGATGTCTGGGTACCGCTGGCTGATGACCCGCATGTACTCCTCAAACACCCGCCTGTAGCCTCAGGAGACACTGCACAGAGACAGCGCCGTCAGCACGGCCCGAGGGCCGCACGGCACCGCCCCCCGCTCGCAGCCCCTTCGGGTTAAACTACAGCTTTTACACCATAGAATAAAACCGAACTGCAGTCACGTTATACATCACAAACCCCAGCGTGTGAGCCCTACATGTGACACGGGTTTGCTCCACATCCCAGCACAGGGCTCTGGTAACACCCACCGGGCACCGAATCACTTGCTTTCCGTTGAAAAAACTGATAGTTAGGAAGTCAACCTAAGCAGAGCCTTCCTCTGTACCAAAAAAACTCTCCACACAGAGCTGTCGGAATCCCTCGCTGGTTACACGGCAATCCCTTTCTGAGACTGCCTAGACAGGTAATGTCGCTCCCAGCCTGTCCTCTGTCGCACAGCACGGGAACTGCAGCACTTAAATATTCCCGAGCTGTGCTCTGCCTCGCCTTCCTGCAGCCGCCTCTGTCACAACTGCGGTAAATCACCGCCCATGACCCCAAACCCAGCCCTTTGCACCGAGCGCTTCTCGCGTGTCTCACAGCGCCGGCGGCCCGGCCCGTGCTGCGGTGGCAGCGGGCCCTGCTCTGCCCCGGGCCGGGGATCGGCTGGCGGCCGCACGGGGGTGCCGGGTTTGAACCCGCGGCCAGGCTCTGTGCGCCAGGGCCGTCCCAGCCCTGCTCGGAGCCGCTCACACCACCGGAACACCCTCGGACTGGCGCAGGGGTGCCCGAGCGCCCCGACAGCAACACGGGCCCTGCACCAAAACACACACAGGATTACGGCCTGCGTTAAAACATCGATTCCTGCCAAACGCACGCCCGCGTCAGCCCGCGTGCCTCTAAAGGGCCCGAGAAGTGCGTTTTTGCGCTGGAGGCCGCACTTTAAGGCGGCCCCACGGGCAGGGCCCGCGAGCCGGGGCCGCCTCCCACGCCCCAGCCGGGCCGGTGCTCCGGCAGCTCTGCCGGGGCGGGGCGTCCCCCACAGCCCCCGGCACCGGCGGCTGCAGGGCCGGTAAGAGCGAGCGAGGGGATCGCGGCAGCTCCGAGGGAACGGAAGGGAAGGGTGGAAGGAGGCGGCGGCCCGGCGGGCGCCGCCATCTTGGCCGGCGCCATCTTGGCGGGCGCCTCTCACCAGATCTGGAACTTGAGCAGCGGCCCGCCCGCGTACGCCATGCGCAGCTTCTTGGCGGGCAGCGCGCCCTGCTCCGCCGCCGCCGCGCCGCCGCCGCCCGGGCCCGCCGCCAGCGCCGCCAGCAGCAGCAGCAGCTGCAGCACCGGCAGCCGCACCGAGCGCATCTCTCCAACACCGCCGCTACCGCCGGGCCCGCCCCGCTCGCGTCACGGGGCACCGGGGACGGGGCTTGAGGGGCTGGTCGAGGGGTGGGCCCATGCCCGGGGGCGGGGCCAGGGCAGCTCGGGGGCGGGGCCATGCCCTGGGGGCGGGGCCTGGGGCAGCCCGAGCGCTCCCATTGCCCCCAAACCAGCCCTTAGTGCAGAACGAAAACACTGTTTTATTATTAAATGCTCTTTATTTTTATCTACATTCCGTTATTGCATAAAGATCGCATCTCTTTTTAAATATAATAAAGCTATCAAATGTTTTCATCACCTTCCCCCCTCACACCCAAACAAGGAAAACCAATTATGTTTTAGGCAATACGCTTCAGAAAAGAAATGTATTTCTGGCTGGAACAGCAGCAGAACTGGCTGATGGATATTCATTACTTGTTTACAGTTTCACATGTGCACAAATCTTTAAACTTTTTTAAAGGCAAATGTGCAGCAAACCTCTGGACTTTTGCACCCTGGGTCATTTGCTGAAGCGTTTTACTCAGTTCAAGTTAATAACAAACGAAATTTTGCATGAACTTTGTGTTAGGGCCACACAGGAGCTCCAGAAAGTTTTAAACACCCAGTTCTAGATCTTCTAGTTCTTTAAGGAGAGCAGCTTCTTTCTGAATCTTCTCTACCTACAACAAAAAAAGCATAAGATGTCATAGATGCAGCTTATTATAAAGTGAACTTTGAATAAACCAAACAGACCTTAACCATACCTGATTCTTCTCAAGCTGTTTGCCAGCAGCTGCCTGTTCTTTCAGCTGCTCAATTGCCTTCAGCTTCTGTAAAAAAAAAATACAAAAAGCCACTCTTAACACAAAATATTGGTGAACCAAGATTAAAAGAACAGCCTTGGAAGTTGCTTCACTTGCACATCCCTGAGGCACCTGCAGCCAGGTCTCTGTGGAAGGCACATTCCCTTTAAACACCTTCCAATACTCAATCCAGAATTTCCCACCTCTAACAAACATTTCTTTCAAGAACAAACCCTAGAGAACAGCAGCACCTCCTCCTCTCTGAAATGAACACTAGGCACTGTCTCACTGAAGCGCTGACCCAAACTTGGAAATGACCCCATCATTATCCCTCTTCACACATTTTCCTCAGAAAGCCTGGAATGTTAATCCAGAAACTATAAAAACCAGGAGGCCGCCAAGGCCACCTGAACTAAACAATTTCTATTCTGAAATTACTTAATCTAAGAATTCTCAAGACTGGCAGCAAACTTCACACTTGCACACAAGGCCAACCTGGTTCCCTTGTTGGCTCCAGGACCCAACAACCACAGAGCTCCTCTCTGAGCACCAACTGCCTTCAGTGCAACCTGCCCCTCAGCCTGGGACTGGCAGCACCTCCCCAGCATTCCTAACTGGAGCCTGGAATGCTGCTCCCTGCACCTGGCAGTGGTTCTGCACTGCCACCTCTGTTGGGCCCTTGGGGAGCTCTGGCACAGGCTGGGAAAGCAAAGGAAGCAGGGGACAAGTTCAGGATGTTAACAGGGATGTAAAAACATCCTCCTGAGCCCAGCTCACCTCACTCTCACACTAGGTCTTCAGGAAATCTGTTGTGTATTAGAAAAAGAGCCCCCTCACCTTTTTCAAATTCTTTATCTTCTTGTCCACCTCAGGATCCCCCGTGGTGGTGGCGGGCACAGCGTTCCGTGGGGCGTTCTGTGGGGCCGGGGCCTGCCCAGGGTTCTGGGGCGCATCAGCCTTGGCCTCCTGCACACACAAACACACCTTTGACTGCAAGGACAGTGAAAAATGTCTTTAATCACTTTAAGGGATCCATTTAATATTTCTTCCTTCAATGGTTATTCCAAAGTGTGTGCATGACTTGCTCTGATGTATTGCATTACCTCTGATCTCTTTCCATGGACAAAGGCTTATCCAGAACAACTCACATGCTCCTTCTGATTGAATTTCTAATCCTCAGGACACCAACCATGCACAGCACATGTCAGTAAAGGTGAAATTACAAACACATACAAAAATGCTGTATAAAGCAGACTGGGTCACTGTCTTTGAAGCAGAAGAAAGGGTTCAAAACCAGTGCAAGAAATTTTTAAAGTATTACTTAAAGAAATTATTGCTTCAGAGGTTTGTAGAAATTGGAAGGTTAATACCAAAAGCTGACCTTTATCTACCTAGTCAAAGAATAGCAAGTCAAAGGGTGACACATAGCCTGTCTCTGGTCTGCCCTGCAAACACCTCAGCCCCCACCACAGCACCCAGCCCCTCCTGGCATCCCACCCAGCACCAAACACGCTCTGCAGAGGGTGGGAGGTCAGAATTCCTTCATCTCCACACTGATTTCAGCTAACATTTGCAGCAACTCCCCAAAGCTGTTACTTTACATCATCCTTTTATACCTGCTTTAGTCTGGTTAAACTCTGCTGCCCTCCCCACACCACAGCACGTGTGAGATGTGTGGAGGGCTCTCCACGGACAGGTCACTGCTCTGAGACTGACCGGTGCCCTCTGGGAAGACTAACTCATGTCACCCTCGAAAGAACCTCTGCAGTACCTGTTTAGCAGCTTTCTTTGCTTCATGTTTCCTCTGATTTTTGAGAGCCGTTTTAGACAGTGGCTTATCACCACCTCCCAGTTGGGGTTTCATGTTCTGGGGTGGCTCATCCTCATGCTGCAAGGATATGCAAAATGAAGTTAAAAACCTGTATTCCACATTGGCACAGAAACCCTAAAACCTACCTAAGACAGTATCACACACAAAGATGAACCACAAAGGAAGAAGAAGGAAAAACACAGAAAAGAAGGGGAGAATGAAAGTATGCATTCCTTGGAATAGCTAAAGACAGTGTGACAAGGGTTTCAAACTCCTCCACTTAAGTTTGGATGGGACTACTCTGTGTGTCCTAAAGATTTCACAGATTTATGATAAAATAACAAAATCATGATGTTTTCTATCTGGGGGAGAAAATAATGCAGCACAAAGTGACTGGAGCTTGGCACTTTGCTGTTATTGACAGCTTTTTAACTCAGAACTCCTGGTGACCAAAGGCTGAGTGCTGGAAAGGGAGATGGAGGGATCTGGGGGGACAGTGGGGGCTGAGAATCAGGGGTTCCTCAGTGTTTTTAACACTTAACTGTAGTGCTGTATTGTTCTAGTGCATATGACAAGAATTTTTGCCCATATAAATAAACAGAATTATTTTGTTGAATGTGTCTTCTGCCTGCTCTCTGCTCGTGTATGGTTTGCTGAGCAGCCCTCAGCACAGCTAACACACTGCTCACAGACTGAGCCTCCCTCAAAAGCACCAGGCCCAAAATCAAAGCCTCTAAGGGTGCAGCTGTTAAACGGAATTAGCTGCTACTCAGCCTACTTTGAAAACTGGGAGAAACAAATTAGACAAGTGGGTCACTATACTGAAATGTATTTAAGTCCAGCCGACTTCCTAATGATCCAATCTCTTTCTAGCAAATAAACTTACCTTAGGAAAAAACCCAAAAGAGTGGCTGTTAGGAAGCCACAGTCTGGCTGGGTTCAGACTGGTGAGTCAGGTCACCCAAATCAGAGGCTTCAGCCCTAACCAGAGCGCCCAATTTCACCACAAACCACATATTTTGTTTACTGTTCCAGAGCATGTTGCAGAGAGTATTAAAATCTGCAAATGCCTTGTGAACGGACAGTATTTTGGCCAAAAACTTGTGAGTTTTCTAGCATATGCTCTTGCAAACAGTAAGCAAAGTGCCAAAGAGGATCCCCAAACCCCTCCAAATCCCCCCAGTGCTGCCCTCAGCCTGGTCACTGCTCATGGTCCTCCTCAAACACACACATGTGAGGCCAAGCTCCAGGCAGACAAAGCCATGAGACACACCCATTCAGGTCCCACAGGACACCGCCACTCACGAGCTTGGAGCTGGTCACAGGCTTGTTCCTCAGGGCAGGAGGTCTGTACGCCTGCGCAGGCTTTGGCTCGGCACTGGGCACCTCGCTGGGCACCGCCTGGTACCGCACGGCCTTCTCCGGGAACACGCCCTCCAGGAAGGGCTGCCAGAGCACCTGCCACATCTCCTCGCTGGGGGGCACCTCGTGGGTGTGCAGCACAGAGCCCGTGTAGTGCCAAATCTTGTACCCGTTGCTGACGCGGAGCCGCGGGGCACACGTGGCCGTCACGATGTGCTCCCCGTCGGGACACCACGCAAAGGACGTGGAGTCTGAGGCCACGGGCTTGGAAATGAGTTTGTAGTTTTTAGTGTCCCACACTTCCATCTGTCCCCTGAGGTTCCCAAACCCTGCCAGCACCAGGATGTGTCCATGGGGGCTGTAGTAGGCAGCGTTGCGAGGCCCAGTGCCAAAATCAAACACGGGGTCACACTTCAGGTTAAAAATGGTGGCTTTGGCAGGCATGAAACCATAGACAGCACAGAACTCCACAGAGTTGGGGCTCCAGGCAACATCATAAATAGGGCCATTTTTTGCTAAAGGAGAAGGAAAAACAGGCAGCTGTTGGGAGATTGCATTTTTGCAGTGCAGGCCAAAACAAAGTCCACAGTGCCTCTTCATGCTTTGCTAAAATGCTGTGATCCAATTACTGACAGTGAAAGTTAATTCTGCCAACAACAGAGGAAGAAACAGCCCTTTATCTCCTGACAACTTTAGTTACTGTTCACAACAATAACTGCAGCCATTCCAAATTACCTCTGTAGGGTCAGCATCAGCACTTTTACAGTAAGCATAGCTTGTCATGTAAAAACAAATCCTTTATTTTTTTCCTCGTTACTCAAGTATGATCTCAGGACCTTCTGAAACTGTCCCACTGGAAACCTGCAAAAACAGGAGTTTTATACCAGCTGGATAATAGTTCCTCTTCTTTTAATCTAAGAAATATTGTGTAGCTCAGCTTTGTAGTGGTAAGCAATAGTAACCCACGTTATCTTTGGCCCATGCCCATCTTACTCCAGAGGTAAAGAAAAAAAAACGTGAAGGGTTTTTTGCTAAGAGGACCGTTTTTTTTCCTTGCTAAGATCCCTGCCCTGCAGTGCCAGCCTCCCCCTGCCCGGGCAGCAGTGCCAGGGTGGTACTCACGCAGCTGCACGACGGCGCTCTCCCCGTGGGCCGCCATGTAGTGCAGGGTCTGCTCCCCGTAGTACGACGCGCCCGTTTTGTCCACCTCGGTGCTGGCGACCACCAGCACGGCCGTGGCTGGGGAGCACACACAGTTAGAGCAGCACAGCTGCTGAAACCACACCAGCCAGGGCACAACCACACACACAAACCACCAATGCAAACGTTGCAGTGGACAAAGGAAAATCAGTCCATTATGAATTCTAACTGGTTGCTCCTGTAACAGCACTAGTATCATTCTCTTCCAAACTGATTTGTCCTAATGTTAACCCAAATGGACCAAATACTGTTTTTTCTCAGATGGAAAGTGTAAGCTCAGTCTACTAATTCCCTGTTGGATCACAAGCCAGTGAACTTTGCAGCCATAAAAAAATATAAATCCAAGGTAGAAACCAAACATCGTGACCAGCCCTTGAATACCATTTCACCAATAGCTGCTGGATGCACATCTGCTGGCCAAAGGAATATGCTCCTGTGGGGTTTCCACATGTGTGTAACAGTTTCCCTGTATTACAAACTACATGGGTTGAAGAAAAATGTGTTTTACAAAATTATTCTGAAACAGCTTGTTGCTAACAAAGAGCAAAGCGCAGAGCCCTGTTGGCTCCTCCCAGTTATGATATGTCTGCATATGTACAATTCTTCAGATCAAGATTATACCAGAGCATAAACTGTTCTTATATTTACAATCTAAACAGACTACCAGCACAGAATGCAAATTTATACAGGAATTTGCTGATCAACTGCAAAATTTACCAGCACATATAAACTATTCTCAATTACAACATACAAAATCATGACAGTCACAGAAGTGCTGAGCACTCAGGTTGAGCAGAGCTGCACCTGAACCCTGCACTGGCATTAATGGCTGTCCTCAGAATTTACCTGCACACACAAGTTAAATGCAAACCCTACACAGGAAACAAAAGAATACAATCCAAAATGGGCTGAGTATAAAAGTTCCAACACACAGCTGTTGTACCTTTTTTGTTCCATAGCATTGTCACCTTGTCAGCCTTGAAGAAGCTTTTGTTGGCGAGTGCTGACTGTGGCCCCCCAAAGTTGGGGTACTGGTAGAGCCTGACGAAGGATGGGGCACCTTTGCTTCCCGGGACATACACAGCGACCTGCAACAGCCACGGGAGTTACTGCAGGGTAAGGCCTTGGGAGCCAGGCCACAGTTAGTACCAGTATGGTGCACTAACATCACAGTCATTTTTATAAGAAAACCAAGAAAAAGATTGGAAATGGGATCAGAAGTACCTTGGTCGGCTGCACTCCTGGGGACAACACAAAATCACTGACCTTCTGCAAATGCAGCTTATTTGCAATGGTATCTGCCAAGAAAAAGGCCACAGATGTGTGATGTTAATGACAAACACATTACCTGGATGCCCTGACCACACCCCTCTATGGGGCTGTATCGTGGATAACACAGACCAGTAAGGATAATCATAAAGGATTTTTTTTTACTAGGCAAACAATTACTGTCCCATTTCATCACACTGTGTTATTTACAAAACCAACTGGAACCAAGCCGAGGTCTGAAGTCCAGTATTTAGTATTTGGAAGCTCAAACAGCAAAGGAAGCCAGTGAATCCCAGGTGAATACTTGTGTGTTAAGCAGGTGTTCTCCCCTTATCTTGCTGGCTTCAGTCAGGTAACACGTGCCACTACACAGAGCCAGGGGCTCTCCCCTTACACCCTCACAGGATGACTCTTCCCGACAGGAAGCACTCAGGGGCCTGTTCCGGGCTGGACATGGTCCCTTCCCAGCAGCATATACAGAATGAATGAAATGTAGAGAAATATTTGCGTACTGAAGTTGTTGTTTTCAAAGAAGTGCACTTCATTGTTCACGTTCCTGGCACAAATGCTTTCATCATCTGCCCAGCAAGGACACCTGCAACGCAAAGGAAAATCAGAAACGCCGAACGATGTTCACCTTTAGCGTTCCAGGATTGCCTTTCCCCTCCATTTTTAAAGCCCAGGAGGTTCAAACAGGATACATTTCATATGGACAATGAACACAAGTGGACTTAGTTACTGTTGCTCAGCTTCCTCTGTGGTGCAAAAGGAGCCAATTAACAATGAACTTCATGCCACACCCACAGGCACAGACTGGCCCTCAGCCTCAGCAGGCACCGCTTTGAGAGCCACCACACCAACAGCTCCATTTGCCTGCATCAGGTTTTGGAAACGGCATTTCTTTGCAAACAATTACCATCTGGAAGGGTTATTTACCAGTTCTGCATCTTCTTCTGGATGAAAGACTTCAGGCATGTCCCTGTTCTCAGGTCATGGAGCTGCAGGTTGGGCACCCCAGCTGTGCCATCCTTACCAGCTGCAAGAAAACACAGTGGTCTTTGGGGATGAAATCTGCTTCACCACAACATCCCACCTCATGGCCCTGCAAGAACCCAAACATGCATGACCTTCTTACGAGCAGCATCCTGTCCCTGATGGGCCAAACCCATGGCTGCTGATTCTGCACCTCAGTCTTTCCCTCTGCAGAAAGAACTCCTGTTTGGAGGTGTAGGGTTTCCAGTCCCCATTACAAGGCTGGGACCACCAATACCTGCACAGCTTTGTAATGTTTGTTTTTTAACCAAAATCAAAAATCATCCTGATGGCAAACAATGGAGGCATGTTCTCCACTCCTACATTTTGCTCTCATGGGAGTGCCAGGATTTTGCCTATCCCATGGCAGTCACAGCTCCCTCTGCAAGTCAGTCAAAATGGTTCTGCTGCTTTAAACTCTGTCCCCTCCTCCTTACCCCAGATACCACAGCCTGCCTATGGCTGTCAGTGATTCAGGACAGACCTTGAACAGCTCTCAGCTTGGGCTGCCTTCTCTCCTCCTGCAGCCAGTCCCAGGCCACTTCCCAAGACCCAGCCCTCAGAACGTGCCATTTACTCCGAGTGACTTCAGCTCGTGCCCTCTGACCTGGTGTCTGTAAGGATGGCATCCCTCCCTCTCCACTGTGCCCCTAAGCACCCACAAAACCTTCTGTACACTTTCTGCACTGCTCATTGAGCCAGTGAATGTGCTACAGAGACCAGCCAGGTGCTGGAAGGGCTGCCAGCCCAGTCCCAGGTAAGACAGGCCCACAGCCCAGGTGTTTGCCCAGCTGGTACCATACTCACCTGCATAGGCCTGCCACGTGGCCAGGACATTGTTCTTTGGCGAGAATGCAAGGCAAACTGCCTTTGGGAGCTCAAAGGAACGCAGGAACTCGGCTCTCGTGACACTAACAACATTTACTCTGCAACCAAAAGATGCTGTTTCAATAAAACATGCTTACAATAGTTAATTAATTGCCAAGGGAACTGTTCATGTATTTGACTCTTCTAAATCTGTCCCACATTTAGACAATGTAACAAAATCAGAAGAGCTTTTTTCAACCTAATACACATTTTTATCTGCAACGTGTGAGCTCTGAACGAGAGTGAACTCTGTAATGCACCTGCTCTATAAAAAAAGGAACCTTGTGATGCAGGTACCTAAGGGGCACAGACTCCTTATTTCCTGCGCACTTTACTGATGGGTTAATGCCAGAAACCAGGTACTGGGAGCTCTGAACAAAAACCAACCAACAAATAGAGCATGTCCAGATTACACAGGAACAGGTGCATAATACATACAACAGCAAATATTCCATCCGAGACTCAGGAACCACAGCCACTACTGTGAATAATGCAAAAGAAACTGCATTTTAAATGTGCATGCACATACTTGCAGTCACAGCAACTGCCTTTACACAGATAAAGAGTAAATGGGGCATAACTGAGCCAGTTTATTTCATACAAACTAAAGATTAAGATGATAAAATGCACCCACTTTTCTCCATTGCACCAGGCAAAGAGGGAGCCATCCTTGCTGAAAGCAACAGCTTTGCAATTTTTTCCAGAGTCCCTAAAGAAATAAGAAATGCACATGAGTGTTCAATAGCGCCCAAGGGAAGGTTTTTTGACAAAACCAAAAAGCAAGACAAGTTTGCTGTGTGCCCCTGAGGACCCTGCGTGGCAGGGCAGGCCCTGCTGGGGCTGTCACCTCGAACTGACACCTCAGGCAGACACAAATCCTTCCAAATCAGCAGTTTCCTGAACTAGTGACAGGAAGAAATAATTCATTTATATTTACACATTTTCCAATTCCAGAATCTACCTTTCCTTTTTACAAAACTGTTTCTTTGTGCACAAGGTGAGACCTGGTGGCAGCAGTACCTCTGGAAGGCCGAGCTCTCTGTGAAACTGGGGGGCCCATTCACCATGTACAGCCCTTCGGATCCTCTCACTGGAAATGGAGACAAAGAACTCATTTCAAATGCAGGAAATCACCCAAAGCACCAGCTTTGCTCATCTGTGAGCCCTAAGACACACACACACTTTCCCCCGCTTGCTACAAAGGAAATCCACGGTGTAACATGTGCCTGGAGCCCCAGTCCAGCCCTGCTGTGGGGCTGCACCCCCAGATGGGGCTACACCCCTAGGATGGGGCTGCAGAACAGCCTAGCCCAGCCCTGCTGTCGGGCTGGACCCATGGGGGCCGGGCTAAGCAGCGGCACCCCCGGAGAGGGCCCGGCGAGCCCTGCCCGGCCCCGGGAGCGGCACCGCCAAGGGCGCCAGGGCCGTGCTCGGCCACGCCGCGGCAGCGCTCCCCGGTGGGGGCACGGGCGGCAGGTGCTGGAGGGTGCTGGAGGGCCCCGGAGGGCCACGGGTCCCCACAGCCCGACCCCGCGCCCTCCTCCCGTGGCCCGTCCCGGTGTCGCCGCCGCCCGGTCCCGACGCACCCGCGAGCAGCGGCGTGGGAGGCGCCATCTTGGCGCGGCCGGCGCGGCGGCGGTTCCGGTTCCGGTTCCGGGTCGGCGGCGGCGCGGCGGGCGCAGCGCGCGCCACGTCGCGCGGGGGCGGTGCCGGTGCCGGTGCCGGTGCGCGTGCGCATTAGGTGCGCCCCCACCCCCACCCCCAGTCCCGGCGCGCTCCCGCGGGCGGTGCTGACGCGGCAGCGGCGGCAGGGCCGGACCCTTCCGCGGACACAGCCATGGTGGCCAAGCAGCGCATCCGCATGGCCAACGAGAAGCACAGCAAGAACATCACCCAGCGCGGAAACGTCGCCAAGACCTCGGTGCGCGGGGCCGGGCCGGGCCGGGCGGGCGGGCGGGCGGGCGGGCGGCCGGGGGCGGCGGGGCCTCGCTGACCCAGGTGCTGTGCCCGCAGAGAACGGCCCCGGAGGAGAAGGCGTCGGTCGGGCCCTGGCTGCTGGCGCTGTTCATCTTCGTGGTGTGCGGATCAGGTGAGTGCCCGGCCCCGCTGTCGCCCCGGGCCCCCCGATCGCTGCCCCCCCGAGCCCTGGGACCCCCCGATTGCTGCCCCCCCCCGGGCCCCCCAGCGCTGCCCTCTCGCTCTTTGCCTTGCAGCGATCTTCCAGATCATCCAGAGCATCCGGATGGGCATGTGAGGCCGGGCCTGGCACTGCCGAGCGGCCGCGCCGGCCCTGGCGCATTCCACGTCCCTTCACGAGTCATTCCGAGTTTTCTAGCCCGTGCCACAGTGCCTTGAACAGCACCACATGTGTAAAGCAATAAAAATCTGTTGTGTTGATCTACAATCGTGGACCCACTTATTCGCTGAAGATCCAGCCTGGTCTCTCGTACATGGAGCTGGAACGCGACGTAGGTCCGTCCGCAGGAACTGCGACATGTCGTGAGCAGCGGCCCAGCCCGGTGTGAGCCCCGGACCGGCTCGTGTGCCGCGGGGATGTGCCGTGGCAGCCCCGCTCCGTGTGACCCACGCGCAATGGGGTTCGTGCGGCCCCCCGGCCCGGCCCGGCCCCCGCTCCCCTCGGGACCCACGGACTGCGGAGCGCCGGCGCCTCTGCCGGCCCGGCCTGCGCTGTAAATACTCCCTGGACAACTTTCAGCAAGTGGTGATAGTTTTCAATTTGCCCATGTTGTGTGGGAATGTTCGGTGCAGTGGGGGGACCCTCTCCCCCTGCCCACAGTTCTGCTTCTCTGTGCAGCCCCTGCGGAGTGTGGTGTGTCTTGCAATATATATTTAATCCTATTTAAGGTAAAACCTGCTTTCAACTCGATTTCTTCTAACAGTGGATCCAGCACTTAACTGCTTCCCTATGGATGATCACAGTTCCTTCTTCTGTAGACAACTGTAACTTGAGATCACATGGAAAATGCTGCTATTGATCATATTTCCCTGCTGATGGCCCTGCCTCCTGCTGGCCCGTTGCTGTCTGTGTGGGGACAGAGGTGGTGGGAACCTCTGCTGGTGCACGCAGTTGCTAAAGGAAGATTTCTTTTTCCAGGTCTTTCTTAACAGAAGACAAATTCAAAGTCTGATTACAGTAGAAGTAATAGAAAATAAATCTGTTGAGGCTAATGAAATGCTTGTTAGCGGTGAAGGAGCAGACCTTTTGTATGCGTTGCATTCCACCTGGAATCCTGGGGACCGGTGTAAGCCACGTGGCCACGGGCACGTCCAGCCCAGGCCACCGGGGACCTTGAGCTGGGACGTGTGTGCTGGGAGCGGTGGCAGGGGAAGTCTGTATAACTGTTGATTTTAAATAAAGTTCTTTTCAAATGCCAGTTGTGTTCTCTTGAGGTTGTCAGAGTGGGGCTGTGCTGCTGTTGAAACTTGGCTGCTTCACACCAAGCACAGGGGAATTGGCTTTTCCCCGAGGGGAGCCACGGGGCACCTCCGAGGCTCTGCCGTCCGGGCACGGGGCCAGGCTGGGCCCCCCGGGACTCTGGGCACACCTGGTGCTGCTCCCTTCCCTTGGGGACCAGCCATCCCCCAGAGGGGTCAGCCCGTGGCTGCTGCCCACCCGCTGGCTCTGCAGTCCCTGGGAATGCCACAGAGGGCTGGGGGTCTGACAGGTTCCTGCTGCTGCTGCGGGAGCCGTGCGAGGGAGAACTGCCGCGGGGACTGGGAGGTTCTGGGTGGTGAAGGTGTCTCTGTGGGGCAGGGGTGTGTGCGGGGCTGTGCCCGGCGGGGCAGGGACTGTGCCCGGCAGGGACAGGGTGTGCCCGGCAGGGACAGGGTGCCCAGCAGGGGCAGGGGCTGGGCCCGGGGTCTCTGGAGGGGCTCCCGGCCCCAGCTGTGCTCTGCCTTCACGTGCTCAAGTACAAATACTGCACAGCACCACGCTTGTTTTTTCTCATGAACCTGCAAGAGCAGAACCTGGGTTTGTTTCTCCCCACGAGATGCCGTTCTTGTTCCCGGCTCGGGCAGTGAGTGTTCCACGCGTGCCCGCTGGGGATGCGGAGCCGGGTCTGCAGGGCGGGCGGGCCTTGGGCGGAGCTGGGATCGCTGCGGTGACGGCATCACCCACCTGCGGCTCGCTGTTCTCTCAAACCGTGTCTCCGTTCTTGTGAGGCCGCTCCGGTGTCCCGGCGGGGCTGGCGCTGTGCGCTACCGACCGAGCGGTGCCCGAGCCCCGCCAGGCCCGGCCCGATGGCGGAGCCGGGCCCGCGATCCGCGCTGTGCCGGGCCGGGGGCCCCGCCGGGAGCGGGGCTGCTCCTCCGCGGCACGGGGGAAACACCGGGCTTTGTACAGCGTGCAGTGACAGAGCGGCCCAGGGGCGGCCCCTGAGCGGCACCGGGAGCTCGGACAGAGCCTCAGAGCGCCGCCGCCCCACAGTGCCAGCCCCACAGTGCCAGCCCCGCCCCACAGTGCCAGCCCCAGAGCGTCAGCCCCACAGCGCCAGCCCCGCCCCACAGTGCGAGCCCCACAGCGTCAGCCCCGCCCCACAACGCCAGCCCCACCGTGCGAGCCCCACCGTGCGAGCCCCACAGCGCCGCCCCGCGGCTGGCAGGGTGCACAGCGAAGCAAACAAAGGTTTTCTAAAAGCGTAATTAATTCAATCTGTTTCATCCCCTTTTCAAGAGATTTACTGAAGGGTTTTCCTTTCGGAGGGCGCGCCTGTGACTCTGGGTACAGCCCCCCGTAGGCTCAGTGCCCTCTGCCCCCACAGCTCACCCAGTGCCCTCCGCTCCCGGCACAGCTCACCCAGTGCCCTCCGCTCCCGGCACAGCTCACCCAGTGCCCTCCGCTCCCGGCACAGCTCACCCAGTGCCCTCTGCCCCCGGCACAGCTCACTCAGTGCCCTCTGCTCCCGGCACAGCTCACCCAGTGCCCTCCGCTCCCGGCACAGCTCACTCAGTGCCCTCTGCTCCCGGCACAGCTCACTCAGTGCCCTCTGCTCCCAGCACAGCTCACTCAGTGCCCTCCGCTCCCAGCACAGCTCACTCAGTGCCCTC
>JAWWLZ010000012.1:323752-335888 GCA_035041345.1 Poliocrania exsul | reverse complement strand
GCTCACTCAGTGCCCTCTGCTCCCAGCACAGCTCACTCAGTGCCCTCCGCTCCCAGCACAGCTCACTCAGTGCCCTCCGCTCCCAGCACAGCTCACTCAGTGCCCCACAGCTCAGTGCCCCTCTCTCTGCTCCCAGCACAGCTCAAACCACCTCAGGCATGGTTCAAACATTGTTTCACTCAAAAATGGGCAGGCACAGTGTTCCCCCCATAAAAGTTTCAATCAGCTACTTACCTGAGGGACCGCTGTCCCCAGGAGTCCCCAAATTGTCCCTTCTAACAGCACCATCGTCCCTGTACAGCCACAGCTCCCCCGACTGCGTCCGAGGAACAGCCGGGGCCGCCGCAGCACTTTTGTCTCTGAGTGCGTGGCCTTCGCTGCACTGGGGACTCCCCGCAGCGCCCACAGCAGGCACAGAGCACCCTCTCACACCTGCTGGGGACACCACTTGGGTGTTACCTCAGCAGGAACGTTTCAATACACACACGGCTCGTCGGAGCTCTGCTCAGCTGATCCTCACCGGGAAGTGGAGACACCTCTCAGGTTCCAGGACACGGACACTTCTTTGAGATCTGAAGGCACCAAAACTTGCAGCTTGCAGTGATGCTTCTGGTTTCCCTTAGTCATAAACCTGAGCAGAGTTAGACAGACACAGGGCTCAGGTACCGAAGCAAACAGTGCCAGCAGTGACACAGCAGCCCCAGATGTTAATTCACAGCTATCAGTGCAAACCCAAACCCTAGAGAGCCACTGACAGCAAGAGATGATGCTTCCCCGAGAAGGCACCAGCCTGTTGCAAAAGCAGCAGTGCTAACCCTGGCAACTGGTCTGTTATTGCCTCTCTGATATTGCCTTTCTCCATTTTCTTCAGGAAAAGTGCTACTGAATTTAGTTACATTGCAACAACATCTACAGCCAAAAACTTCAACAAAACTGCAGTTTAATTTCAGAAAATGTGTTAAAATATATATGTATTTGTACATCAGATTGACACTCTGCGTTAGTTTACACAAATGGTCTTTCCTGAAACTGTATTTATGAAATGTACATTTTTAATTTAAATACTCAGTATACACTGCACTTACTCTGCATGTTGCATTTATTAAATACATTAAAATCTGCAATGTAACAAAACGTTTTCTGCATACGAAATTCAAAACACCATTTTAAATGAACAAAAGATGGCTCACTTCATTTATTTGTTTTAACAACTAGTGCCTAGCACACTAGCTCAGCTCCACCAACACCAGCTGTTCTTTCTCTTTATTGACATTGTTCACAGACTAGTACATATTACACTAAGAGTGCTGGATAAAAACATGAGGTACGAAAGTGGTTCAAAGATTACAGGTCATGCAGATCATGCGAGACAGCAAAGAAAGTCGTGAATGAGAAAACACTAAATAAAAATACATAGAGAATGTGCATTATAAAATAAAAATTAAAAAAAAAAAATTCCAAACCTAAATTACACAGCTTTGCTTCTTTGGTTACAAAGTAGGTTGAACAATTTCACAGCTTTTTATTCCCACTCAAAAAACAAACCAAAACCGAAATGTCAAAAAGCAGAGGAATCATGGCCTTTTCTCTCTATTAGAAAGTAGAAACAGAAATGAGCAAAGTTTTCTTCATCAAAATAGCCCATCACTTATTTATTATATCACAAGGACTGGTGACTACCTGTACAGATGCACTATGGTCTTCATACTTACACTCTATACAAAATTTACATTCAAGCTGGATCTCTACTACCGTAAATAAATACCAAAGGTCAATTGCCATTAGTGTTAGAAATATGCCAGGTTCTTTGTTCAATTATTGCCTAGACATTGCATCTATTAACGCAATCCCATCTATCATTTACCCATACAGACATTTATTAAAAAAAAAATTAAAAAGTTCTGTGACATTGTTCATGTACGTTATGAAAATAGCAGCCCTGTAATAAATAAAACAAATAAATGAAACTAACGTAGGCAAATGTTACTTATATGAAAAGAACAGTGGCTCTGAAGAGGAATTGTTGCTCCTTACCAGACAGCAAGGCTGAAAGCAACGCGGGGTGACGGGACCTCGGAGAGCCGGCAGAGCTCTGACAGCCCTCCCTCCCTCCTTCCCTCTTCCCTCCTCCCTCCCGCAGCCCGGGCAGGGGGTCCGGCCCAGGGCGGGCACCGCCCGGAGGGTGATTGTCTAATACTGCAAAGGCCAAACACAGAGCGCTCACGCCGAGGACACGTTGGGCTGCGGGGGCTGCGCGGGGGCGGCGCTGCCGCTGCCGCTGCCGGGGGGGCCCTGCTGGCTGGAGAGCTGCGACAGCTGCTCCGTGTTGGACAGCGACTTCAACAGCGCGTTCTCGCGTTCAAGTAAAGAGTTTCTTTCTACCAATTCTTTTATTTGTTCCTTCAGGACTTCCACTTCTTCTCTCACTGCATACATCAAATGGCTTTTCACCAGATCCTGCAGAGAACAAGCGGACAGTCACACCAAGGGCAAGAACAGCTTCCTCCACCCCAGCCCCAGGAGTCACTGCTTTCACTGCAGTGAGCCTGCAAAACCAAAGCACTCATCACTAAAAATATAACAATACATCAGCCTTCAAGCACAAACAACCCAGCCCTTTTGTTCCCTTTTGTTCCCTTGAAGTGGCCCTGACATCAAAAGCTTTGTCTCCAGCACTCCAGTCACCTCAGTTACATGAAATACAAGGACCAGGATCACATCCCAGCTCCTCAGAAAGAAAGCACCAGCTCTGACGCTGTGACCCGGGTGTCAGGGTCTGTAGTACACAGGCCCACACACTGAGGTGTATGAGAACCAAGACATAAGAAAGCTTTTACATCAGCAGTGGCAAAAATCCAACAGGTGTAAGGGAAGCTGGGCAGTACATTAACAATGGCACATCTTTCCCTTCAGAAAACCTAGTGATGAACATGGCTAAAGTAACAGACTGAAAGGCACAATTTATTCCCAGCACCCTTTAAGTTTATTCAGCTTCCTCCCATCAATTTGTAAGAAAATTCACTGGACAACATTTCTGGGACAACAGTAAAGACCATCATGGTTTGTGATCACTCGTGGATATAGATACAGAAAATCTTGTTTTCAAACGATGGTCTCAGACTGACTTACCTGAAGGGATGTCACAGCACACAGAAACAAAACACAGCTGGAAACTTAGGCTCAGTGATGAACCACATTAATCCTATTAGAAACAACAACTTTATTTTACTTACCATTGCCTGTTCTATTTTGTTGTCAATGGCAACAACACTCGCACCAGACGCACTGTAAATACAAGGAGAAAACTGTGAGATTTACTGTATCACTCAGGTAAACCACACACCTACAGGACTCCTGGAAGACACTGTTCATGGGAGGCTGAAGCTCAGAGTCAAGAATTGGGTGCACAAACACAGGGCTGTCCCATGGCCACCCCTCAGGTGCCCAGCACAGCTGCAGCTCCTTCAGGCTGTACCTCCTCAGACTGTGCTCATGACACCCGTAACACAAAAATGCATTAAACACTGAATCAACTGCTTTGATTCCTGGCCTCATTTTCCAGCCTTCCTCACTGGGGAAAATGGAGATTCACAGATTTTCATAGCATCTTTACCTCTAGTGTTATTCCTGACAAACTTTCTATAAAGCCATGAAGAAAAACCTGTTACAATGTTTGTTCTCTGGTTTTACTTGAAGTCCACCTTCCACGTAAGAAGCTCCTGTGCAGCCCGTGGCAGCAGAAGAGTGAGACATGGCACTTCCTTGCTTCCAGGGCATTCTCCCTGGACCCTGTCTAACAGCTGACACACACACAGGGCACAGTCAGGGCCAGGCCTGTCCCAGAGACACGCTAGTGCAGAACATCCAACAGCACATCTCACACTGGGAGGATGTGCATCTACTGTGCCAAACAGGATCCTGAACTGCATCTCTGAATCCCAGGTGGCAGCAACCCAGGCCTCAAGGTCTGGGGTCTGTATCCACGTCACCCATACAGGAGCCAGTGTGGAGTCGGGGTGTTGGTGGCCAGGGGTGTCCCTGCCCTCCCACACACTCAGATCTCTGTCTGGAGAGGAGCTCTGGCTCCCTCCAGGGCAGGCAGGGCTGCTCACCCTCCATGTTCCCCTGCCACCCACAGTCCCAGGGGTCTCATTTCTCCCCTAGCTCTGCCCTGACAGAGTCTGTTCCTGCAGTGACAGCCCTGGCAGTGAGAGCCGCTGATAAGGGCCCCAGCCAGGGCCGTGGCTATCAGCAGCACACAGCCACATCTGAAAGAGTTAATGTGGGGAAAATCAAGGGCTGCAGTCCTGCTGGGAAACCCACCTCTCTGGAATTACACAACACTCACCAAACCCACTGTTCATTAAAAAACACTCAAAGCTTTTTACAATGAATATGGCCAACACCACGGAGCGCATTGTCACAGAACAGGCTCAGTCCTGAAGAACAGCCCTGGTAAGGGAAGTTCATTTGAACGTGTCCCTCAGAACTGTCAGTACCAGCAGCAAGCACATACGAGCAGAGGGGATCAGCTTTGCACACTGGGGGAGTAACAGCCTCTATTTCTATGCTGAACCAGGCTTGTAACCCACACCAAAAGTCCTGAACACCCATTTCACAAGAAAATTTTCCAGTCTCTTACTGTCTTCTAAGCCTCTTTCAAGCCCCATCTGTGATAAACCTCCTCAAAATAGGAAGTATTTTTAACTCATGCCATTTTAAATTAACATACTTCAGACTCATGTGGCACAAAACCCCAACAGCCCTGATGGGCACCACTCTCCAGGTCAGGCGAAGCAGCTCTGAAGAGGGGAGGACATGAAGAGGAAAATTAAAGCAAACACCACACATGGCAGTGGGATCTGCTTCTCCACCTTCACAGCACTATCACACAGCTTTGTCAATGCCTGTTCAGTTAAACTTGAGTCTGGGACTTTGTTCTTTGTCCATTTCAAACATTTTGCAGTGTGATTATTTAAAAAGTGAAGTCTGCTGCACCCTCCAAGTTCAGGCACTTGAGCAGTTCTGTGAGAAGGACAGGAAGCCTTCCCTCGGCCCCCCAGAACACCCACCCTGCAGAGCACCTTTCCTGGGCTGTGCCTGTGCTCCCAGTGACCTCTGCCTGCTCGGTGGGTGCAGTGCTCACCATGTGGGTGTCAGAACTGTCCCTCCCTGGGAACCCATTGCTCTTCCACCCACACTGCACACTTAGTGTGACACCAACAGTGCTGAGAGCCCCAAGCAGCTCGTACACCACCGTTACTCACGTCAGTGTTTTTGCTGCCCTCAGCCCTGGAGAATGAAGCTCTGAGTCCAGAGCCCAGCCCTGGCCCTGCTCCCACTGACTCCAGCAGGCACAGAGGCCTGGCCACCCATCCTGGAGAAGCTCCATCTGATAGAGCAGTACCCAGTTCCCCATCAGGATAAAACCACCTGATGTACTCCAGGTCACTTCCTAAAAGCAGATGAGAATTAGATTTTAGGGTAGCACATTTCCTGCCCGATTCTGTCCTGTATTCATCTTACAGTGTTCCCCACTTACTCAGCTCCTAGGAGATGCTGAGGAGCAGAGCTGTCCAGAGCCAGCTGCTCCCATAGGACACTCCAAACATGCTGCCAAACCTTAAGATTTTGTACCTTTCTCAAATCCTGGGCTCTTAATATCAAATCACCATCTGCATAAAAATATTTTATCCCACAGCTTCAAAATGGAATTTATAGATACCATCTAGTCCTTATGGAAAGGCAAGTTGAAAACCAAAGTATTTGTTAAATAAGACGTTTTGGATGAGCGACTGGAGAAAGTCTGACACGTTCTGTGAGTGCACAATTTACCACAGAGCCAATGCTTTGATTTGCAAACCCTGCATTTAGAAGTGGAAAAGACCCCATTTAGCTCTTACAGAAAACCTAATACTGATTGCTCCAGGAGCTACAGAAGTCTGATAATTATTGTCAAAGCTGAAAAACATCCACATCAAGTAACACAGAGCAGATGAACAGATACATTAGGCATGTAATAGATTTTTTGTAACTGCAAAACCCCCAGCCCATACTGAGCTTGTGGGGCCAAGCAGGAACTGAACAGACACACTGTGATTCCAGGGAGCAGCTCAGCTTGACTTGGGCCTGAGTTAAGATCACGTCCATGAGGGCTCTGCACAGAAAGACATTATATTGGTAAATCAAGCTCATGCTGAAGCCCACCAGGTACAAGACAAGATTTACAGTCAGCAAAAACACCCAAGACCCCCAAATACAGTGTGTCACTCCCAAAGATGGATGGTAACCCAGTACTTTTCTAACTTACACACCCGGTAACTGAAACCCTATTTAGTCTGACAAATTGTCATTCTGATGGTTTAAAAAAATATTAGTGGCTTTTGCTTTACCTGGTAAACTGTCTTTACCTCAACCCATAAGTTCTCTCACTTTTCCTGTCCAGGGGGCAGGTTGAGTGAGCAGCTTTGTGAGGCTCAGATGCTGGGGTTAAACAACAGCACTTTTTGGCACCAGTGTGGGGCTGGAAGGGTTCAGGACAAGGACAGATTTGACTGGCATGTGCCAGATGGAATGGATAGCTGTTCCTGCTGTGCAGCTCCTGCCTGGCAGCTGCCGTGACCACCATGGGTTCTCCTGCCTGACTCTGTATTAGAGGCCATTGCCCAGTAGTGGCCACTTCCTGCTCTTGCTGCTGCCACATTGCTCTTATCCCCTCCCTGCCATGCCTGGAACACTTGATAACAGCCACAACCACAGCCACAGCCATAGGGCTGCACTGGCAGGTGCCCAGGGCAGCATTGACACACCGGGCACACTGGAGATCCAGTGTGAGCTCCAGTGGAAGGGACTGTCACCTGTGATGAGACCACAGGGGAGCAGAGAGGAGCCCATGGAGGAGCCCCCCACTGCCAGAGCAGGTGGGTGCCCAAAGGAGGTCGTGACCTCATGGGAAGACCATGCTGGAACACGCTCTCTCTCCTTTGGCCCCTGGAGAGAGGAGCCCAGGCTGGAGCAGGTTTGTTGGTAGGACCTGAGACCCCACAGAGCCCACACTGAACCAGGCTGCTCCCAAAGGGCTGACCCTGTGGAAGGGCCCCACGGGAGGGACTCACATTGCAGGAGATCAAGGAGGACTTTGTCCCTGGGTGGGATGCCATGCTGGAGGCAGGATAGGGTGTGAGATTCCCTGTGGCCTGTGGTGAAGACCACGGTGAGGGGAGGCTGCAGGACCAGCCTGAGCTGGCTCTGGTGCCCCACAGCTCCTCTCCTATCCCGAGACCATGATGGCAGAGCCCAAAATCATGGACTAAAATTCCCGAAAGACATTTGTGGGCAGTTTATGGACATTTTGCAAGGGTGGTTCATAGACTGCAGGAATGACACCTGAAAGTAGTGGAGATAATATAGAGATGTTTTTGTTATTGCTGACCAGCACTTGCACAGCAGCAAGGCCTTCCTCTGCTCCTCATACAAAAAAGGTTAATGTTTTAATGTTAACTTGTTAATGGCCACAAGAAAATTTAACCTTCAGCATCACCTCACCTTCATGGGCACCAAGATCCACTTCAGTGGTGAATCCAGCAAGCACTGTGTGCTCAGCTTGCTGCTTTCACCATTAATATCTCAGATAAAACCATCATCCTGCCAAGACATGTGTTCTGAGCTTCAAAATTCGCTTCAAAATCTGGGTAAAGACACTAAGAATCAAACTTCAAAGGCATTTTTGCAGCTCATTTCACTCTGTATGCTTAAAAAAAGCACAGTGGTTCATTTTTAGACATTCCACAGACCTCAGTAATGTGTGTATTTTATGCCAACGCTGGATGCATTAAGAACAAGAGTTATTCAGGGCCCTACTTTGGCACAGTCAGGCACCAGACTAGGTAACAGCATTTCACATTTGAATGAGACTGAAATCCTACAGACTGGATGATGTAAACTAATTCTGAAGCTTTTCAGTCAATAACAAAAACCATATTCTGTATTCAGCTGTATTAATGATTATCTGCATACCACTGTCCCAAGGAATTTCTTAGCACCAAGTCACTCCCAAAGGGCTCACAATGCAGGAGCTTTCTTGCTTTTTAGATACAGAAAACCTGTCCCATCTCCCAGCTGACCCTGCAGAGCAGAGCACAGAGGGGACGCTGATGCCTCTGTAAGACAACTGCTCCTCCAGGCACCAGGTGTGCTTTGGTTCAGGTCACAGAGGGAAAGGTGCTCACACCGCAATCTGACGCACACCCCCAAGCCGAGGAACTGCTCCCAGCTCTCCTTCCTTTCACTGTTTCTGCTTTAAATCAAATTCCTAAACAACTTTTCCATAAGCAATGATAAGGTACCTCAAAAAGCTCCCACTCATTTTGCTTGCCAAGTGAGCTACAAACTAAAGCCACGTGTTCATTTTCTCTTTCCCCTCTGTTTACTCATTTATGAGCTGCTGCAGACACTGAACCAGCCACTCTTCACGTCTTACCAATGGCTGAGAGAAATCTCTTCAATTCTTGAAACAGTTAAGGCACATTTAATTAGCTGCCATCCCATTAAGAGATTCTACAATGCCAGCACCCCAATGCAAGCACATACCCAGCCTGGAAATGTGTGAGCATTGTAGATTTTCATTATTTTTCTTTGTCAAAGCCCTGTGAGAATGTGCAAGAGTCTGAGGCAGGGAATTCACCACCTCAGGAGTCCCCACACACATTTTATGAGTTAACCTCTACTGTGAAGGTTTAATGCTTCACACATAAATGCAATGGAAACATAAATCCTAATGTTTTAAGTTCAAATTTACCAAAAATGCCTGTTTTAGGAAGAGCCACCTGAAACTGCTATGGCACTACTACTGTGCAAAGACCCCCCAGGCCCAGAGGAGTCATCCAGACTCATGAGAAAATGCCAAGCAGCCACTATCCCCTTTCCTAAACCACATCACTTGAAAAGATCAGCCCACGAGACTTGAGCCCTCAGCAAGACCTGTATGAGCACCGTGCAGGGAAACATTCCTGCTGATGTGTCAGAACAACCAGTATGTCCCTAGCACTGGTTTGAGTGGCACCAGCACCCTTCCTGCCACGGTGTGTTGGTGAAAAACAAACAGGTCTCCATTCACTGCAGCAATTCAGCCATCTCTGGCAGCAACATGGGGTGGCTCTGCTGACTTCAGCTGGTCCCCAGAGACGGCAGCTCACAGCACAATAATCCACAGTTGTTAGAAAAAACACTGGAATTACACAGGGGGACTTTCAGTTTACATCCCAACTCAAGCCCCTGAGGTTCACAAACTGCTTCTGCAGGAGCTGCAAAATGCAATCCCAGAGCAGTGCTGGCTCCCTGTGCTGGTGCCCTGCAGTGGGCAGTGTGTCAGCCCCTCACTTTGTGCTGCACATGGGCATTATGTGCAAACTGCACAAGATTATTGTGTTCACAGCAGAGACTTCTTCCCCAAACCAGCCCCAGCTCACGTTCCTGTCCCCCAGCCACCAGAGTGCCCACAGCCCCCACTGTGCTGGGCTGGCCTCTCTTCAGGAGCTTCGACAGAAAGTTTATAGTTGAAAACTCTGTTTCATTCATCCAGTGGAGCAAAGCTGCCCAACGTGACCTCAAAATCCAGTCACTGCAGCATAAATGCAAAACCTGCTAAACCTTGTCAAGGATGTTGGAATTTGAATGGATTATAAGTTTAAAACTTGCATTAGTCGTGATGAATTTGATTCTATGTTCTCACAAACACTTATTTTTACCACAAAATGTTCCCCAGCAAAGATGCAAGGCTATTTTAAAGGCAGCCATTTACGTTCTTCCACCTGAATTTGATGTTTTTCTATAGCCCATGCTTCCAGCACTTGCTTCAGGCTTCATACATAAACCTCACGTTTGTGAAGCCTCAATCTTCTTCATTACTTGATTTTAGGAACTTTTGAATCAGCTTCCTCATCTTAAGACTTATTTTGAGATATGAAAATAGGGGAAAAGCTGAAAGCTAGACCACAAAATGAGTTTTTGGTCTACAAACCAAATGTGTATTCTAAGCCCTGAAGTTTGTTTCAGTGAAATAACAAAGTCTTTGAAACCGAAATACCAGCTCTGTCCCATAAATACAGGAAAGTGGCATCATCCAGAGCTTAAAGCAAAAACATAAATTTGTCCAAGTTTCTTCTGGAAAAGGAAGACATGCTTAGAAACTGAGCTTAATGCCAGCACCCCAGAAACATAAAACAATTTTAAAAAGAGGACACGTTAGCATTACTGACAACCTTCAGCATTGTGCAGTATACAAACTGCTGCCAAGCAAACTATTAAAGGATTCAGTTAAGCTGTGCAAGTTGAGAAGCCTCTCCAGTCAAATACAGCCAGGACAGTGATGAAATAGCTATCAATACTTCAACAGCCAAACAAAAGTTACGTTCTACGCAGCTTGTTAGGCAGAAGTTCGTGACAAGCCAGAGCATCACAAGCCATGAAGTCACATAATCACTAGGACTTCAACTTAATGCTGACAAAAAAAATTTGAAATCATTGAAGTGCAGGAAAGAAACAGTTTGCAGCTACTGATGAGTTAGCAAAGCACCTCTGCAAGTCCCGTCCGTGCCAGGTAAGACTCTGTTGCACTTCACTGCAGTTTCTCACCGTGAGTTCAACGCTAACTTGGCAAATCTACTTCATCCTTGTAGGTTCACCTGTGTCCCCCATCCAACTGTACTTCAGCAGAATGAAGTAAGCCAGAAAGCTTCCTTTCCTGGTTTTCAGATAGAAATATCTTAGTTTTGACAAAATTGTGTTTATATGTAATATCTTCTCAACTTGTTTTCTGATTCAGGACTCAATGCCAAAATGTTTCCTTTCTTGGGAAAAGCAGTTGTAAATAGTTTGGTGATGGTCAGCTGGCAGCTGACCAGCAGTAAACTCTGAGCTCACACATCATGTATGATACATGCATAATGGGAGGAGGAAGAAAAATGTCACGTCATATTATTTAGTTGCATGTTTCAGAACAAATACTTCACTTTGATAACTGCCTTCACCACTTCAAGCTACAGGAGACCGACATGAAGTTCTGAACACAAGCAGCAGTTCTGTGCAAACAAAAATGATGAGGAACTTGCATAGAGCAAAGCAGTTCATGCATTCCTCAGCATGTGAGCATTCCATACTCAAGCATCCATACCTATCCCAGGAGGCCTTTGACTCGTGTAACTTGTTGAAATGGAACGCTTGGTAGAATGCAGCTGACGGATTCCTATGAGATCCAAGAATCAGACAGACACATTGAAAATGGATGCATGATAAAAATACCTACTCTCCTAATTCAGCCTGCATTACAAAGTGAATTATCCGTCCACACAGGTTAGACTAATGCCTGAAAGGCCCTGCTGTTTCTATGGGTTTGCATTAAGGACATGCGGATCCAAAACAAAACAGTAATTCTCCAGCCCTACGGATTTCCAGGCTTCTTTAATGACTGTAAATCCATTAATGAAACACTCCTGTCTTACTGGCAATCCTGTACAGGTAAGCTGCGCACCACCCTAACACCAAACATACCCAAACCCAAAAGAAACCCTTCACACTTCTGGTCTGTCCCCAACTGTCTCTGCACACAGTTCCCAGTGTTCCCACCCAGCTTTATACCCAGAACAGACCAGCCCTGCAAGGGGACCTGAAGTCAGAGCTCAATATGCCACATTCAAGCCAGGACAGACCAAGTCGTCACTGACAACCAGATCGGCTTAGAAACGAAAAGTGGGATGTAAACTCTGACTGACTCTGCAGGCAGCTGTCACTGCCCACTTCCCCTGCCTGAGGCTGAGGGAGGCCTTGGCCAAGCACCCAAGGGGAGCTCTCACAGGAGCCGGAGCACAGCCCCAGGAATCCTGCTGGGCACGGACACTGGACACGGACACTGCAGCCCCAGGAATCCTGCTGGGCATGAACACTGGGCACAGACACTGCGGCCCTGCTGGGCACTGGGCACAGACACTGCGGCCCTGCTGGGCACAGACACTGCGGCCCTGCTGGGCACTCGACGCAGACACTGCGGCCCTGCTGGGCACTGGACAGACACTGCGGCCCTGCTGGGCACTGGACACAGACACTGCGGCCCTGCTGGACACTGGACCCACACGGTGGCCCG
>JAWWLZ010000012.1:312357-323652 GCA_035041345.1 Poliocrania exsul | reverse complement strand
CTGCGGGGCACGGCCACTGCGGCCCTGCTGGGCACTGGACACTGCGGCCCTGCTGGGCACTGGACACTGCGGCCCTGCTGGGCACGGACACTGCGGCCCTGCTGGGCACTGGGCACGGACACTGCGGCCCTGCTGGGCACTGGACACAGACACTGCGGCCCTGCTGGGCACTGGGCACGGACACTGCGGCCCTGCTGGGCACTGGACACAGACATTGTGGCCACCTCTGTCCCCAAGGCCCTGGGGCAGCCCAGCCCTCAGGGCTCAGCCACGCCCACCCCACGATGTCAACTACCCCCAGAGTGTTACCTGAAAACCTTTGTGCTCCCAAGTCTCCCCTGAACACCTGTCACAAACAAGGCACTGGATGAAGCAGTCACAGCTCTGCTGCCAGTGGCTGCAGCAGAGCGTTATCCCCAAGCTTAGGGATTCCTTTCCTCAAACTGTTCATGCTCACACGGGCACAGCTATGCCAGCCTTAGAGAAGAATGCAACAGCCTTGCTGAAAAATCTTCAGAAAAGCAAGTACAAGCTCAAATTCCTGTTAGAGCCGGTTTTTAAACCAGAAATTTATATCAACGTTGGCAGCACAGGTACCCATTCCTTCTCTAAGTTTACAGCAAGAATACTTAACACAACTGTCTTCAAGTTACTTAATTATTTCAATATAAGTACAACTACTGTATAGTTAAAATCACATAACAAAATAAAAAAAAAATCACAGAAGCAGCAGCGTAACAAAACACTATCAGAAGTAATTTGATTCCCATGGCAGGTGTACACTAAAAACCTTGCAAGGATAATGGTATTTGTGCATCAGCAATGATCAGGAAGTGTCTGAGTTCTAAGTGTCTGTCACTCCTTTTCCCACCTTTACCACTGTACTCTTAAAAAAAAAAAAATCCATGTGAGCCTGGAATTTAACATAAAACATGTTACAGAAGTTGCTTGATCCAAACTGGTAACTGCCATGCTCCTGTGGTGGCACCACTCACATTTTCCCAAGAAGCACTGCACAATAGAGTGACAACTGAATACAACTAACTATAGAAGAGCAACACAATAGCTGAAGGACATTTATGTGATAGAAGGACTCCACACATGAACAGCAATTGGCATCTGCAGATCAAGAGAACATTCCTTTGCTGAAGGAACGGACCAGGCCCAGGCTCTTGTTTCTAATGCAGCTGTCAGAAGTGTGCAAAGTCTCTGCCTCAGAAAGGGACTGTAAATAGAAACCCATCTAACTCCCAAGACAAGTTTACTTGCAGCACATAAACCCCTGTTGCTATTGTTGGGTCCAAGAAGGGGTTTACAGCCACATAGCAAGTATTCCATATGGTCTATTTTGACACTGATACCCTATATGCTCTCTATTTTTGTACTATTCTAAAGCAAGCATCTGAAAAGTATGGAAAAGTTTTCCTTGCTAGATTCTCATTTGTATCCCCTGCTGTTGGAATTGCTTTTCCACTACTTCAGACAATTAAGAGGAATAGTAACATGGTTGTTACTGAACAAGTGTCCATCTTCAAGCTACTGACCAACCTCAGCAACTGAGGACAACAGGAGGAGAACACATGGAAAATACCACTTTCATTTCCCCCCGAAAGGTGACAAAATTAAAAAATCATACTGGACCACCTCAGACAATTCTCTCTCAGCATCACTGACTTATCTTCATTAGGTTTGAGAACAGGAATGATCCAGAAGATCCAAAAGGCCTAAGCACCTGTCTTTGAAGAACATGAAAACAACAGGTCAGACAATCTATGCTCAATACCTCTGAGGAAAATCAAAGTAAAAGCACCTACTTATTATTAAACCCACACATGGATGGCCTTTCAAAAGCTCACATCAAGCAGAAATTCCTTCTGAGAACAACTGACAGGCCTCATATACAAAACCACAGAAGATGCAATCGTTATAAACTGCCTAGAGCTCTTAATGCCACCTCGCCTGACATTTCTGAAGGTAAGAGCATGGCTCATACAGAGGGGATCCACTACTGGTAACTCCTCTGTGCATGTGGCTCTCCAAGGGTTCAGTGGAGGGATCACTCGAGCCCTCCCGGGGTCTCCTCTGTGTTATGGGACACTTCAGTCCATGACTGGGGCACAGCACAGGCCATCTCTGTACCTGCAGATGGCCTGCAAGCACTCTGGACAGCAGGCATAGAGCTCAGGAAGATCCTGCCTGCCTGCAGCAATGGTCTGAAACAAAAAGGATGCAATTCAATAGGGTAAGAGGGAAGTCAGATGCTCTGGCAGCAATAACCACTCACAAGTACAAAACATGGAATGAGCAGCTGGCTGAATCTCACAGAGAAGAACCTAAACAGAATTTAAAAACTAAAAGTCTTGCAAAGGTGTCAAACCTGCAATGCTCCTCTTGAAATGACATGGCTTGAGTACTCATCCTAAAATAAAACAGACCTAAAATGAGATTTTTTTCCCCCACTAAGTTGCAGGTACAGCACTTTTCAGCTATCTCAGTTATCTATAAATATCAGTGGCTCCTGTTTTTTGACAACAAAATATTTCAGTATCTGTGGGGCAAAAATGAGTGGATAAAACAGATCCAAGCAGACTCAAGACAAATTCCCCCTGCCCTACTCATGTGCCAATGGTCAAGAATGCATCTATGAGCAAATGTTTGAAATTACATACTTAGCTTTAAAAAAAGACATCAGAGCCTAGGCCATGTATGGCACGGTTTATTACAGAGTACCCCATAAATCTGTCTTCCTTCCCACATGATCTGCAAGGTCTGACCACTCAGGTTTCAGGCCAGCTTGCACGGTCACTGAGCACTCACTGCTTGCCTTACAGAAACAGTATTTTTAAAAAGGCATTTGTAGCATTGGTCAAGGTATTTCTGGGCCTTGCACCCACTGAAGGTTCTACATAGGGGACACATTCCCAGGAGTTCTCACCTACAGCCCTACAGAAACAGCTGAAGTAACTCAACAAAGAAGTGAGCAGGGGTTTTTAACGCTCATTTCTGATCCATCTTCCAATAAACCAGACAAGTTAAACTTGCCTGAGATGGCTACGAAAGCTTCAGATGCTTCACCAAAACCAGTGTCTCCTTTCTTATCCAATCTACACTTCTCCACTGCAGCTTCACACACACTTTCACCCCATCCCAGACACAGATGGGTCAGGACTGTCCCCACTGCAGAGGGGTGAGTGGCGTCCTGGGATGCACAAGGCAAAGTCCAGCAGCTCAAGGGAGGGGATCCCTCCCCTCTGCTGAGGCCACACCTGTAGGGCTGGGACCAGAGCCCTGTTCAGTCTGTAGCCTTTAATGAGGATCAGGCAAACCCACCAGCTGCCAGTGTGACAGACAGGTGATAACACCTCTCCATGGCACTAACTGGTATTTCCACCTTCTCTCTACACCGACAAAAACACTCCAGCAAACCACCACAGTAAATGGATCCCTCCCAGCTTCCAGCAGACAACAGACATGCACAGAAAACCTCTGGGAATAACTGTGTTTTGCATGACAAAAGGAATTTAGACAAGCATCCAATTCACATGGCCAAGTAACTCACCTGCCCTGCCGGAGTGAAAATGGATTATGCCATAAGGCAAAGATTTATTGGTACTCAATACACATTTGTATTTATGAAGTGTGAGGTTTAAATGTGGAAGAAGAGGAATGAAGATACAACCTTACACTGCACTTCAAGTGACCTCTTATGTCTGGAGAACCTTCTCACAAGACAGTGGCTTTAGCAGTTACTATAAATACTTCTATCTTTACACTTTGTCAAATATAGGAACAAAAGCAGACACCTGTGCCTGACAATCTAGATTTACTGACCAGAACCAGCCCAGCTGGACTTTAGCAGGAGTCTCACACAAGCTTCTTACAGAGTCTCTGCTGACACACAGCACAAACAAGGCTTCCACTTTTCCTGAGCAACAGAAACTGCTTATCCCCAGCTTTAAATCTGAAAAATTAATACATAGCCTCAACACGCAAGAGACTGGTACCCACATATCCAGTACAGTAACAGGGAACAACTCCTCTTTACTACAGTGTCACCTGAAGTCATAAAGGTTGTCAGTGCTTTCAATAAAAATGCAGCCTCAGAGAACTTTCAGCCCTTCAAAGTTCAAGAGCAGTTGAGTCCTGCCTGCTCAAAACACCCAAATACTTGAAAATTCACCTTTTAACAAGTTTAAAATAGCTTCCATCAAACATATGCTGTTATTTCTGCCATATGTATTCAGCATTCAGAAATCAGCTATGGAATATCTGCACTTTTCTATAGAGAAGCAGGAAAAAAGAAGCAGCTGAGCAGAACACTCGGGAGGACTCCAAGGTACAGGGAACCACTCGTGTCAGGGCTGGTCACCACAGTCTTTATAACAAACTGAACAGTCTCCCCATTTCCTCCTTTCAATAACTCTCTCATCTTAAACACTTGTGTCTCGTGAATTCTAAGATCATACAGACTCCTCCTTAACAAAGGCATTTGAATGTTTAAACTGGGCAACAGCACTGCCAAATGAGCAACCACAGTTTTGTTTAAATATCTTGTACCACTCTAAAACTGACTGCACAGCAGGACAGGCTTTCCATCACCCAGAGACTGGTGTGGTGCTGCAGTTATTTCGGTAATTTTTGTTACAGAAAGCACAGCAAGAAGTGAACTCAGCTAACTGGAGTCTGTTTGCATTAACCATAATTTGCTGCCATCAACTGCCAAGTCCCAGTTTCCAAACTGAGCTGTGGCTCTGGCTGTCAAACCGAGGCACTCCTGGCTCTGGAGCTCAGTGTCTGTCCTGGTTTCACTCTCACCTGCTCCTACACACACCTGCCAACACAGGCCCCAGAGGAGAGCTGGGAACAGGCCTGCAGCTGGAGGGGAGCTGAGAACTGAGAGCTGAGAACGGGCCTGCAGCTGGAGGGGAGCTCAAACCTCTACCAAGCAGGATACCTGTCAATACTAACGCAATTTAACTGATATGTACGTGTACCGATACGGATTTGCAGAATACTTGCTTTTTTCTTTAGGAGCACAATAAAATATGCCCCTAGGGCAATGTCTTAGCAAGCCCCTGCCCAGTTTTGTCCTTCTAGGATGAATATGGTCCAGAGGCTGCAGCTCCACCGGCAGTCAGTGCCCCACACAAGAAGGTGATTTAGCTGAGCTGGGAGACAGCCTTGCACAACTGGGCTCTGCACAGCTCAGCTGCTGCAGTTGGCCGTTCACAATTGCAGCCATTCATCAGCGTTCCTGGAATGCAGCCGGAACAGCTCAAGCCAGTCAGTTATCTCTGGAAAATGATCTATACTCTGCTCCTTTTCCAACAGCCCTAGTAATATTTTGCCCCAAAAGTCTGCCAAACATGTAGGAGGTTTGAACAAGCTCTCTCAGTAACATTCTTTTAACAGAGGCAACATATTCTTTTTCTCCCAAGAGCCAAAATAAAGTTATTAAGCCGGCTGAAATATTCTGCTTGTCAACTACAAATTTGTGTATACATGGGCATAAAGATCAGTAGAGAACCTGACACACACCAATCTCAAAATTCTCTCAGGGGCTCCAACTGCCCCCCCTCCAAAATAATTAGTCCAGCTGCTCAAGTCCAGTAAATGAATAGTCAGGGCAATTTTGAGATCCAGTTCTACTCGTGTTTTTACAGTGTTTTCTGGCTCCTGCTCCAAGAGGGCTGCAATACCCCTATCTGCCTCAGTAACAGTACTACTTCCCCTGTCCTTGAACAGTGCTGCAGTTTATACACTTGCATCCACATTTAGAGAAAAAGAAAATAAAATTATGTTATGCTGTAGATACTTCATAAATGCCACAGAACAAATTTCCCTTTTTAAGAGCTTTGCAATTTGGACACACCAACTGAAAAACCAGCTTTGCTTTTAAAGGAAGGTGTGACATGTCAAAGGCTTTTTTTCTTTTTTTTAATCTTCTGGATCACCTACCCACCCTCTCTTCCCTTCCAGATAAGATTTCTTGATTAAGTGGTTCTTGGTTATTTATCAGGTCAATGCAAGAAAACAGTTTTGCCTAAACTGCTGTCAAAGTGTACTGGACTGTGGAAATAGGAAATTAAAAAGTCTTCAGGCAATGGCTTGGAAGAAAGTCACTTCCACATCTCGAAACACACAGTTCTATCTATCCGGCTACACAACCTTACACCTCCACCACTAACTATCCTAGGCAGTTTGATTTAAAACAACAGCCCATAAGACAGGAATAATACAAAGACCTTTTTCAGAAATATGTGAACAGACCAGCTTTTTAAATCAGCCCTGTCTCATTCTTACTGTATTCCTGACTAGCTGCTTTCAAAGAATTTCCATCCTAACTATGTTACCTTTGTAACACTTCTTCATATTCAGAATGGTGAATGACTTTCTAGATAAATCAGGATACCACGCTATTCCTTGATGAGTCACTGTTTTAGAAGATGCCTGCAGGAGAATGATCTATACAGGTTTGTCAAATTTCAAGTACATACAAATATTTAAATGTAATTGAAGGTGTCAGAAGAAATGTAGATACCTGCCTACACACTGAGCCCCCTTCCTGGGGATGTTACACATTAATAGTAAGAGAAAAGAAAATGCTTTCCACGGCTTTCTGGCTCCCACGAGCAGCAAGCAACTCTCTGAACTAAGCCCAGAGTTACTTCCTGGCCCTGCCGCACAAACCATGACTCACGATGTATCAGCTCCCTCTTTGCCCTATTGGCTTTATCAGAGGCAACCCCCAGCCTATTAATGACACTTGAAGGTCTTCATTAATTTTTTCACCACTGATTGCAGTAGACACAGTAGCTGGGCATAGCCCATGGGAGCAGTGGTACAATTTAAGTAGCTGTAAAGAGGCAAAAAGCAGGAGCAAGAAGAGCAGACAAGCAGGAGACAGTTTTACAGTAAAGCCTTCTTAGAGAGTAGAGCATGTAAAAACCAAGCAGTAAAACAGTCTTAATAAGCTCCTAGGCTTTTATTCTCACCTTTCTCTGTCTGAAACCAGTGGAAGTCAGGCTACTGCTTGAGGGAGCAAAGAACACACTTGGATCTATTGGCTCTGTCCAACGTTGTATGAGGTCTGGGCCTGTTTAAGGCGAGCTGTTGTGGATCGCTGCTGAGGAAACTATTCCCAGCTGGGACAGACTCTCACCAGAGCTGTGCTCCTGCCTGCCTGAGCACCCACCACACGGCAGCTTTATCACCCAGTGCAGGAGGTGACAAATGAGACGTGCTCACTCCTCCTCTGATAACCACAAGCTCATTTCTCTGCTGAACGCCACAGCCTGTCGAAAGAGTGAGCTGCCTTCGGAGTTCATTTCCATTTCTAACTCGTGGTTCTCATGGCAAAGTGTCTGAAAGAGTTTCTTTAGAAACGATCAGCATGTGAGGAACTGCTGCAAGGTGGCAAGTTCAAAGACCACTCCAGGAAAATAGCTTTAACAATCACTGTTCTCGGTAAGAGTACCAAGAACTGCCTCACTAGAGTGCAACCCAAAGTCAGCAGCCCCCAGCCTGAGCAAGTAGGACAAGTTTTTCCCTATTGTTATATAAAAGTGATTCACTTGTCACAGATAATCATGTTTGCTACTACAAGTTATATTAAGTATTAGAATCTATGCAAAACAAATGCAAAATGCATTCCTTTCTTTCTGACTCCTTAATCAAGAAGATGATTAAGCACTAGACAAATCATTTCTGATAAAACACTGAGCTATGACACGAACCCACCAGCATGAAATCTAACCTTATTTGCACAAGGCAGTCTGTCAGCTGGGTCAGCAATCCTCTTAAGGTAGGCAAACTGTGAGGAAATTTTAACTGTTTCACATTTTCTTGTCAGTCCTTTACTGTTTTAATCAGAACAAGCAGAGCCCTCCAGACCATGGGTTTTCACTGCAGAAAGGCATCAGCAGTTACTCCTGGACACAGCAGCAGCTACAGCTCCAGTGAGCACAGACCTGCATTAAATTTGCAGCCCAAACTCTCCAAACACTCACTCTGAGGTGCCCTCTGCAGCCACTGCACCCCAACCCCACAGACACAGCTGCTTTACTACCATGTGCTCCGAGGAACACGGGTTGAGTTACCTTGGAGCCTGCTGCTGTCCCCAGATGAGGGAAGGCTTACAGGGATTCACCACAAGACCTGCTCATAATGGCCTAACTCCCATCTTTAAAAATACAAACTCACACATATTCCCTTACTCCAAACTGCAGCAATCCAACAGTAAATGTTAATGACATTCATTCAGTGCTCAAACACTGCTGCCCCTCAGAGCAGTCAATTAAGCAGTTTTGGCCATGACCCTTCAAGGCAGTGACAAATCTCTGGAACAGCGGCCACACAGCCCATCCCTCTCAGGCCTTCTGATGACTCTGCTCACACCACACACCTCTGGTACAACCCAGTTTCAAATTACTTTCCAGTAAAGAAAACCCACTGTAAGGTTGTACTTCCCACCACGTCCACATCTTCGCCCAAGTGGTGTCTGTTGGCTCAATACAAAGGGCCATTCTCTGGAGAGCTTTCCCTGTGTGAGAATCTGCACACAAATTCATATCCCAGCACAAGTGTCTGCTTTACTGATGCTACAAAGAGCCAACTCCACAGCAGGACAAAAATCAAGAATGTGTGTTAAAAGCCCTATTTCCTGAGATGCCTCACCTGATGGCCCTTAAATAACTTTCTGCCTCATTTTGTGAAAAAAGTAACTGCACTCACACCCTGAGAAGAGCAAGTACAGTTCACCACTTCCTTAAATACTTTGCCATGGTTTGTGCTCTTAAAACTTCAGCATGACTTTCTGAAAATACAAATTTGCAAATAGCACTTGGCAATAACTTGAAAGTTGTTTCCCTCCCTAGAAGCCCAGTTATTTTTTACGGCATTTCAAAATAATTCATACCTGTCTTCATCACCATCAACAGGAATGGATATGCCAAACACAGAGCTAGCAAGACTGTTCATGGGAGTACTTGCAGGTAACTGAAGAGGATTTGCTAGAGTGTCTGGAATGGGAGGCTTCACAAGAGGTTTATTTTCAGCTATAAGAGAAAGTGGTGGCTGAGGTAGGGGTTCCGATTTTCTTCTAGTATCATCAATCTGGCCTGCTAAGGACTGGGCCTGGCTCTGAAACTGTCCAAGGTTTGCCTGAGGCAGACTGGCGGGTGCGCTGGGCGTGCTCTGCATCATCGGGTGTCCCACGTGCTGGGGCTGGACCGCGCCGGAGCTCCTGCTGGCAGAGGGGTGGCTCGTCAGCTGGGACTGCCCCAGTGTCACAGGGACGTTTGGCATCGTGACAGAAGCAGTGGTGGACACACTAGGCACACTTGTACCGGGCACAACCGCAGGCACGCTCTGAACTCCAGGGACCACAGCGTGGGGAGCACCAGGCATTCCAGACACTTGACTGCTTCCCCCCACTGGATGCTGAGTCACAGATTTCTGTTGCACAACCCCTGGCTGTCCAAGGCCTGGCTGCACCACACCTCCAGGCTGCGGGACGGCAGGCTGACCACCCTGTGTCTGGCCACTCTGCAGCAGCCCTGAGCCCTGTCCAACCGCTTCGCCGGGCTGTGCTGACACCCCCATCGCCGGGGCTCCCACAGGCAAGGGGTTTTGGCCTGTCACCTGCCCCACAGGAAGGCTGGAGGCCACAGTACTTGGAGCAGAACCTGTCGTAGCCTGCTGAACAGCTCCTTGAGACTGCATAATTGTCATGTGCTGCATGTATTCGGCCTGCCCAGGTGGCTGCGTCGGCAGTAGATGCACTGGTGGAATCTGGGACTGAGAATAAGCAAATTGTTGAGGCTGAGTCACTGGTATGCTTGCCTGCTGCACCTGCTGCTGGGCCACAGGAATGCTCGGCTGCCCTGCTGTCACAGTTGGAGTTGCCATGCCTTTCCCATTGGGTCCAGCCTGAGCAACACCCTGCGGATTTACCTGTGGCTGTGGCTGCTGCGGCACCATCATCTGCTGACTTGTTCCTGAAGCCCCAGAAAACACAGGCTGAGCAGCACTTTGAGGGACGGCCCCACCTACGGGCTGCTGAGGCTGCTGTTGTTGCCCAATGACAAAACTAGGTTGCTGTAGAGAGGACTGGTTCATTTTCTCTGCCTGAAGCAGTTGTGACACAGCAGCCAGGGAACTGTCAGCTATAGAATCGGGGCCATGGGCTGATGTTGGCACAGCTGAGACCACAACAGAACCCCCTGTGGCACCAAGGCCACTGTCCCTCTCTTGAGCAGCCTGCTCAAAGGTGCTGCTGTGCCTAATGCAATCTCCAGTCCTGCCCAGGACACCACCACCATCGGAGTCCCGGTCATAGTACTCCATACACGTCCATCGGCCGCGCCTGTACGGCTCCCCAGTACCGTGGTCCAGCTTGATTACCCTGAAGCGGGAGCTGCACGCGGCAGCTGCCGTCTGAGACATAGCCCCAGGGGGCTGGGACACGGCCCCAGGGGGAGAAGGCCCTGTGGAGGCACTGCTGCCTCCCCCCAAGGCAGCGCCAGGGGCAGCAGCTGGCAGGGGCACAGCGGAGCTCTTGGGCACAGCCCCCCCGTTGGTGGCTGCAGCCACTCCAGAAGCAGCCACAGCCAGCTGCCCATCCAACAGGAGGTTGGGAGAGACGCTGCTGGGAGTTTCAGCCTCGCCCACGTTGTTGAGAGTCTCTTCGGAGGAGCTCCGCTCACAGACGTCCTCGGGGCCGTAGTCGGTGGCTCGGGAAACATCAAAGATCTCAGAGGACACGTCCTCGGTGCGCGACTCGTCCGGGTCGTCCAGGCTCTCGGTGTCCTCGGTGATGCTGCTGGCCACCTGCGCCGTGGTCACGCTAGTGATCTGGAAGCAGCTCTTCTTCTTGGCCGGCATCTTGGACATATTTCCTCCGCGCGGAGGGTTTCGGCGGCCGGGGCGAGGCGAGCGCGGCGCCGGGGCGGGCTGTCACGGCGAGCCGGACGGGCCTCCGGCGCTACCGCACATCCTCCGGCGGCTTCCTGCGGCAGGCGGGGGACGGCGGCGCTCCTCCTCTTCCTCCCCGTCCGCAGCCCTCTTCCCGCGGCCGGGCCTCCTCCTCCTCCTCTCCGCCGCCGCTCCGAGCGCCCCGCGGCTTCCTGCGGGCCGCACAGCAGCCCCGCAGCCCGGCCCGCCCCGCGCGAGGGGCCCCGCGCCGACCGGGCGAGGCCCAGGCGGCCCCGTCCCCCCGTCCGCTGTGTCCGCGCTCTACCTGGAGACCAGCGCCAGGCGCATCCTGCTCGCAACCGGCCCGCGGGCTCGCCCCCC
>JAWWLZ010000012.1:264533-312257 GCA_035041345.1 Poliocrania exsul | reverse complement strand
CCCCGCGCCGCCTCCGCGCGATGGTCGCGCCCGGCCGCGCGCGGCCCCGCCGGAGCGCCGGTTAGCGCCCCCTTGCGGTGGGGGCGCCATCCCGGCCGGGCCGCGACAGCGACTGCGATAGCGACCGCGACAGCGACCGCGACTGCGACCGCGGCAGCGACCGCGACAGCAGTAGCAACCGCGACAGCGGCAGCGACAGCGACAGCGACAGCGACCGCGGCCGCGACAGCGACAGTGGTGATCCCGGAGCGACCCCAGCACAGGCGCGGGATCGCTGGGGCTGGGAAACACCTCTGAGGCCATCGAGTCCAACCCGGCCCCATCCCCACCCTGTCCCCAGCCCAGAGCACTGAGTGCCACGGCCAGTCCTGCCTTGGGCACCTCCGGGGCTCAGCCCCCCCAGCTCCCTCAGCCGCTCCTGCTGCTCCAGCCCCTCCCCAGCTCCGCTCCAGCCCTGCACACACTCCAGCCCCTCAGAGTCTCTGCTGAATGGAGGGGCCCAGAACTGGGCACAGCCCCTGAGGGGCCTCGGCAGTGCCAGCACAGGGACAGCCCCCGGGCCTCTGTCACACCATTCCTGGGACATCCAACATCCAGTGTGGTCCAGCAAAGGGAAAAAGGAAATTAATCAAAGGTGAAATAGGGAAAGAATGAGGAACAAGAATGAGCAAGATGAACGGATGCACCAACAAGCCTGAGAGGTTTCCGAAAAGTCAAGTATAAAAATTGCTCCAGCCCATGGCCAGGTTAGCCAAGATCCACACACTAATCCACACAATAGCCTTGGCAATGTTACACTGATAATATTTTTGCAAGGTTGAATTAGTGCTGAACAATATTCTAGTATGCTGGGCACAAACATTCTGATATTTTTATTAAGTGTCAAGCATGTATATATTCCTTTTTTTTCTTCAAGAAAAACATTTGCCACTGTTAGTTAACAGACATTTCCACATGCCTCCTGTTTGGGTGTGTGTGTGCTGGGACCCTCCTGGTGTCTGTGCCTGTGCCCAGGTTTGGCATCTGGCAGGGCAGGCAGAGCAGGCACTGCAGTGGCAGCAGGCTCTGAACGGCGCTGCTGGGTTGCCTGACAGAGGTTTGGGTAATTCTTCCCCACTCTCCACCACCTTCACCATGACACACTTCACTAAGGGGAGCCCCTTACATCCCTCAGTGGCAGGGGAGACCCACACTTGTGGTTCTCCTGTATGTGAATTTGCATATTTTGGCATTTAAAGATCATGCACTGCTCATGTGACACACGTGCATCTTTCACACCACCCCTCAGCCTCAGAGACAGGGCAGAAATGCTCCCACAGGGGATGGAAGACTGAAAAAGAAGCTCCCCTGCAGTGTAAGCTATGAAGCCTCAAGCTCTGACCACATGTCTGTGTCCAGTGAAAATGGCCCTAGAATGTTCTGTCTGTTTGTTTCTATGACTTCAAATGGTCCAAAGGCAGAGCTTCCCACTGATGGTGGCTGAAACCTGTGTGGCGTTTACACAGGGACAAGAGCTGTGCACCAAACCCCCAAATGCTTGGGAAGTGTCACAGCTACACACATGTACACAGCTACACACGTGCTCACAGCTACACACATGTACACAGCTACACACGTGCTCACACGCAGGGGTGAGTGCATGGCAGTACAGACATGTGTTAATAGTTGTATGTGTGCATGTAACATTTTGAAAATCCCTACTGTTAAAATTCAAAGTACAATATTTTTTAAGAGAGCTGCAGGAATATCACAGGGACTCAGTGTATTGGTATCTGGCATGCAGGGGTTCTGATATCTCAGCCTTTAATAACATCAGGTGATTAACGTTGCAGACTGAAAGCCAGCCCAGGGGCACCATGAGATCCAACAGCAAGGGCATCTTTGCAAGTGCCAGGAGTCCAGACTAAAACTCTTTGTGGGGAAGGCAGTAGGAAAGGTTCAAGGGATTTGGTTTTTAACTTGTCTCACCCCTCACTTGGTATTTGTCTGCAGTGTGGCCATGTACAAGTTATTTTTCCTTCTTTGAACTTCCTTCCTCTCTCATCTATCACCTGCCTTATCTGCAAAACCAGAACTTTTGGGGGCTCTGCCTCCATTTTTTGTGTGTTAAGTACTGAGACCTAAATTTTGACTAGGCCATGTCTGTCTTAGCAATAGTAACATACTAATGGACAAGGGAGAAGCAGTTCATTTATCAGTAGGGTCTTTTCAAATTTGAACAGAAATTCAGGAGGTACTGACCATTGGGTATTTTAAAAGTTCACTCCCTTTAAGATGACTCCTGTACAAAATCCTGTGTTAACATCTTAAATTTTAAAATAAACAGTAATATCAGAAATTCCTTTCCTTCACTGTAAACTGTGCAATTTTGATTTTATGAAACTCCAGGTGCTAAACAGTAAGACATTTACCGGAATTATTCTTGTTTTTACAACTCCTCTAAATTGCCCCAAATGTTCTCAAACCGGACTGAGGTGCAATGGTGAATTGAATTTCAAGTCCTTTTGAATTTCAAGCTGTAAGACATTGACTCCAAGACCTGAAAGACAAATTCCAGGTTACAGACTGCTGGAGAGAAGAAGGGCACAGAAAAGGGCAAATGAGTTATTTGAATGTCTAAGTGGGATTTTTGCATTTATAAAGGCCACTAACTATCCAGAGAACCACAAATAGTAGCTGCAGTATTTAGCTTCAGGCTCTTCTTAAAGTCTCATGTGACAAAGAGCGCAGAAATTTCCTCTCTCCTGACCCTAATGGAATTATTCTTTTTTGTCTTTGCAGTGTTCATTGTCTGCTATATGGAAAATTATAGGCACTAAATCTCAAAACTAATGAAAAAAAATTTATATGACCAACAATTGAGAGCAAATGGAAACTGTTACACACATCGAAACACATCGAAAGTGCAAGTAGAAATGAATACATGTTATGAAATATCACCAGTTGTTGTTGACCTGATCCTGACCCTTTCAAGTCAATGGCAAAACCCATCAAATGTCAGTAGGAGTTGTGTTTTATTTCACTGGGAGATGTTAAAATCTGGGGTGTGTATTTGTACTGATCAATGGACAGGTCGTCTTTGGCATATTGTGCTCTTCTTCATGATGGGCACCTTTATTTCTCCCACAGGTCTTGTGCTGCACCTGGTTGTGTGTTTAAATGGGAGGAGTTCCTCTTGTCAGAATAACGTGTCATTGTGCAGACCCGAAGGATTCTGTAAATAACCGAGGGAATGAGAGCAGTCTGGAAACGGACACTTGTGTTTCACCAGGAGGGTCTGAGATGGTCTGTTGATAGATGAACTACTGTCAGTCCCATCTGGGCTCTGGAAGCCCCTGTGTGGTTTTCCTCTGTCTGACTTTGCTGTTCTTTTTTACCCAGGTGTTCTCAGCTTTGCTGTCTGCTGTATTTGGAACCATTCGTGATGTAGAGGCAGAGAGAAGAGAGGTCTGAGCAAGATGTGAGCAGCAGGTCCAGTTTGGGTTTGTGTATGTTCTTGATGCCGAAAGAGAAGTATGGATGTGAAAGTCATAACAAGGCAAGTACCCTGTTTTGGCAGTAGAGGTGAATTCCTGCTGCAGGAACAACGCTTTTAGGGAAGGCACTGAGCAGACCTGTGTTTGGGCCATAGTTTGAAAGCCAGGAAATCAGTCCTGGGTTTAGGATAAAAGAGTCAGATTGGTCTGTCTTTGCTTGCTCAGTTTGAACATGACACAGTTTGTAAACTGTCACTGTTTAGCTAATGCACTGGAATGCAGTGAAATTTAAAGACATGCAACATTTCTTCAATTGGATGTATAAATAGATTATGGCATTTTCAGCATTCCAGTCTTATGATCAAGTGGAATCCAGATCAGGTTTCATTCAACCTAGTTAACAGAGCAATGTGAATGGTTTCAGATAGCTCATGTGGAGTTCAGCAGCATATTCTCTCATATATTTCAGGCTCATACTGAGTAAATAGTGGAGAAAATCCACATCTCTGATAGACTTTGTGTGTCTGGAATCTTTCTGTTTGGCATGGGTGTATTTTAATGGACATTTCAATAGTTCATTGCTGGGTTTTCTGGAATCTGGGTTGCTTGAATATTTACTTGAATAACTCTTCTTTGAACAGTAAGTAATCACTTTACTTCATATATAAACCATTACTCAGACTTTTTACTAGCTATATCAATTATCTCTCAGTGTTAAAAGCAGGAACAATGGCAGGGCATTTGTTTTTAATATGTTGTCTAAGCAAAAAGGGAATGTACACAAATTTCAGAGGGCTTGTCAGATACTTTAAATAATCAGTGGCACAACCTCATCTATAGTTACAGATTGGTTTGCAGGACTGAGTTCTGAAGTGTAGGGTCTTATGCAATACTTGTGGCATAAAAGTAAGGGAAGCAAAGGGTGGAAAGATGGTCTGCTTTTCAGAAGAGAGAGAAGTTACAGAGTAGACATTAAAACCATTGCAACTCCTTAATAATATTTAGAGGCCTATTTAAATAGATTTTCAGAGAGTCCTGATTGTCTGATGGTGGTTCATACATGAAGTAACAGATTCTGCATGAGGAGTTTGATCAGTGGAATCGTCCTGTAGGTGTTATATAGTGTGGGAACTCTTCAGTAATGCATTGCAGAGCAGTGGTTTACTCAACATTGTCATTTGGAGGAGGATTTTTTCCTCTGTTGCACTATAAATAAGTAATTCTGTATGGATAAAAACCAGCTGGTAAATTCTGCAAGTTAAGACCATAGGGATTTTCTCTTCGGAGGCTTGTATTCCACTGAGGCATCTGAAAGTCTTTAAAGGCTCTCAACATGGAGTAGTCTCCAAGAAGAGAAGCTGTGATCTCTGTGGGGACTACTCAGAACACAGTGACTCTCTCTGGAAGAAGGTAAAGGGGGCTGTTGGGTGTTTTTCCAACCACAGCCCCTCTTCTCACGGAGGTTTGAATGAATCTGACAGCACCTGAAGGGAGCTGATTGCTGGGCTGTGCAGCTTTAGCATCGCTCTGCAGCAAGCATGGCATGGCACCAGCCAGGTCGGGGCGAGGAAGGATGTGCAGTACACACAAACCACACACAGGAACAGGGAAGTTGGGCTTTGGCTTTATCCCAGGAGAAATCTTGTGGTAGTGTTAGCATGAGGGGCACTGGCCTGTGCAGTGCCCATCTGGTCCCCCAAACAGACACCTGTGTCCCTGTCCCAGCGCTGCAGCTGAGCACACGTCCCTGTGACACCAGCAGAGAGGCCTGCAAGGACAGGTGGGGCACAGATGGGGCACCGGTGGGGCACAGGTGGGCAGTGGTGTCAGAGGAGGGAGGTGGGTGTGCCTGTGCTGGCTCTGGCACAAGGGGTGCACTCCCTGGGCAGCACCAAGGCTGCTGGAGCACCTGGGGCCAGGTAGGTTGTCCTTGGGGGCCAGGAGTCATCTGCCTCTTTGTGACACACCTGCCCTGCTGTGACTGCTGCTCTGATCTTCCTTTGTTTGTGATGCAGAAAACCCCTATTTTTGTCAGCTCTTGCATTCCTGCAAAAGTAGTAGCAGATCTCTAGAGTTCAGCTGCAAGGTGCAGGGGAGAGCTCCTAACAGGCTTTCATCGGGAGCTCAATCAAAGGGCAGGCACCTGGTGTCTGGCACAGCACTGTCACAAAGTATCCCACAGAAACCCAGGATTTCACTTTTATTCTACCAGAACTGGACCCTAAGTTAGTTCTCTCTCAATTCTGCCACTCGTTACCCCTTACAGGTGTTCTAAAACAGATTTACATTTAAAGTCCTAGTTGGAGGAGTGGTAACTGGCTTTCTTTTGTAGCTGGTGTCACAAGACAAGAACGTGTGAATCCATTTGACACTGGCTTTTGTGATCATCAGCAAATACATTACACAAGAGAATGGAGAAAATATTTGTTTGTCAGAAAGAACTACCTGTTCCTCACTCATGAAATCATCCCAATAAGAAAAGTATGGAGTCACTTTTGGAGCTCATTAGTGTCAGACCAAGCTGTTCCAGGGCACAAAGACAGACATCTTCTTGCACTTGACTCTAACAAGCAACTCTTGTTTCCCCTTTGGCTTGGCAAGGTTTTATTTAATCATGCAGTGACTCTCAGGTACAGCTGCTAATTCTATATCCTATTTATATCAACAGAATTTACCTTATATTAATGGCTGCAAAAAGTAAATAGCAACGTGCTGAGAACATGGAAAAAACCCAGGGTTTCTGGCTTGCCAAACCTGCATCACTGAGCATATTTTTCCTTAGTGGTTGCCATGCTGTAGTAAACAAAGTTTAGGGCTAGGCCATTTTATTAGTAACAATTCTGTATTGATGCATACCACAATTAATTGCTGTCCTTCCTTTTCCAGAGAGGAAGTTGCTGTTTTGCTGTAGCATGACATACAAAGCCATAAAAAGGAAACAAGTTTTGGTTAGAAAAAAATTTATTGATACTACAAAAAAAGTAGTTCTTGAGCATCAGAAAGTGCAGCTCTTACGTGGTGCTTTAGTTAGTGATACAATTAGAAGCACACTGTGACTTCTTTATTTGTGGATAAATTTACTGAACAGGGCAAATATCATGTGGAAATAACACTTGATGTTGTGTTGCTCTCTCCTAAAAATGTATAAAGTTGAGAAACTGAAATGAGTACTGGCAGGCATACACGAGATGCAGGAATCAGTCTTGAAATCCTTGTTTAAGCAGAATTCCCATCAAAATCTGGTTGGGAAAGAAGTGTCAGCAAACACTTACCGAGTGTGAGTGATGTCTGTTGCCATGAGAAAGCTGTTTCCACTCTGTGATGCACAGGTTTATGAGTTTTCTTTCATTACAAAGCCAGTCCAGTGCAGGCATTGCCCATGATTTAACTTCAACCTGGACTGGGAACAAAGGCTGTAGAATTCTCAAGCAGTTTCTGATTGGATCTGAAGTTAAGATGGACAAACAACCAGAGCATTCAAACATCACATGTGTGGGAACCTGCTGGAGCTGCAGTGGGATCATGGATTCTCACCCCATTCCCATGCTGGGACATTGTGCTGTGGTTTGGTTCTGCAGGGGATGGCACAGGGATTAAATATCACTGATCTGCCTGGAGCTGCAGGCATCAGGTTGGTGGGACTGGTTCTTTAAGTACTCAGCCAGGTACTAGGAAAATGTGCCAGGTGCATTTATATTAAAATCAAACATGGTTTGGAAAAACAGTAGAAAATCCAGAGGTGAATCACAGTCTCAAACTGCAGCAAACCACAGAATTCCTGTAATGTCTACACTGTGGTCACAAACCTGTGAAGAAAATCTGCATTTGTTTGAGACTGGGCCACTCTGACAAAATGAGATATTTGGTAATTATTATAGAGTATCTTATCCAATATCTCCAAGGAGATTTGTTCAGTGAAAGTATATGGACTATTTTGCTCTGCATTAGCAAATCTTACATTTGCCTGTTCACCTCTTTTTGTTCACCTTTTCTCCCTTGTTCTCCAGAGACAATTTCAACTCACAAAAATAAGCATGGGTCCCCTGGGAATGGCTCTAAAATGCTTTTGGAGTTGTTTTACCACCTGAATAACTCTGTTCCAGGTCAGCACAAATTTGACCTCTATTTTTCATTTGTTTTCTTTTCAATTTTTATCTAATGTTTGAAAATAGAAAAAAAATCATCTGCTCCACTGGAGTATTAGTCAGCCAAGGTTTGGTTATCGAACACCAGGAGTGGGGTGGGTTTCCCTTCACAGACAGTTGTGTTTGTCCTGCCTGGTGCTCGTGCTGCAAAAATCTCACTCCAGCAGCACAAGCAATGGACATTATGACTAATTCAGCTTGTAAGCAGTTTTATTGTGGTCTCTCCAGTACAGGAGGTTTTGGCGTTTATTCAGTATTAAGTCATACACAATTTTTAGATGATGCAGTCATACAAAGAGAAGATCAGTTAAAGAAGAGAAAAGGGTTTTTTTTCTGATTTTCCTGGTCTTTCAGCTTTAGACCTGCCAGTTGCATCACTGTGCCCCTATAAAAGCCACTTAGTGTCTCACCTTTTCCCCTCAGTGAGGCACGTAGAAGATTACAGATCTGACTATGAATTGACCACTGTCTAGATCAAAGATCCTGTGGGGTGTTTAAGTTTCAGGACATTTTTCTACCTAATTATCTCAGAGCTGATTTTGTTCCTTCTCATGTGGTGCCGGTAACAAAGGGCAGAGCTTATAGGTGACCTCAGTACTGACCTCTTCCCGACTGGCATGTGGCACAGTGTTGGACAGGAGGTGGAACACAGTTCTGGAAGGTCTGCAGAGGTCCCCCAGGTCTCAGACTCTGTGGTGGGGGTGTTTGCCTGCCAGCTGTGTGGCCCTTCTCTGGTGTCACTGTTAGAGATGCTGATTGAGTGCTGGCATGTGTGACCCAGTGCAGAACCAGCTGGGCACACAGTGTGAGCTGGGAGGGCATGTCTGCTGAAGGAAAGGATGCAGGCTCTGAGAAAATGTCAGATGGGAAATAAGGTCCTGTTCTGCATGTCTAAGAGGTGATGCAGAGCAGAAACTTGGAAAGTTGGAGCTGAAATTGTGCAAGGGGAAGAGAGATGCTTTCAGTTCCCTCCCACACTTTCTGTTTATATCTTGCCTGTCACATTTGCTTTCTGGTTCCTGCTTCCCCCTTTGTGCGTATGGCACCAGGGGAAGCGTGCTGGGTTCCCGGGGTGAGGTTCCCCATGGATGGTCAGTGCTGCTGGCTGCCACGGAGCTGCAGTGGCCTTGCAGAGCTGCCGGGCCCCAAAGCTCTCAGGGACAGCACCTGGAGGTCTGCAAGCCAAAGGCTGCTCTCTGCCACACAGTGCCGGGGTTTGACACCAGGGCGCGTGTTTGGGTCACATCAGCATCACCAAAACCAGTCGGTAGATCTGGAGTTTTGGTTTGACCAGTGCTCCCAAAGACAAACTGTGGGGTGGGACAGGAACCTGGCAGGGACCTGCATTCTGTAGAACTGAGAAGTCCGTATGGCTTTTCCCTGTAGAGTGTGGACCATGAATTGCTTCCTTTCATGGCTCATAGGCAGTTGTGTGCAGGCAGGAACCCTGGAACCCAATTTTCTCTTTGTAAATCTTTAGACTTAATACTTTTCAGCCTCATCTTGCTGAAATACTAAAATTAAACCTGCACCCTGCCAGTGCCTGCTGGCTCTCATTCCACCTGGGCACACTCCTCTGTAGGGGCTACTGGCACTGGCTCACTCATCTGTAAAAGGAAAAGCTTTATGACAGGGTGCTTGTGGTCAGATCATGGCTGCAGGACAATCCTTCCTTTATGTGGAGGTTACATTTATAGGGAATAGCTCATGACAAATTAAGACATTCAGGGATCTACAAACCCAGAGCAGACAGAGCTGGGTACTCTATAGCACAGTGATGTTCTGCTCTGTGAGGAGTATCTCTAGACTCTAGTATGCTGGTTCACGTATAACAAAAGCTTTCAATGATTAAAATGATCATAACCTGATCCATAGTAATGTCACTGCAGCATTAACACTTGGGAGGACTCAGGGTTCTTTGGGAGGACAGTGAGGGGATGGAGAGGCTGACCTGTGAGGGGAACTACGTGGTGAAGAGTGCACTGTGAGGGCTCTTTGCTGCAGCTGCTGAAGCCTCTTTTCTCCCATAACAGAATTTCTTTTAAAAAAGACCTGTGAAAGGTGAAGAAGATTTAATGCCTGGTCCTTCAGTGCCCAGGTCTGTTGAAGCACAGGGCATGGCCACAGGAGGTGGGTTTAGTATTCTTGTGCCGTGGGTTACACCAGGAATGAGGAAATATGTCTAATCCTTGTATGGACACTAATTAGCTCAATGGTATCAAGTGAGTTTCCTCATCTCATTACATCACAGTTACTCCATTTTGGAAATCAGGTTGATGACTGTCCAGCATTGTTCATTGTTTGGGATCTGCAGTCACAGAACAGCAGCACAGGCAGGGCCAGGATGACAGTGCCCCCCACTCAGGGCCCAAGGGCTGTGCATGGGCTCTCCAACACCCACAGCAGGTGCCAAGTACGCGCTGGGGATCATGAAACAACTAATGCTCTGAATTAAAAACTGAGGAAAGATTTCTCAAGTTCACCACAAAACCTCTCTCAAGACTTCCTTTATTCCTTGTTTGGGGAACATTTTAAAATCATCACCATCATCATTATTTTTATGTTGTTAATTCCCAGAGCCCTATTCAAACTTTATGCATTGGAAAGAATAATTGTGTTATCCAAGTAGGTCTTCAGAAATGGACTTCTTTGTTACTCAATAGCTAAAGTAATTTGTGGGTGTTTGGGTCTGGTCATCAATACCAAAACCATGTAGTTACAGTGAGCAAAGGTGTGCAAGATGGAATCTGATCCTTTGGATATTGCCAAATAAATAACATTTAAATGTATGTTTTGCTCATACCAATTTGGAGCAATTCCACCCTTAACAGAAACCTCTGTATGGTACAACATGTGTTTCCTTAACCTGGGACATGCCTTTGTAACCATAACTGTGTTTTGCACAGAAATGTATGCCTTTAAAATTGTCCTGTTCTCTCTGACAAACATACGAAACCTTTCAGAATGATATTCATTTTGGTGACATTTATTTATACTTTGGACCAGCCTAAATTTATAAGCCTTAGGGGTATAAGCTGTAGCTTTCATCCAAAGCTTGGTTTTATTTTCAGTTCTGTTGATGAATTTACTGTACTGATTTCAGTCATAGGGCATGTTAGCTGGGTAGCTAAAATCTCTACAGAAAGGGGATTGTGTATTTATAAGGATAGCAGTAATGTTGAGAATGACATCATTACGGATTATAAAACGAATTAAAAGTGTTGAATTTAAGGATTTATACATGACCACACAGAATAACAAGTGAGGAGAGGGCAAATGCAATTCCTCTGTTAGGCTGTTCTCTCCCTTGCTGACCATCAGGGCTGGACACCGTGTCAGATCCATCGCTTTGAAGCAAAAAACCTCTGCTGGTCCCGAGCTGGGCAGACCCCAAATGAGGTTGGGCACTGAGATCTTGCAGTCCCTCACAAACATGGTCTGGTTTCACTGGGGAACACTTACATGTTTTTGGCTCACATACTGTGAACTTGGCTGCTTCATGATGTGGGAAAACCAGTGTGCCTGCTCTCCTCTGCGTTCTTACCTGGAGATTGTGCCTGTTTGTTCCCTCTAGTCTGTTCTCCCAGACAAGCCCTCAGCCCCATCCTCCCAGAGCAGGAATGACGTGTCGTCACGCCTTGTGGTGACTCTGTAATGTGGAGGAGCTGGCATGGGGATAAGATCACGCTTGTTCTGTTCTCTGACCTGAAGGAATGTAAACCCACTGACCTCAGTTATCTGCAGACATTGCCAGACCCTCTTACTCACACCGCTTTGTAATTCAGCATTATGCTTATCCCTTGCACTGCATTGTGCTGTGCAGAAACTAACAGCAAATGGTCTCGGGAGATGCCACCATTCCATGAAGAATAAAAGCAAATTCCTCAGGTAGGCTGGCCCTTGTATGAGAGAGCCCCTCATTCCCTGGGCAGGCCCATGGGAAGGGACTTGGCCACTGCATGAGTTTCTGCAGACAGTGCCTCAGACAATAAAGTGTGATGGCAACAGTCTCCAGAGCCCATCACCTGAACCCAGGTGAGCTGTGGGGAAATCCTCTGGACTGTCTGAGACACCAGTTACCTGCCTCCATAGCTGCCTCCTTGCAGGCCTGGGAGCCCACATGGAAAGCCCACATTATTTCCCTTTGGAATGTATTCATTACTGCTGTGACTTCCACATGGAAGGCTGCAGTCAACAGCCTCACCAGTGTGCAAACTGCACATACTCCCTTACCTGAAACCAGCCTGCTCTACACCCTGTTGCAGCTCAGGTTGGCCTGAGACAACTCTAAACATGTAAATCAAACCAAACTTTCTAAATATGCCTCAAAGAGTTGATCACTGCATCTGCATCATGTGCATTCCAAAGGGTTCATGGATGTGCTACAAAGAGTAAATTTGTATGTACATCAAAATTTAAAATATAGATCATAGTTGCATGCAAAACTAACAGTTCTCCTGTAAGAATGACTGGCTGAGGGCTCCGTGTCCCCAGGAGCAGTTCCCAACTCCGGGGAGGATACCTGTGGGAGCAGAGGGACATGAATTCAGGCCCTATTATTGTTTGCTTATTCTAGCACAGAACCTCCTTAGAAAAGTGAGAAAAAAGCTCTTTATTCCTGCAAAACTTGTGGCATTATCCCCTGTAACCATCACGAGGGTGGGGAGTCAATGCCAGAACCTTTGCACAGCTGCTGTCGAGGAGTTGGCACAAAACCCTGACACTGCTCAATCCAGAACCAAGTTACCCCCCAGGGCCCCCTCCAAAAGGCAAAGGGTTATTGCTGCAGGAATAAATCTTGTTTCTTAGAAAGAGAGCCACAGAGTTTAGGGGGAAAATTGAAAGGTTTGGTCATGTTCCTGCTGCAGCTGCTTGAAATGCATAAGGCTGAATTACCTCGGGAGCATGACAAAGGTCTGACAAAATCTGGCAGTTTTAATTAATGGCCTCTATTCAGCTGCCAGAATCCAGTGGTTCTGCTGACAAGATGGAGCAATGACAGATCAGTCTCCACTGAAATCCTGTGTAGGTGCCTTTAAGGCAGTAAAATATGTGTTTAAAAACATATATTTAGTCATGTGCATGAATTTTGAAGTCTTTCACAGGTGCCCAGATTTGTATCTCACAGATTTCCTTGAGCAAGACATGCAATTTAAATCCCTAAAACAAATCAAACCTGACACAAAAATGATTAATTATTGAACAAAAAAGGCATCATCATCTGCAGATAAAAAGAAGGGGGGAGTTTTACCATTACAAAAAAAAGAATCACATTTGTAAGGTCTAAAACATGTTTGGTGTTTTTTTAATTAGCCAGAGGAATAGTGGATTTTGGAATCACTAAAATGGCTTAACATGGCTTTGTGTGCTGTTGTTTTGTTTTGCAGTGGCAGAGACTTCCGCAGGAGAAAAATGCGGAATCCCAGCCCAAAGTCTCCCATAAGCTCCTACTGGAGGGGTAATGGCTCCATCCTCAGTGGAGCCCGGTGTGGCCTGGCTGGGGACGCCCCTGGAATGCAGCTGGCAGTGGGAGCTGCTGGCCCCTTTCCCTGCAGGTGCCAGCAGGGATTGATGCCGGCGCTCCCGGGGCGAGCTCACTGTCCGGAGCTCCCTGTGGTCAGAAACCACAGCGTTCCTGTGAGCCACATGCTTGGTATGTACAGCACAGCAATTGTGTGTGGCCAGACTAAGCCCCGCAGCGTTCTCCTTGTCCCAGAGCTCACAGGTGTCTCCCTGGGCACGGTCCTGTCCATGGTGTCCCCGAGAGGCAGAGCGTGGCGCTCTCGGGAGCCCCGCGGTGTCCTCAGTGCAGCTGCCTCCTCGCTTTGGAGGAAGATCCTGTTTAGGGAAGGTCCTCTGAAAGATCTTTTCATTGTAGGAGAAAAGAAAAGGTGCTCAGGGCACCCCGAGGATCCCTCATTGCAGGAGAGGCCTTGGAACCTTTGAGAAACAGCCACTCCGTGGAAGGAAGTTCTGGTGTGTTCCTGAGGGCGTGTGAGAGATGTGTACTGAGCCTGCCTGGGGTGACAGCAGAGAGCACTGCCAGCTTGCAGGAGGTCAGGGCAGCTCAGGGGGCTGAGGGCAGGGAGCTGAGCAACCCCTGCTGCAGGGCAGGTCTGGTCTGGCACAGCCACTGGGGCCATGCGTGCCCTGCACCAGGGCTGAGTGTGCAGCCAGGGCCAGGCACACTCCTGGCAGCAAAGAGAAAGCAGAAAAGTGAACAGCAACAGAAATAGGCCTTTGGCTCTTCAGTCTCCGTATCATCCCTGGGGGTGAATTCATATGCCCTCAGCTGATCCATTTTTGAGATCCACGGAGTAAACCAGGTTTCCCTGTGCATACACCTGCCCTGCTTGGACACCTCTTGTGTGGCTGCTGGAAGACTTTGGAGGCTCTGACCCTGTGGCAAAAAAGATGGGTCTGGTTTCCCTAGTCATCATGTTCAGGATTACACATGCCATGATGATGAAGCACTGAAAGTCATGACTCTGCTCCCATTCACTGATAAACCAGTCATGCAAAAGGCTCTTTGGAATAGGAATTCAGCAAAAGGCATTTCACATCTGTCAGAAATAATTCAAGGGTGTGGAGTGACTCATTGGGAACTGCATGAATAATCAAGACTTAATCTTCAGCAAGACAAAGCCATGAACTCTTGTCTGGCACATCAGTGGGAAACATGTTCCCTTTGTTAAAGCCTGTGTTCTGAGAAGTGATCCTAGCAAAAAATATCAGAAGGAGGGATTTTTGTGATGGCTACAGACTGACAACTTTTAAAGTGCAAGTTTGTGTATGGCAGGATAGCATGGGTGTAAGACTGCAGAGCTGAGAGTAGAAAATGAAACTGAGACAGAGGGGAAGCCTTACACTGGTGTGTGGTCAGAAGAGTTTCTGCTGCAGTCAGGAGCAGTATCACCTCTCAAGATTTGTCAGTCTCCTAAATCAAAGCATCATTGCAGGGACCCACCTGAAGCAATTCACACCCTCAAATCAGGTGTGGGTTGGGATCAGTTCCAGAGAAAAGCCCCTTCCCACCACCAGGCCATCCTTCCCTCAGGAAGGCCCTGACCTGCATATCTTCACACTGACAGCAACGGGATCTTCTCTGCCCAAACAGCCTCTGACTCCTGTGTGCTTCCATCCCTCTTCCTGGGGAGGTCTCCTAAGTGAAGCTTTTGTACAACACCTGAAGTGTAGCTGTCTTATTTACCATGAACAAGTTCTCTTTCTGTGCACCAACCTGCATGTGCAGAAAGGGGACTGGAGGAAACTGAAGGTAATCCATGAGACATCTTTCCCACCCAGAGCCTGAGAATACCTTCTCTACTATACAAATCCATAAACTCTTCTTGAGGTATCACTTCTTAGATTTTTTTTTCCAGACCACAATACCATTTGAATTATTATCAGGTACCATGTCAGGTAAACACCTCTTAAGTTTAGTGAATGGACAGTGTTATTTGAGAAGCAGATGATGCTAGGTAAACCTTAAAAATAAAGGATTAGACTAAAAATCAAGACATAAAATTTGAGACTAGAATAAAAAAATGGGAAATGAAACCAGCCTAACCTGAATGTTTTAATATTAAGCAAGGACTCAGATCTTTCCCTTGCCCTGGTAAGAAGCAAAGATTTTGTGATAGATTAACTAATTCATTTGTCCTTGGCCAAGGCTAGGAAGTTGTCAACCACTGCTGGTTCCCACTCATCATTTGGAAATGAGTAGCTGGATTTTTTTTCCCTAGACTGTAGAGCAAGCAACAACAGGAGTCGCACCAGTCTGAGTTTTCCATTTGCTGTGCCGTGTAAGAACCGTGATGAGAAGTGGGGAAGGTGGGATCATTTTCCCTCTGGCCTGTGCCAACTCCAGAGTCCAGGCATGGCCCAGGGTCAGGTGCTGGGACCCTCAGCTTGTTCTGTCAAAGCTCTCAGGTACTGCATCCCTGCAGACAGAGCTGCCTCTGTCCCTGACGGCTGGAAATACTGGCAGCACTCAGAGATTGGAGACTTGGCAAATGTGAGAGATGGCAGGAAAAGCTTTATGAACTGAGCAGAGGCTGGGAGAAACCTTATGAGCTCCAGTTACAGGTCAGAGAACAGATTGAAGTGCATCAAGTGATGGACAGCACTGGGGTTCTGTGTGTACCGAGGTCCAGAAGTTGTGACTACACATTGGGTATTTCCAGCAGTTTTTTTCCTTATGCAAGTTGTAAAAAACTTCCCAAAAGTATGCTTAGGTGATGGATAATTTGCCCTGAATTTGTTCTTGCAAGGACAGGGCTAAATCTGTCATGCCCACAGCTTGCCAGCCCTTCACACAACTTGATCCAGTGTGAGTCAGACAGTGAGTGTGAGCTCCAAGAGCCGAGTCCATGAAGAGGACACGTCGTGGAGCAGGGCGAGGAATGCAGAGGCGTGTGCTGGAAGGTGTGGCAGGTATGTGTGAGCTGGGAATGACTATGCTGAAGAAATCCTGGTAATGCAGAGGTGAAGGAGTCCAAGAGCTGTAGGAGTTCCCAGCACATGCCGTGGGATCAGCTGATGGACTGATCTGTGGCCACAGCAGCTGGTGCAGGTTCCTAGCATGGAAATGCTGTTCAGCAGCAGTGATTCTGAACCTCCCGTGGCAGCAGCAGATATGGGCCTGCCTTGGTATTAATTTCAAAGACCTTAATGCTTTGCACAGCCATCCTGCCCTACATTTGAGGCTTCACTGGACAGGGCTCAAAGATAATATAAAAAATGTGTTCAGTACTGGAAACAATCCAAGTTCTGCGTCTCCTAAGTGGGTGTCTGACCACAAGACTTCCCATCTTCATCTAACTAAAGATGCTTGCTCACCATTCTTGTAAAATATGCTGCTCTCATCTCTTGTTCACAAAGCAGAGAGATTTAGCTTTGTGATGTGGGAATGAAGCAAAGCAACAATTCCATGTATTTCAATGAAGTCCTAAGTGAATTTAGTGTTGCAGCTAATGTTCTAGAATAACAATTCCTTGGTGGGATCTAGCATATACAGCGATTACCTAATCACCTGCTTTGGTGAAGAAGGGGATTATACTGCCTGGTTTAAAATTAGCTACCTGGCCTCACCAAAGCTTTATCCACTGCAGAGATCACAAAGATTTTTATCGCAGAGGATTAAGTCATTGATTTACATCTGACAGTAAATTAAACTGAGATGAGTGATGCTGTAACCACCTTGATTCCTGTCTCAGCTCTCTGGGACGTTGCTAACCCTGGAGGGGAGATGCTGACCACAGTTCCAACAGCTGCTGACCCAGCACAGCTTCCAGCCCAGCACAGTGGCCATCACTAGTACTGACTTCAGTGCACTGCAGTAGTAAGAGATGACTGTGAGGGAATGCACAAGCCCTGAGCAAAGGTGAGAGCAGGGCAGTGCCATAGCAAATTGTATTTAATGTCTAGAACTGAACAGTTATAGATGATGCAGTATGGTCTGTTATGTTGTGCACCAAAGGGCAGCTGTTTGGAGGCTGCTGTGTCTCCCACCTGTCTGCTCTTGTTTTGGGCCAGCAGCTCCAAGGCAGGGATGTGGAAGGCAGCCTGTGGTCACCAGAGCTTTGGGTGTGCAGTTCAGTCCACAGCTGCACACAACTCATCACCCAACTGTACCGTGACAGATTTCCTGGAGCACTGAACGCTGTCCCTCATGAGCTGCTGGGAACAGCCTTTCCCCTGCTGCACCTCTTCAGCTCAGGGAGTGGCCAGCAGCAATCCTGTATCCCAGTTACTGGCTGCAGCCTCTGTAATTACAGAGAAGCCTGGGAAGAAATGAGAGACTGATCTCCAGCAGGGACTCAGGGAAGATCAGACAGCAAAACATGTCTCTGCTTTGGGTTCAAACTGTGCATAAAGAGGGAAGAAGCATGTTAGAGAGATCCAGCTCTTTCCCACCTCTAAAGTTGTTCCCCTAAGACCCACCCTGTAAGTGCACAGCCATTGGAGCATATCCAGTCTCCAGGCCTTCTGTCTGCAGGAAGGTAGCTGGGACTGTATTACTGTTAAGAGCATGACAAAGCTGTGACCCACAGCTGGAGGTTCAGGTAGTCTGGGGCCCTTCCACCTGGCTAGCTTTTTTCTAATTTTGCTTGCTGCACCTTTCTGATGAATGTCACTCCTTGCTGACAGTCTAGACAAGTGTTCCAAAACACTTCTGTGAGGGGGGGATGTGGTGTTGGCCGTGGATATTTAGAGCTGCTGCTCTGAGGGATCCCGGATGCCCATGGGTGTGAGTGCTTGTGTAAACAAGCACAAGGCAGATCCGTGCCACGTGCTAACTCTGGCCACGGCGCTCTGGGCTTGGGAACAGCATCGGGACAGTCCTGCTGATCAGTGTCCTTGTTTGGGCAGTGACTGAGCACAGGGGGCTTCTGCCTGCACTTCCAGCAGTGTCCCTGTGTTGAAGTATCCTGCACTTCCAGCAGTGTCCCTGTGTTGGGGTGCCCTGCACTTCCAGCAGTGTCCCTGTGTTGGGGTACCCTGAATGCCTCAGCTCTGACTAACACAGGGGTCTCTGATGCGACAGTCCCCCCGGGACTGCCCTCTCTGTACACAGGGCTCTGTCCTGAACAGGGCAGTGCCAGGAGCCCCTCACCTGCCCAGAGGAGTTGCAGTGGAGGTGGCAATTCCCCATCAGTGTCTTCTGCACTGCCAGCAGGAACAGGCACCCTGAGTGCTCACCTCCTCCTGTGGCCATGCGTGAGGAGTGCTGAAAGCAATCAGTGAGCAAAAGGAGGAAGAAATGTGACTGACCACCATGTATATTAAGACATCTTTTCTTGCTGTTCAGAGAACCACCAGCTTAATACAGAAAGGCACAGAGTTTATTTCTGCCCCATTTCCATGTCATAAGATAAAGTAACTCTGTGCAGTTAAGCTGTGCTGAAGCCAGACGTGGTTCATGGTGGGGTGAGGAGCTGGGCACTGCTGCAGGAGGAGGGGGCTGGCAGAGCAGGGAGGGCCAGGGGCACATTGCCAGGCCCAGCCCTGTCTCAGCTGTCACACTGAACTCTTCAACCCTCATGCTGAAGGGCTGAATATGCTCAATGCTTCACATTTGTCCTCTGTGTTACAGACTTTCTCCTTTAAAAGTTCTGCCTGCCCAGGGCCACAGCCAGGCTGGCAGCCCCCTGTGCACCGGGACCACCGGGCTGGCAGTGCTGGCACAGGTGGGACCGGCCCAGACTCAGCAGACACTGAGCATATTTGCCCAAGGATTAAGCAAAATAATCCCCTGGGTTTCTCCATCCCCCGTTCAGGGGGCCCAGTCCCTTCACCCTTCTCTGTGCATGGGGTATTTAAATGCTGGCATTTTCAGGCCCTGGTCCCTCAGGGGCACCCCATGGGCCGGCTGACTGCGCTGTGGCCGCCGCGGTGCCGCAGTGCCCGAGCCACAGTCCCCCCGAGCCCCCTGCGCTGCTGCTTTGGGCAGCTTGGGCAGGGCAGGCACGGCTGTGCTGGCGTCTGGTGTCTGCTCAGCTTTACTTTGAGGTATTTAAACTTAGCAGAGTGGCTTTTCTTAGGTCCATATGTGTAGATCAGGTGGTCACCTGATGTTTACTCACAGATTCTGGCTGCTTTCAGGGACTGGCCTTCTCTAAACATAATTAGGGTTATTTAAATGGCTGCTCACAATTACCTCTGGGTTCACACAAAACACCATGAACTCCCTCATTGAGCAATAACTCTGGGCAACACTAGGGGGAAAAGCCACAGGGATTTTGCTGCTGAATGCCTCAAAGATTTGTATGATCCTGCTGTCAGTAGACGTTTACTTTCAAAGAGCTGCCAACACGTCTACTCTGCCATTATGTCAGTTTTCAGACCAGCAGCTTCACTGGGCACTTTGACAGTTGTTCCCCTGTCCTTACCCATAGGAATCAGGCTGGAGGTAGATGAAGCAATGCCTGATTCAGGGATGGACATGAACAGAAGTTTTTCAGCTTTTGTCCTTCTACCCACCCTAAATAATTTATTTTTGGGATTCCAACAAGGCCATCACACTGACTGTGTCTGTGAGAGTGTCAGTGAGCAAAGCCCAGCCCCAGCCCCAGCCCCAGCCCCAGCAGGTGCTGAGCTATCGGGTCATCTGGAACACACATCTCATTTTCAGCACAGCACAATTTTCTCCACAATGATGTTATCTTTGCCATCAACTCCTGGCATGCAGCAGCTCACACACACCATTAGCAGGTGGCAGAAGACATACATGGAATTTGCTCTCAGAACATTTCTTCCATTCTTGCTCCCAGACTGATGAATTGCAAGTTAAAGCTAAAAGCTAAAGCTGTACTGAATGCAGCCCATTCCCCAACAGGGCCATGGAGACTTAAACATGGGCTTTGAGAGAAACCTCTCACATATTCCAGTCTCTGCCATGGTTCAGCTCCTCAGCACAGCACCTTAGACAGTGGGGAGTGCAGTTCTGTGCCCTCGTGCCACTCCTTCAAGATCAGATGGCACAGGAAGCAGGGAGGCAGAGACCTGGCGCAGTCTCTGTGGGGAGCTGAGCAGACCAGTCTGTGGCCCCAGAAGGCTCTGGGTTTTTGAGTGCTGCTCTCCCACGAGGGCAGTGGTCTCTGTGCCCTGGGGGGTCAGGGCAGGAGGGCAGCATGGAGAACACTGACCTATTGAAACCAGCCTGCTGTGTGTACCTGGGCACACTTGCCACTGGAAAACTGCACGGTAGAGGCACTTTTGGGCCAACTGTGGAATTAATTTCCTTAGAAAAGTATTTTGCCTAAAGCCCACTGGAGATTGCAGCCCCAGATAACTCACTCACTTTGGTCTGGGGTTGGAGGTGAAACTCCACAGCAGGGGCACATCCAGCCCCCAGGGTGAGCACTGCTGGCTGTACAGGCAAGGGATGTCCTGTGCCTGCCAACCCAGGGCAGAGGGAAGGGCACTGGGAAAAAGGGGGTTGTTACACTTCTGTTGTACAGGGGTAAAAAAAAGCATGTCATCTGGCTAAGAAAGTGAACTATGTTGGATCCTACATTCCTTGCCTAAGTCCATGGAACAGGTTCTGTTGAGTGCTGTCAATACCTCAGAGGTCTCATTTGTTTCTTTCTTGCGACATTCAAAGTTGCATCTATTTGCCCTTTCCTTCCCTTGAAGCAAATACAACCAGTAAAATTCCCTGACGTATTTCTCTCCTTCCTGAAGTTTCTTTCCTCCATTGCCCTTTTCCATATAATCAGGCCCCTTTTCACACATGAGCAAACCTAGAAAATCATTTAGACTGGGGACCATGTGAACCACTTCAGTGAACGTCAGGTAATTGTGTCTTAGAGGCCTTTTGGAAGGTCAAATATTTCTGTGTAATTTTTCCAGCTACTTTCTCCATGAACTGAAGCCCACTGGCACTGGGCAAAGAACAAGGTGGCTTTGTACAAGTCTCCAAATCCTTGTTCCCATGGAGCACCCACCCCAGATCTCTGCTTGATTCCTTTCATGGTTTTTTTCCACAACACCCAACTCCACATGTCACCTGCTTGTGCAAGGTTTGTATTGCTCACCCTTGGCCCAGGAACAGCTCAGGTTTCCAAACACACTGCTCAGTAGATTCTACACTTTTCCAAAAAAGGGCTGTCTTTTCACTTGCATCAGGATATGAAAAACAACCTGAAAATCAGGAGACATACAGACAGGCACAGACAGACAGATCACTGCAGTGCTGGTGAACCTGCCTGCCCGTGGTTGCTCCTGGTGTGTCTCTCCTATGCCGAGTGTTCCAGATGAGCTGCAGCTTTCCCTTCTGGCATCACAAATTTGGGTATTACTCCTAAAAAACTAATAAACTTTGTGATAATAAACAAGAAATGAAAATACTAATTTTAATGAACTGACAAATATTATGGCCACAAGATGGTCACATAATCCCAACTTTCATTCAAAACTAGACAACATCAAACAAACTTTATGTTCTTCTTTAATAATGTAATTTCAACTACAGAAGTAAATAAATTTGGTTTATACTAAGAATTGAATCACAGAGGGACTTCTAGAGATAAAATTTCTATTTTAGGAGAGATTTAAATTTCATAAAGTGGTCTTGTTTTCTGAAAACCAGCCTAGAATGGAGAACAGAACAATGCCCCTTAGGCTGTACATTCATTAAAGCAAAGGCTTTTTTGAACTGCAAACCTGGCAAACAAGGCCCTTTTTTGTCCTCTTGGGAATGCAAGACCAGTCAATAACAGTGTGGTGAGTTCCCAATCCCAGATTCCTTCCTGCTGCTGCAGACACTGCCCAGCTTTGCTCCTGGAGCATTCCCAGGCTGCGGCGACAGCCACAGCACAACCCCAGCCATGGCAGCGGCCGGGGCCTGACATACGTGCAGGGAGGGGTAAGGAGGCAGCAGCAGCTGGAGCTTTAACCAAGGAAAACAAAAAGTGACAAACCTGTTTCAGAAAGAGGAGGTCGTGCAAAGCAAGTGCACCAGTGCCAATCCCCAGAGCTGCCCCAGCGGCGCCTCGGCAGAGCCCGCTCTGTGCCCACTGCCAGCACCGCCTGCCCAGCGCTCAGCGCCACTGCTCACTGTGCCCTGTGGCCCAGCTGGATGCAAACCCCTGCAGGCTCCATCCCCACAGCGTGGATGGGGACATGGGACTGTCCCCCTCGTCCTCCTGCCACTGCTCCAGCATGGCAGCCCAAGAGCCTCGCACCAACCCACGGCGCTGCCTCCGGGTCCACAGCAGCAACCACAGAGAAACAGAGGCAATAATGACACTTTCTGATGTGCTGCTCCTTTCTGCATGGTTAAAGACCCACTGTCTGACACGTTTTACTTGCTTCCCTTTGTGCCTGCTTTGGTTCCTCAGTGCAAGTCAAGATCCACTCCAACTGCACGTATCTTGTATTTGGAATGAAATACCTCAAAACCTGCACATGGAGAACTTTTTGAGTAAATATGAAATTCTATAATTAGAAAAAACCACAGACTAAACCAGTCCAGTATACTCAGACTACAAGCACGTTGTTTGTCCCCGTTAATTGCAGTCTAAAGCTATAAAATACAGGGTATAACATTTCTAGAACATCTACATGGCATTTGTTACAGACAGTGTCCTTCAAAGTCAGCTACGTGTAATAACTCCTGACTACTGTATGTAGTTGCAAACTGTAGGAAATCACATAATTTGAGAAATGCTGGGAATAAGACAGTCTGGATCAGCACTGTCTAAAGAACATGGTTTCGAGACACCAGATCTCAGCCCACATCCTTCCCTCCCTCCCACAAGACACACCGATTTTGTACTTTTCTTGGCAGTTTGGGGCTGCAATGCAGCCCCAGCTGGGAGGGGTCCAGGGGCATCTCTGCCAGGCTGCAGGAGATTAGTCCCTTGGGGGACCCCAGGGCTGGGGTGGCTCTAGCAGGGCAGGGGTCTGCATGTAGCAGGGATGGATGGACCTCTCCTGCTCCCCCTGGAAATCCGGAACTGGCACCATCTGGCACACACATGTTGCTCCTTGTACCAGCATGGATATCTTTAATGAATGACAGATTGATTTCTCCACTTGGGGCAGATGCCAGGAGTCCTCTTTAATATCAGTGTTTAGCTCATGACATTGTCTGCTCCTCCTGGAAAGAGCACAAAAGAACAGGTTCCAGTGGGAGAACAGCAGCAGACCCCCCAGAATGATGGCTGACCAGAGAACCTGGCTCAGAGTGGAAAGAGAGAGTATTAATTAGGATTAAAGGGAAGTAACAGGCTTAGTATAATATGACAGCTGTGCCTGAGAATGCCACACTTTCTAGCTGCAATCCCTACTGTCAGGTATCTACATCATAGTTTGGGTATTGAACAAATCACACTGGCTGCAGAGTCCCCCCCATTTCTGAAGTCACTGGAGAGGGGCAGAATTGTCTATATGTAGCCCATCAAGTCCCCATATTAATCTTTGCTCCCTCCTTGCTTTAGTACCCTGCTGTCCACTTTCACCTGGCATATCCCACAGTGGGTGTGGATGCTGAAGAATGAAGCCAAGGCCGTGCTTTCCCCAGAAGGATTAATGGCTGGCCCTGTGGTTTGTTTTCCATTTAATTCCTTCTTCCTTTACCCATGTGTGGGTTTCCTTATAATACACTCTATAAAAAACACTCCAACCAGAAAAGAGCAGACCTGAAATGGAAAGGAAATTAGAAATCAAATGACAGAAGGTAGAAAAGAAGTAAAGGGATAACATTTGTAGTGCAATTTTGTCTAGAATTGCAGTCATATCTGTGCTTGTTTGAGGTTATGAAGGCATGTTTGGAAAAGAAAGCAACAGCTTTGTGGGTGACAGAGCCAAGCACAGCAGCCCAGTTGCCAGGCTCGGACAGAGCCAGAGCCATCCCCTCTCCCAGGGGGCACGGGGTGCTGCAGGGCTGCCCACCCTCCCTGGCACTGCCCTGCACACTCCTCTGACAGCACTTGTGGTCACTGAGGGCAGAGGGAGCTGCCGGCCCTGTAGGAGTCCCGCAGGGAATGGTGTTGGCACGGCTGGTGTGTGCCACATGCCACGGGAAGGGAAGCCAGCAGAGGGAGATCTGGGAGAAGCCCTCTCCTTGCAGCACATGCTGGGAGCAAACCATGTGGTGTCACGTAACACAGATCAGAGTGATGTTCCCCACTGGGGAGGTGTCCACTAAGCATCAGTGATGCTTTTCTTTAAAGCAGGAACGATGTGAAAAGGAGCACAGGCGAGGAGAAGGGAATAAATATCTTTGGAAAAAAGCCTCAGGGCTGGTGGCGATGTGAAATGCCCAAACTTGACCCTGGTCAGTGCACAAGGGAACAGCACTCTGCAAAGTCAGAGAGAAAAGGTTCAGCAGCACCTCTGAGCAATGGAAGAGCTGCCCTGCCCCTACCAGGGACAGGCAGCAGTGCAGGCAGTTAACTCCTGTCCTCATCCATCTCAAGATACAGGAAAAGGCAAAAAAGAGACCAGAAAGAAAATCAGGGAAAAGGCACTTTCCTGGGAGCAAGGAACAGCAGCAGAGCAGGTTTAGGGCTACAGCACAGAGAGTTTCTCTTTCCTTGCACTGGTGTTTGCAGGTCAAGAGCGTTTTAAACTTCTACTGGACTTAAAGGTCCCCAGTGCTCGAGAGTGACAGTGACAAGTGGCCAAAGCTCCTTGTTCATGGTGACTTAACTCATCTCTTTCCAAAATTCCCCTGGGTAAGGTCTGCATGGAGCTGGGGAGGTGGGTCCTGCCTGCCCGGCCATGTCCATCTCTCCACAGACAGATTAACCTCTGCCACTGCCCACACAAGTCCCACATTCCCATAGGGACATCATTTCAGACTGTCCTTCCTGGAAGGAAGGGACTCTGAGAGGGAGCACACAGTGGGCAGGAGCACTGGGCACCAGGATGCTCCACCTGGCCTTGGGCTCCCGTGGGGGCACAGGGGCCTTGGTGTGGTCCCTGCAGGGGAGGGGCAGAATGGCCCCAGCACCCCCCAGCACCCCCCAGCACCAGCAGTGAGGGAGGTAGAGACGTGCAGGACGGAAGGGGATAGAACAGGGAGGGTGGGGAGAGAAATTGTTTCAGAGCTGGAGCTAATTTTGTAGAATCTGGCTGTTAAACAAAGAACCACAGTGTTTTTAAAATTCTGCTTACGGAGTTAAGTCACTCTCCTGCCAACTGGTTTCCTTCAGCTGGCTGGACAATCTGACACCTCCTCTAGGAAAAGAATCCACCAACATGAGCAGCTTGGTGTGACAGGACCAGGAGCCACCCCTGAGCTGTGCTCCCCGGGCAAAACAAGCACTGGAGCTGGGAAATGAGTCCCTTTATGGGATACTTTCTGTCCTGCCAAACCTGGAGCCTCTGGCTGCTGGTCTGTGCCTGTCACACCCAGGGGGTGGAGGGGCATGTGCCCCTCCTCTGACACCCCCAGCTGAACATTCCTGCTTTTTCCTTAGCACCAAAGCTCATGTTTCAGCGTCCCCTCAGGACACCGAAGGGCCCGGGGCAAAGAGCACCCTTTGAAGGCTCTCATTACTCTGTGCTGTACTTCTCAACTCTGATTAGCCTACCTATGAAATTTCAAAAAAGATGGTTATCTCCTCTGACTTACTGACTTAACTCTGATTTACTCTGACCCAAACCTTCTGTGATACCTTTCTGCAAGCAAAGAACTACTTAAGTGCTACCCCTGATGAAATATCAGCATGTTTCACATCTGCCTCATTTTGATACTAATGAAGGCTACTTTTTGTATGATATCATTACAGCTTTTATTCTCTCAGTACCAGTTATAATTCTATTTACTAGTTACTGCAGATACCACTTGGAATGCATTTGTCTTTGGAAGCAGCAAAACCTGTGAATATTTTACATGGGAGAAACACTAAAGTGATTTTGTCAAATAATACAAAAGGTATTTTGTGGGGTTTTGGATTTGTCCAAGTCCTATATATTTACATTTCTTGATACTACTGCATAGTATAGGAGATATGAACAGCTGTGCCTCGGCACTGGCACTGGTCCTGGCAGGGTAGAGCAAGAAATAGCTGAGGACACAAAACACCAGAATAATTTTAAGCATTCACCACTAAAGCACAGTATATCTTAAAAATGCTGTCAGCATTTGTGCTACCATCCAGAGCATCCCTGGATTTAGGCTTTGTTCTCCATTTCATGCTGAGTTCAACAACAAATATTCCATTGCAAGTATTTAATTTGAAAGTTCAGCAACTTTTAAGGCCCCTCAAAGAGAATTTAAAACGCTTCCCCCAAGCAAAGGGCCTATCCCAGCACCCAGAGCAGGGAGGGGCCATCACAGAGCCAGGCTGTAACAAGTGAGTGATGGGAGAACGAATCCATGAGGAAGCCAAGCCTGAGGTTTGCTGTGGAGCTGCCCTGGCTACTCCCACCCACTGTGGGCACAGCCCAGCACGGATCAGCCACAGTTCCTCTGGTTGTGGCAGGACCTCCCTGTCAGCCAGGACATGGTGAGACTCACCCAGAGACCTCATGTGGTGACATCCAGCAGTTCCAGAGGCTGCTGTGGCTGCAGGGACACTGCTCTGCTCCCGAGGCACTTCCCACCCCCTGCACAGCAGCCCCCTCCCTGCCCCACACACCCCAGGCAGGGGAGATATCTGAGCTCAGCGGGGCATGAAGCATTTCATCATTAGTTCTGATTGTTCCTTGGTGCTCCCCAGCCCCAGGACAGCAGGACTTCACTTCCAGGTGGCCCACCAAGAGCAGGCACCACTTTCGGTGGGACATGGGACGTGGGCACTGCCACAGAAGGGACATGAGCACATGGGATGTGGGCACCACTGCAGACACAACATGGGCACGTACCCATTGCTTTCTTAGCAATTGTATGGACTTTCAGGACCAGAACTTCTCGTCCAAAACACCAAACAGCAAATCCCCACACTTTCCTGCAGTAGCTAAATCTGTTCTTTATTTATCAGAGCAATACCCTTCAGAATCCAAAAGCCCAGCTCCTTCCTCCCTCACTGCAGTTCATGTGACCCCAGAAACGCCCAGGAGCAGCAACTGCCACATCACTCACCCACAGGGTGGCCACACTCCCAGGGCTGGCAGAGCAGCCTCCAAGGGCTGCAGAGCGAGTCTTTGGGAAGCATTGACACCCACAAGGATAAGTACATCTGTCTCAGAGGTTTGCTAAGCCCTGAAATTGCAGGGCAAGGTTATCACCTGAAAAGAGAGAAGAAATGAAACTCATTAAATTATTCGAAGTGAGGAAGAAAATAAAATTACTTCAATGAGGAATACTTGCATTTTAAAACACTGATATGTGTATTATCAGCCAGAGAAGCTGCTGTGTCTTCCAGAACGTGCTGCTGGCTGACAAGACCTTAACTTGTCAGTTGTATATTGCCACTAACACCTGAGACAGCAAACAAGAGCTAATCCTTACACCATCCTTGTGCTAATGACTGCAGGAGATAACTGGTGTCCCTGGCAAGTGTCCCATTTAATTCAATTAACTCCAGTCAGGGCCCCGTGATTGCAATGGCAGCATCAGAGAAAACCAGAAGGCGGATCTGGAGTCAGATGGTAAAAGCAAGGCAGTATCCACCATCCCTTTGTGCTTGGACCCTGACAGCCCACCCCGTGGGTAGAGACCAACCAGCATCCACAGCAGCTTCTACATTTTCCTTTTTGGAAAATGCTCATCTTTTTTGCTGATAAAATGAATGCAACCTAGTTCTTTGTATATTTTGCTTATTTCTTCTGAAACGCTGGGTTCTGTGTGTGTTTAAGCAGAGGTTTCAGTGTTCCCATCCCCATCCGTGGTCTGAGCCTGGGGGAAGATCATGTTTCCCCTAACACAAGGCAGATGTCTGCTGGCCAACCCAGGGGCACCCAGAGCCTCTGGCCCCTCCTGCAGGAACCCAACACTTGCAGTGATTGAGGTGCCTGAGGTACAAACTGAAACATTCTGATAAACAGGAAAAGTAAACTAACCATGAAAAATTTAGCTGAAGGAACAATTGGTATATCCCCTCAGTTGATAAAATTTCCAGGTCTGTGTGATAGTAAAAAAAATACTTTCCAAATATTTTCCTTTTCCTTCTGAACATTCTTCTACTGTGAGCTCCAACAGGCAGCAATATATCTGCCCACTCACATTATTCAGTTAAGAAGTTTCGAAATAGCAAGAGATGTGCAGGCAAGTTTCCTTGGTGGTGCTTCTGAAGTGTTAGTCTGGAATAAAATCGTGAGAAGTCTGTACTCAGCCAGCGTAAACAGCAACTGTATTTAAAGATGGGAGATTATCCATTCCTTGACAGAGTTGTCATACCTACTCTGCTGTCAATTCTTAGCAGCAGTTTTGTTTGAAGGTCACTCCAGCACAAATAATGCCAGGAAAGGCTTTTCTGCTGGAAAACAAAGCCTTCAGACCTTCAAAAGGAGCTGTAAGGACTCATACGTGACCACCATTTTGGACATGTCTCAGAAGCAGCATGAGCCAGTGGAGATCTCTGAAGCTTCACAAAGTTCTGCTGTCTTTGTGGAAAACCCTTTATGGCATTCCTGTCATCTTCCAGCCTCTGTGCATCCTCCAGGATGGGGGAGAGTGCAGCAGGGAAGCCCAAACCATGCCAATAGTTAATGAGTTACTGTGTTCCCACCTTTGAATCCACTGGAGAACAACTGTCTGCAAATGCAGCTCAGCTGCTCCATGCCAGCAATCAGCTTCAATGTCAGAAAACCTGTGCTGGAGGTCCATTCATTAACATTAAGCACATGTTTAAATAAACTTCTACATTCTATAGACATTTTTCCCATCCCATGGCTCTGATGGATGGAGGTGCTGAGCTCCCAGCAGGGATGCTGGCATTCATTTCCCACATGCTCCCATCTACGTGTTCAGTATCTTCCAGAAAAGAACCAACCTCCCCACTGTGCTCCAGTCTCAACTGTGCCCAGGTGTTTCCAGAGGGCCCAGGTTACCCTTCCAGGCACCACGTTTACACCAGTGCAAGATCCAGGAGGGACAGTACGGGATGAGCAGAGCTGTGCAGAAACACGTGCGAGCAGAAGGATGCACCAAATGCAGTTGTGGTTGGAATTCCTCCCTTGGCAGTGCTGATGGCTCTGGCAGGCTGGGCTTGGCAATGCTGCAGCTGCACTGTCACCTGGGCACAGCATGGCCCGGCCAGGGGAGCAGTCACCTGCACTGGCACTGCCAGCAGCAGTGGGACAGAGCTGACCCCCCTCCCCAGCATGTCCTAGGGACACTCAGCATAACCACAGCAGCCACTGCCTGAGGGACGCTCCGGTCCTCCTGGCTGCTCACAGGCCGGGACCAGAGTGGCACATGTCTGCAGCATCCTGCCATTAGCAGCCTCCCCACTGCAGCTCTGTGAGTCAGTGAGCCCCAGCAGGACTGTGCTGAGCTTTATCTTTGGCCAAGTGGGGCATCAGCTGAGGGAAAACTGTGCCTGACCAGGGCTGGTGCACGTGTGAGTCATGGTGTGACAGCAGTGGGACAGCAGTAAAAGAAATGGTGTAAAACCCCCAGGGCCTTTCAAAGCATTTCCAAATGCTGCCCTGATTTCCCTGCTGAGTGTCAGGTTCTGGGAACCAGCCACCTGCACAAAACCATTGCAGAGCCATATCTAAAACCACATCACCTGCTGCACAGAAAGAGCTGACAATGGCATTACCATGAAACTAAAATTAGAGGCTAATTGGGCTCTGCAGTCACTGAAATTGATGACACCTCAACAATTAACAACCCTGAATTTTCTTGACTGGAATAACTTTAAAATCCTCTCCCATTCATGCTTCTCCCTGCTCTACCAGCAAGAGCCCTGGTAGCCTGGCATCCCTCTCAACAGGGGGATTCTGGCACCGCTCCCAGGGCTTGTGCTGTTCCCAGCAGCTACTAGGGGAGGCACAGATCTGGGAGGAGAGTGTGTGCCTGTAAATCAGCACAATTTCATGAAAATGGGATGTGATAGTCAATGTCAGGGCATGGGAACCATCACTAACCATGAACACAAGACACAGCTCATCAAAAGCCATGAGGCACAACGGTGCAGTATCACCTGGTCCTTTCATGCAGGTACATCTGTCAGGGATGTCAGGCTGTACATCTGTCAGGCTGCTGCTGCTGCTGTTCTGAGCAAAACACAGAGATGCCAACATTAACCAGTGAGGGAGTGAAGGCATCGACTGCTTAATACCAGCTCAAGCTGCCAGAGTGGGACACAGGCCCAGCCTCTACGAGCACATCTTGCACGTGAATCAGAACATAAGGTGGGCAACAACACCTACTGAAAGGCATGTGAACCTTTTCCTTGACCTCCCTGGGATGCATCACACATCTGGGGCAGCAGAAAACACACCCTATAACTGTATGTGTTATTTACAAGTTCAGGGTGTTTTCCTCTAAGATCCAGGATGAGAGACTCAACATGTTGTCATTACAGCTGCAAGTCAGGGTAATGAAGCATCAATTGCTCTGCCTCTGCCTCAGAGAAACGTGCTGCAGCCTCACTGTGCAGGATATGGTGCACACAGCCTCTTGCAGGCTTTCTGTGCACCTGTGCTGTGTGTGTCTGTCTGCCCATGGTGAGCACACCCACCCTCTGCTCACTGGCCATTTGTGCAAGAGCTCTATGGTTTCATCTTTAGTTCATTGTTCTGTACAACATTTGCAGTTTCTGATCCATAAATACATTGCCTCATGGTGGGATATTTTGAAAAACCATGGCGTGCTCCCACCTCCATGCACAGCTGAGGCCTCTGACTGCTGACAGCACAGACCTTCCAAAGCCACCCTCTTCCATCTCTTCCTTCAGCACCTGCCTTGTTTTTGCTTTGGCCAGCAATTTTATCTGCACCCTCTCATCCAAATGTTGCCCCATGGCTCTTTGCAAGAATCTCCCAGTTCTGCTGTGACCCACGAGGCAAGAAGGGACATGGTACCAGGCTGGTTTCTCACCTCAGCTGTGATGAAGACTGGTCATGGCTGGGCCCTGCTGGTACTGCTCCTGCTTGTCCCCGTGGAGCTCAGTGCCATCACCACACAGCTCACTGCAGCCTCGTGCTCTGCTCTCCTCCTCCCTTCTTCCCACACTTGCTGCAGGCACAGAATGTCCCCAGGCTCCCGCAGCCATCCCTGGGGCATGCCAAGTCCATATGCTGCTGTCCCTTTCACACATCTCCAAAGGGCCAAAAAATTGACTCCTTGGAGACACACTGCTCTGTGCACAGTCCATCCAGCAGAAGGAACAAACCTGGCCAAGATGGAAACAAAAACATGTCATTGCTTAGCAAGATTTTACTTGACACCCAGAGATAGCAAGTATATTATTTTGGGGGAAGGTAATATAACCACTCCTATTTTCAATGTAACATGCCTAACTTTTCCTTAAGTAAAATCCTTTTGTACTCATTTGCTTTAAAACTCTCAGTTTGCCAGGAATAGAAATGTGTGTGTATGTATTACATGTATTATACTACAGACATTTTATTACTTATATTATCCCACAGACATTACATACCTCTGTATTATACTACTGACATATGTTCCTTCCACCATTTGTATCAGCATTTCGGGCTACAATCAGAGCACTGTGGCTTTCTTCTAGAACTCACCCCTGCAGATTATGAGCAATCAGGTTTCTGAATTTGGAGTCCACAGGCCATGGCTCTCTCTGGCTACGCCAGGCAGCTGACACTGTTGGGGACATCTGCTCCAGCCTGGCACTTGGATGACTGCAACATTCTGCTGTTGCTGCCAGTGGGCAGACGGGTGTGGGGGCCTGGCACCCCCCCGAGGCTGCCTGGGTCCATTTGCCTCTGAGCCCAGCTCCACGATGCAGCATCCTCATGGGGACTGAGGCTTCCCTTACAGCTGCTGCAAAACAGAGACCCCGACCAGCATGGATTTTAAATGCTACATGTTTCTCACTGGTGCTCCCAACTGACGGTAAGTTCATGTTTCAAGGTAACATCACATTCAACAGTGTCACAAATAATGGGTGCTTTAAACATCCAGAAAATCCTTCGCTTCATTAAGTTCTGACTGCAGAGTCCCCACAGGAAGATGTGTGACAGCTCTCTGGGATGCCAAGATGCTGGATAAGCAGAGTAAAGAACCCTGCTCTGAGTGAAAGCTTAGACCTTGGACTAGAAACATCCTCTCCTGAGCAGCAGCAATTACAGCTCATGCCACACCGTTCCTGACAGCACGAGCTGAGGATCCCATTCCAAAGTGACTGAATGTTACAGTGCAGAGCTGAACACTTGTACTCATGACTGTAGCAGCCTTATGGGACTCATCCCTGTCCCCTAACGTATGGGAATTATCCTCCCAAATAGCTACTTTTCTACCAACAATATGCACATCTTTCCAAAGGCAAAGTGGAAATGAAATCCCTGCAAGTATTTCTGCTCCCAGTCAGAAACAACAGTAATCTGATCCACGAGCAAATTCCATTTCTGTTGCTGAATTCCTTTGTACAAGTGTCTTTGCTTTGAAAGTGTTTGGCAACAGTGAGGCACAGGCTAATTTTACTTATAAGGTGTGAATCAAAGCAGATTTGCAAGTTTCTGAGTCACAGAAAGGAAGCGTCTGTGGCCTCTCTCACCACTTTTATCAAGAGAAAACATCACAATTCAGCTATTTTAGATGCAGCTTCAAGACTGCTCACTGTGCCCTGCAGATCCTCATCTCCCAACACCCTTGAACTCTCCCCAGGCACAGCAAGGGGGACAATTCCAGAGTCTTCTCTAAGGACCTGGGGAAATTCCAGCCTTACCCAAACCTGCTGTTGTTAATGGGCAGCATCACCATGGGCAAGACTTAGGCTGCAGTGTGAGAGAGTTGAATAAGTTATTCATTTGGGATAATCCAGCAGATGCTTTGTGAAAGAGGATGACCAAGGAAAAGGCAAGCTACTCATCGCATTGCACAGTGCTGAAAACCCTGGGGAGCTCAGGGACTAAGATACAAAAACTGCTGCAGCAACAGCAAACTTTCAGGGACCGCCTACAGCCTGACCCTGCTGCCACATAAACGCAGGTCTACAATCAACTGACTCCTTCTGTGCTCCTTCACTGCTGAGAGAGCTCCCTCCTGGGGTCAGGTTGGCCTGAGGATGGGGCAGCTCTGCCACGTGGGCTGCAGTAGCACCAGGAGCACACACAGATGTTCAGCTCTGCTCCCTCCAGTCCCTGCATGGCTCCCAAGGTGCTGGGTGCAAGCACTACCCTCACATTTTATCTCTTCATTCACAGGTCACGACAGACCTGATCTCCCCCAGCTCTGCAGGGACATGCCAAGGACTGGCATGTTTCAACATATCATTCCACTGTCACCACTCGCTGCTCTCCAGCCCCAAAGGACCACTTCGCTGCCCTGGCCCAGACTGAGGGTGACAAAACCATCTTCTGCCTTAAAGCAGGTCCCCAGCATTTACAGACAACAGACATGGTATAAAAACCACACAGAAATGTCAGCAGGAGTGGAGGGTCCTCCACCTCCCAGCACTCTGTGGGATTTGCCCATTGAACATATGGGTGAATTCTAAAAAAAATATCAGTAAGGGGAACACTTATCTGGCTTAATTATTTCTGTCCACTGCTGCTCTCAGCTTGATCCAGCAGCTCCAGGGTAGATCACAGCCATCATCAAGCCAGATTCTTCCCTGACATTCTGTGGAGACATATATTTGCCATCTGCAATCTATTCCTTAGTTTCTGGCATATATTTTCAGTGCTTTCTTTTGAAAGCTGTTTCAGATTTCTCTGGGCTTCTCCCTAACCTCTGCCAGTGAAGCCTCACAGTTTAATTGTAGACAGCTGTGTCAGGAAAAGTATTTTACGTTTCTTTTACTGTTCCTCTTGCTGCAGCACATCAGCTGCTACTCAAAGGGCTGCCTGGCTGTGTAACACACACCAGTATGTGGAAAGCAGACCATGTCTTCTGAGAGGGAATTTGGGGGGGTTTAACTGTTTGTGATGTTTTTCAGAGATAATTGCAGCTCCACAGGTGAAAACACTGACAAGTAAAAGACAGTTGAGCAAACAGGTGTGAAGCTACAAGTACTGGGCCGGACAAAAGTGAATCTTTCCTCCTTTCCAGGAGTTTGCATCTCAGTTTCATAGTAAAGAAAAATCCAGTTAAAAAAAAAAAAAAAGGAAAATCACTGCTGATTTTTTTTCCCAGGCAAAAGATTGGAAATGTTGGGGACTAGACTGTTCTCCCTTATCTGCCAGGCTGAACTCAAATCTGAAACATCTGTTCACATAACTTGAGATGAGCTCTCCCAGTCAAGTAACATAAGCACAAACTCTTTCTGCCATCAGTAAAGAACTATCAGTGAAGCTCTTTGTGGAAGCCCAAGAATCCAGACACTTCTGATGTTCCTTGCAAGCACCAAATAATGATGTGTTCTCACTACTAGCAAGGAGAAATTAGCACCTTTTCCAAATACTCTAAATCCTGAAATCTGCTTTTTCTAGACCCACACTGTACACATTGTCCTTCAGGGGCTATTCAACCCACCAGCTACATGGAACAGTATCCCCCACCCAGCACAGTGGGGCTTCGCTCAGCTCATTGCAAAGATAAAGGGCAGGGGAAAACACTCGGTTTTCAACACAGAATCACAGACTGGTTTGGAATAGAAGAGACATTTAAAAATCATCTTGTCCACCATCCCCAACATCAGTGGGGACATGTGCCACTAACCCAAGTTGCTCCAAGCCCCATCCAACCTGTCCTTGAACACTTCCAGGAACGGGGCAGCCACAGCTGCTCTGGGCCACCCACTCCACTGTTACAGCACAGTCTGTAGAGCAGAGAGGAGGGTTGTAGTGGGAAGTATGGAAGCCTGCATTTGCCTGCAGAACTCGCACAAGGCCCTGGGGTCAGGGCTCACACCCCTCACTGCATCCCCAGACTCAGCAGAAGAGGAACTTTGGGCCTGTGCAGGGCTCAGTTCTCACATTAATGGTTGTGCACATGTACATACACAAGACACACGTCTCTGCGTATACAAGTACAGGATGTTCAGAAACAGAGCAGTGGCAAACCAAGCAAAAAGCCACAGAACTATGTGTTATCCAGACCCTGTCACTGCTCCAGCAGCCCTCCAAGAACTCTCTGCATTCAACACCTTTTGGAGCACAAACCCCATCCTGTCAGACAAAGACTGGATATCAGGGTTCATTTCTGGTTCTGCTCCCAATTCCCTCTGTGCACATACAAGTCACTTTGTGTTCCTGCTGCTTTCTCCAATCCCCTGCCTGCTGTGCCATGATGGCCAAGGATTGTCTCCAGCTACAGATCTGTCCGGTGTCCCAGGCAGAGAACTGCATTGGAAGTGGAAGGCTCTGAAAACCACAGGGAAAAGGGAAAGAAAAAACCCCCAAAAGTAAGCACATGTAGTTCATGGTATCCAATAGCTTTTTCATTCAGTAGAGGAACGCCAGCCCGGTTATTTTTGCCTTCTCCTCGCACAGCAGTAGATGGAGCTCTCCTTCCCTTCCTTCCCACCTCTCAGCAGCCCAGGGACACGGCAGTACCAGGGACACAGCAGGGACACGGCAGCACCAGGGGCACAGCAGGGACACGGCAGCACCACGGCAGTACCAGGGACACAGCAGCACCACAGCAGCACCACGGCAGTACCAGGGACACAGCAGGGACACAGCAGCACCAGGGACACAGCAGGGACACAGCAGGGACACAGGTCCCAGCTGCAGGTACTCTGTCAGCAGTGGCAGTGCTGCTGTGGGGACAGACTGGGGGATCACACAGGAGGGACTTCAGGCTCGTGTGATATTTCCTGGCACTTGTGAACAACAAAAGTGTTCAACTAACCACAGCATTGCCTTTCCTTCCAGTCAGGCATTGGCCAATGTTTTTCCTTTCTTTTGTAAACTGTCACCAGGAATACATGGAATTCAGCACTTGTATTTCTTCTGCAAAATAAGGAATGACAAGTTTTGCCTGCTATACTTAGAGAGAACATATATAAAAATTGTATTGTGGCTGTGAGCACTGTAGACTACATTATTCAGAGGATTTTACAGGAACCAAAGGTCAAGGAATCTATGGCCAGTTTCTCTACCACTGCTCACAGCCTGTGTGTAACAGCAGGACTGAGCAAGGATGAGGAACTCTGGCAGCCATTTGCCTCTCTGCAAGCTGGGAACAATGACAAACATATATGTTGGTTTTCTCTTCCTCCCCCACAGCTCCATGTGCTCTGTCCAGTGACTCCAGCACGGCCCTGCACAGATGTGGGCAGCCTTCTGGTCATGCAACACCAGCCAGAACCAGAGGCTGCAGTGCCCTCAGGACCTGCCAGTCAGGTCTTCTGCAACAATAGCTGACAGATGGCATAATTCAGAGCAGGAGAGCAAAGTTAGTCTGCTCTCTCTTTTTTTCGAGTTTTTTTGGTGGGTTGGGTTTTGGTTTTCTTTGGCTGGTTGGTTTGAAAATGCACCGTACACATCCTGCTTCATTCCCCTGCACTTCCAAGTGCAGGCTTGACTTTAAACAAGAGCAATCTGTGTGCCAGGGAAGGCTGTCCTCAAAACCACTGTACAGCCTGTTGTTCTCTAGAAACACGTACTGCTAGACAAGCAATATATAAACCCCTATTTTGACTTATTTGAGATTCTTTGAAAACGACCATGTTATACAAGTAGGAAAACTGAGAATATTGCAGAGTTAACACAAGATGCTGGAGATGATGTTTGCCAGCAAGGTAACTCAATATACATCTATTCTGGCACTCAATAATTAAAGAGAGGCCCCCAGCAGTGAATCCCAGGGTGATTTGCTCACAGCAGCAGCTCTTCACACCAGGGAAGGGCCAGCACCTTGCAGCCAGGCACCAGCACCTGCACACTTTGTCCACAGGGTTCAGCTCTGAAACAGCAGCAGGCACTGCTTTTAGAACTGAGGGTTCATTCCTCCAAATAGAAATTAACAGAAGAAGGAAGATTAGACACCCATCCCTGAAAACAAGGGTTTTTTTTCCCAGATTAGCCTAGTAGTGACTGACTTTCTAGATTCAAGACCTTATCCTGCCTCTGATCCTGCCCAGATATAATGGTCTGCTCAGACAGGATCCATGCCTCAGCCCTAACAGAGTAAAAATCTATGTAAGGACTGCGGTGCTTGGTCTTTAATGAACAGAAGCCAACAGCTGACAAATTAAATACTTCAGAGAAGTGAAAATTAAACAGTCCTGCAGTCACGAGTGTTGGCATATGGAAAGCTGCCACTGAGCTAATAATAGAAGTGTCTGCCGCAGCAGAGAGGGAGGTCCCGGTGCCCCAGAGCAGCCACACATCTGGGCACTGGGAGCACAGCCAGCAGCAACCTATGTTTAAGTAGCACATTCTTGCTACCTTCCTGCCAGCTGCTCATCTTCTGTTGCCACAGGCTGAGGGCAGCAGCCCACAAGCAATAATGTGGCACTGGGACAAACGTGAGCTTGGGCTCTGCCCACCAGGCTCCCAGTTCAGCAGACATGCTTCCTGCAGCCACGGGCACACAGGAGGTCCCTCACCAGTGTCCTGCCTGCCTGGGTACACCTGATTTACTCATTTCACCAAAAAATGAACAGCTGGTTCATTTGTCACACACCTGCATTTGCATATTTTGGACACCAGCCAGCTTCTCTGGCTCCTTCAGGTACCTTTGAGGAGCATAAAGTCACTGGGGGATGACACTTCCTGGCTGACTCCAGCCTGACCCCAGCAGAGCCTCACTGCTTAGGAATGGGAGGAGAATCAGGGCCATGAGGTGGCAGATGAACCAAACACACATCTATCACTCACAGCCAGAAACGGAGAATGATTTGCAGACAGGTGGGTATAGAGCAAATCAACAGCACTTGCACAGGGTATTGACCCATTAATGAATGGCAGAGGAAGGTGAATCAGGATGGTGGATGCAGCCAGACAGCAGCCAGGCTACCCACCTTCAGCTGCCTGAAAAAAACATCCAGGCAGGGATGGGAAAACCAAAGCATGGGGTGTACTCCAAAAGCCAGCATCACAATTAGGTGTGTATCACACGGCCAAGGGGAGGAGAAGCACACTCGTGTGAAACACACCCCACCCACACGGGCAGCACTCCTGGAGATGTCAGACAAGGCTGATCCTCAGCACTTCCCCCAAACAGTGTCCTCCACTCTGTTGCACAGAGAGCTGACAAGAGATAAAGGGCACTGAAGAGCATAAGTGAGATAAAGCACTAAAGAGAAGAGGGAGATAAAATGCTGGAAAGGAGATATGCACGAGTGCACAAACACACATAGGAACAAGCTCTAGTAGAAGGAACGGGCAGGCTCTAACAGCTCCAGCACTGAATCACTCCATCTCTTCCTGAAGGACCTGCCCCATGTATTTCAGGAGACTTTCAAGGTACTAAGCTGTAGAAAGCTGCATCACTGCTGAGCAAGCTGGATAACACAGGGCAAACCAAGTGGAGACAGAGCAATCATGCTTGTTAAGGATCCAGCAGTCTATGGAAGAGCAGCTCGTGCTGGCTGAGGGTGGTTGGGAGAAGACCCTGCTCCCAAGGAAGCAAAAGGAAAGGAAACTCCAGGCAGTCTTTTTCTGTACCCACCAACATCCACTACAAGGGATACCGGTTGGTTCAAGAGATGCACCATTGATTTGGGCAACAACTTCAGCAGGGATAATTAGGCCATCTTCCCTCTGTGACAATAAAAGAAACCCAAGTGTCTCAGATTCACTAAAGGGGATTTCTGTCCGACTGTCCCTTTCAGAACAGCTGTGAAAACAACAGCCTTAGGAGCAATCAGCATCTTGCTCTCCAAGTTCATGAGTAAAACAAACAGGTGCACCCACACAGGCTGCTGTTCAGTCAGCCCTGATACTGATTGCCCATAACAATGGCAAATGCACCCAGGGCTCTCTGCTGTAGGTGTGTGCTCCAGAAAAATCCAGACCCCTATGCCTGCAACTGTAGCAAGAAAATATAACCTCAAAGAGAACCTGCAAGTTCTTCTATTTAATGTTTCAGTGCTTCCTGGTCAGAGACTCACGGTCCTGCATCTACTAGTTGTCCCAGCAGATACAGCTGCTGTTTTCCACATGTGAGGCCTCCAGAAGGAGAATTTAGCTGATGATTTCATCCTGAGAGAGACCTCCCCTATCAGTACTGCGACCTCTGCTAGTAGAATGAGGTTTTTACATCATGTCTGATTGGCAACATGAGCTTCCAAAGGCCAGAGCTGCATCAGGTGAGCCTATGGCTGGCCTTTTGCTAACATCCCTTGGAGCTTGCCTGAGCTGGTGTTTGACTCCTGCAGTGCTGATCACAGAGGACACACCTGGGAGGGATTTCTTCAGGACTGGCCAGGTTCCTCCGCCCACCAGGAGGAAGGGATGGCTTTTTCCTTGCTCAAGGTATGGACTACTGTAGCTGGGCATGACAGGGAATACTTCTGGAGGCCCACTCTTTCCTCAGCACAGGGTGCTGACCACAGCCATAAACAAGAGTTTTGGCACCACGGATGGCACCTGCATTTTCCTTCCCTTAAGTCCCTTTATGCCATCCTCTTCTGCTGTGGTATCTGTGCTCTCCTGTCCCTGCTTTAGCTTAGCAGTGCACACCACAGCAAATTGTGAAGGGCAAGAGACAGCAGGAGGGAGTGCCAGGAGCCTCGTGCCCTCTCACCTCCTTCACCCATTCCTGGAAAGGTGACACTGGACTACACACAGTGACGGTGTTAATACCACACAGGGCAGCAGCTCATGAATTAAAATAGCAGGAACTGACAGTACTCACAGATCTCAGAAAGGAAAGGTGATGTGGACCAGCTCGTTCATCTTTTCCATGACAGGAAACATTTCAGCTCCAGTTAACAGCACAAACATTGTCTGCTGCCATCATGCTTTGCAACTCGCCACACTCCACATCGGGACTACACGAATAAGTAAAGCCAGAGCGTTACTTTTGCCTTTCACTGAAAGAGCTCAAAATGCATCAAACCCCAATTCCGCTGTTCTTTGCAGACTCCAAAGCATCCAGCTGCTCAGTCTATTGTGTCACAGCCCATGGATGTATCCGCCTTATAAGCAAAGCAAGCTGGTTACCCAGATCCAGCTGCTGCAGGACAGGTGGCCTGTCCAGGGCCAGGAGCTCTGGGCCAGTGGTAGCTGCAGTGCCAAGGACAGCTCTCAGCCAGACAAAATCCTCAGGTTTTGATCCAAATCCATTAACAGCTGAGTAAAGAGGTAAGGAGGAGGAAGGACAACGGGCTCTCACAAGCACATACATAGCACTGCCTTTGGCTCCCATCTTCCAATTACTTCTCTACTTTATGGCCATTAGCACAAGAGCAAAAATGGAGGTGAGCTGCAGAAAACAATTTCTTTAGTTTCTCAAGCATACACACCAAACCAGAGCTTGGAACAGGGACACTCCCAGGCAGCTGGAAAACATGTTCAAAGCTTTGGGAAGAACTGTTTTTACAGGACACAGGTCATTTTGGAAATCACAAGCAAGGAGTACTGAAGGGTAACAAGTTTTTGAAAGGTCAGCAGAAAATTCCTATGGCATTTCAGACATCCACAGTAAAATTTTATAACTTCATAACATTAATCATGAATACCTTAAAGAAGCCTTACTGGAAATCACAAATGAATCCTAGGACTTCAATTTAAACTGGAATCTGGCCATTTCAAATCTTGTTGCAGAAGGGTTCCTAATCCTGAAAACAACAGAAAGGACACAGCAATGTAGTATGTCTTACAATAAGATCCATTGGGGGAATTAAATAAATCTGATTTAGTAAAACCAGGATGGGATAGGATGTTAGCCTTGGCTTCAATGATTCTGAGCTGTCCCTCAGACAGGATCTGTAGTAGAGGAGCTATACTCTTAAAATTAGAGAATGAATTAGCTGGTTTTTTCAAGGATTAAATTCTTTGTATTCTCATTAAAAGCTGCCTCAAACAGCCCTGTCTTTAGGGACTGTGCAGGTACTTTTGGGGTGTCCCACATTTGGCTGAATTGCCACAGTTTGCCTATCCACTGCAAGTGAAGGTTTTCCAGACAGAAATAGCACTTGCAGCAATGAGCCACCCCTGGGGCCCCAACAGCACAAACTGTAGCTCACTGTAACACACTGGCTATTCCAGATTTCCTTCTAACCCACATTATACACAGGTGGAGGTTTCATCAGCTGTAATTTCACTTCATGCAGAAGGTGATTGTTTCTCATGCACACAGCACAAGCACAATGGCCCAGCACCCACATGCTGGGCTCTAGTTCTAAGGACTGAGTGAGGGCTCCAACCCCAGCCTCTGGGTGTCACAGCTATCACATATTTGTGTGTATGAATGTGCTGCACAATTGCCCTGAAGCTGGTATATATATGTGCAGCTTGGAAATATAGAACCAAAAGGCAGAGGTTTGATAAAAACCTGGTCATCAAAAAAGGAAAGCAGGACTTCAAATGACAACCAGTGCTTGCTTGTTTTATGGATATCAGTTATCTACATGGGTCTTAAAAAAACATTCGTACAGAACAAAGCAGGGATGTCCCACGGTTTTCCTTTTCACTCAAAGACAGCCTAAAACAGCAGCTTTGGTGATGTGACTTCCAGACTTTGTCAGATAAGGAGACAAAAGATCTCTGTGACAGGCATCCTAGCCCCTGCCTCTCCTCCTCTCTGTACTCTGTCCCTGTCTCCACTAAGTGGTTCCTTTTCCCTTTCTCCTGACTTCCTGTTACTGTCAGTCCTGGTTTCCCTCCCAGATGGCAACCATCCATGTCCTGGCTGCAGTCACTTGCAGGAAGCAGCAAGCCTGCTGCCTCACTCCACACAGCACTGAAACAAGGGCCATGAGACCGAACTTCACTGCAATCACAAATGCACCTAATGCACTGAAAAGTGTGGGACCAAGCTTGCAGGACACACTGTTTGAGGACGTGTCAGACCTGGGAGTGAAACAGAGCCCAGTTTTAGGCATCCATGATGTGGTAGATGGAGGCTGTTTGTTTCATGTGCTAGAGGCACATGACCACAGACCCAGCATTAGCATCTGACCATTGCCACGATGGGAGAGATTTATCCTTTAGCACCAGATATTAAAGTCTTTACATAGTGTGCCACCTGCCCAATAAACTCCTGATCAGCAGACACAAGCATACCTGAAGAGATGATAAAGAAAGCCCAATAATAAGACAGAATTACAAAGACATCTGTAACTTCCACCATGAGACCCAGACCCAGGGTGGAGGCTCAGACCTGCTCTGTTCTATGTGCCTCCCAGTCTCACTCCCACTCCCTTTGAGGGTTCCCACCGCAGTAACCAGCACCCACTGGAAAGTCAGGAGCTCTCTTGTCAGGCCACAGCAAAGGCCAGCAGAGAGCACCAGGCCTAAAGCCACGAGTCTGAAGCTATTTGAAGACACAAACACACATGGAAAAACCTTCAGTTTAAAACATGGATTAAAAAAGCCAAGTAGTTGTGCCCAGTACTGTGACCAAATGCCATTCTTATTCCATCAGAGCTTAAAATAGGTTGGTTAACAAGGCAAACAACTGTGAAAATGCCGAGCTGCTGCCAATGGACACGCAGCAGGCAGTGGCACCGTGCTGACTCGCTCCACTTCCAGCGCCGTGCTGTTTGCCCAAGGAAGCCTCCATTGCACTTCAGCAACACACTGAGCCGAGTGTCGACACAGCCAGAGAGGAACCTCACTGGCAACTTACCCACTGCAAGGGTTGCACAGGCCCCATGCTGAACAGCCCGCCCCAGCACCACAGGGTGAGCGTGCCCAGAGCCCAAGAGCACCCTCAGCTAACAGGACGAGGGGTTCCAGTGGTCTCATTCCATTTACCCAGGCCACAGGACAAAAGCCGGATCCATGGTCTTCCCAGACCCTCCAAATTCCCTCTGCCAAGCCCAGGTATTTCTCACATTTTAGCTGCTGCCTGCACGGGCTTTGTTCATGGTGGAGGCTGAGGCTTTGTACCCAGCTCCGGGAGTTCAGTACCTTCTGTTCAGAGTGCCAAAGGCACTGAATAACCACTTATATTTGCATTTGCCTAAACATAGCCTAAACACACTGCAAGCAAATAGCAGGAATAGGTTAAGCACTCAAGAGGCACAAATAAAAGCAAAAAACACCCATTGATAATTTGGTACTTTTACAAAAAGACCAGAAAAAGCCAATAAGAATCAGAATAACTGAAATGGTATTTTTGTACTGCAGCAAAACCCAAAGAATACAAGTTCAAGATATATGCCAAGAACTTTAAAACCTATTTTTAACCAGTCGGTACATTTTATGAGCTTATCTGTAGATAAGCTAAGCTGCTAAATGCCATTTCTGAGCTTAGATTTTTGCTCCCAGCGTGTGCTCTCGCTGTCTGAGCCTGGCTGCTCCCCCTGCAGCCGCAGCGGGACGGCAGATGCAGCTCCCAGCAGGGCTGCTGCATTATGAATCACAGCATGCTCGCCAGGGGAAGGCAGGCGGGCTGTGCCGAGGGTGGGCTCGAGGGAGCCGAGCGGCTCGGGGCGCTATTCCTGGCGGCGCCGGCGCTGCCCCCGTGCCCTTGTGACAGTGACTCAATCGCCGCCCAGAGCTCGCCGGGCTGCGGTCACACCGAGGGCTGCGAACGCCCCGAGCCCGCTCGCGTTCCTGGAGGGAGGAACAGAGAGGAAATGATGCGGTGCACGAGGCTGCAATCGCTGCGCTCGTTTCAAAGGCAGCCTGCACTGTGTTTGGAACAAAGGCTCTCACCCGAGTAGTAAAAGACAAATAAAGTGTTAAAAAAGGAGCAGCATCCCCTTACGGTTATTTTAACCCTCTGGGCATTGGATGAAGCAGATGTTACAGTAATCGAACGCCTGTGTCTGGAACGAGGTGTCTGGATGCTGTTATACCTCAGGAGATTCAACCTCACAACGTCCCTGCATGCGGGGCGAAGGAGGCCGAGCACTCTTTGGTGTGGAGCTGGTTACAGAACCCTCCCACAGACAGCCCCTGCCTCGGGATCTGTGCTGTGCATCAGCGATGTGTGCGGGCAGCTCCGCCTGGGAACAGCGCAGCCCCTGGTGCCGCAGCGAGCCCCGGGGAGCAGCGGCCCCGCCGAGGGTCCCGCCGTGCCCGCCGCGGACGCTGCAGCCAGACCAGGGCGAGGCGAGGCGGACCGGGGCAGTCTCGGCTCCGGGAGCTGCGCTGAACGCGCCTCGGCCGTGCCGGACAGCGCGTCCCTCGGCCCGCACAGCCAGCCCGCAGCCGTCACCCCCGAGCAGTGACCCCCGAGCAGCGACCCCCGCAGGGAAGCCCCGACGGCAGCGAGCCCCGCTCTCGGGCCGTGCAGCGGCGAGGGCTCCTCGTGTCCGGCGGAGCTCGGTTTGTTGCACTGGCCAAGCCCGAGCCGTCCCCATCGAGCGACAGGCACTGCACACCCACAGCTGCTGTCCCACGGCACAGGGTCACCTCAGCCGCTGTCTCGTGGCACAGGGTCACCTCAGCCACTGTCCCACCGCACAGGGTCACCTCAGCCGCTGTCTCGTCGCACAGGGTCACCTCAGCCACTGTCCCACCGCACAGGGTCACCTCAGCCGCTGTCCCACCGCACAGGGTCACCTCAGCCGCTGTCCCACCGCACAGGGTCACCTCAGCCGCTGTCCCACTGCACAGGGTCACCTCAGCTGCTGTCCCACCGCACAGGAACACCTCAGCTGCTGCCCAAGCCCAGATCCAGCTCGGGGTGACCTGGAGCCATCAGTGCTGCTGCTGAGCGGCCGCAGGATTTCACTGCTCTGGAACAGAAAGCTCCAGTGTGCACAGCTTGCCCCCACATCCACGCTTCAGGGTCAGAACACACCACAGACTGTATCTGGAAACTATCTGTTTGATCTTAGAAATCTTTTCCTACATAAAGGATTCTGTGGGTCAGTGGGACTGCTCTGCCTGCAATGCAGGCCTCAGCCTCCACTGCACCAAACGGGAGCTTCCACAGAAGAGAAACCAGAGCCATCATCTGCTGTGTTCTGGGGTGGAGGCTTGGCTGCGTTTTATTTACATTCATGAATCCGCTGTTATCAGTTATGTATGTCTGTGGCAGTGCCCTTTTCCAACACACTGCCAGCCATGCAGCAGAACAGAGCCAGTGCTCCTTTACCACACACAAGGCTCAGGCAGAGCCTGCACTGCATCCTGCAGTCTGGTTCCACAGCTCCACCTCAACATGCCACCGCATGCTTTTTGGGAACAAGCTGCCTCCTCTTTCTGTGCACCACACAATCTCACACTTGCTGATCTCACTCCTTTGCTTCTAGGTTAGCTGTATCTTCACTGATCAGAAATACCGCTATTCCAAGGAAAGGAACAGTGACAAGTCACTGCAGACAGTGACAGCAGCCATGACTGCTAACACATGGCACAGCAAGGCTGCTGAGCAGAGACTGTCATTCTCATTTACAGACAGGAAAATAAACCCCTTCTGAAGGCAAGGACACAAACTGGCACTTTCCAAGTGACCAGATTAGCTGCTTTTGAATGCCAATAATGATTTGTGGTTTCCCTCCACTTGCCACGTTAATCCCACGGGAGTACACATCAGTGACTGCTCTGTCCCCAGACAGCCACAGATCTTCAGCCCACCCCTTGATCAGTCATCAAACACCCTGCTATCAGACACCTTCTTCAACAAATCAATTGCACAATTAACACCATTTGGACAAATTCAGAGTAATTCTGTAACTCACCCAGACTGAAGTCCTCTCCTGCTTCGCCAGAGGGCTTTGTGTGCCTTGTGATCACATATTACACCAGTTCCACCACGACAATCTCTCTTCATTGCCAAAAACCTGTTTACAAAGCCCTCAAGCTGCACAGATTACACAAAACCTAATGTACAGAAAACCACTTGTGCCACTGGGCTGGCATGCCTGACAGGATCCTGCTCCTGGCACAGGGCAGGGACACGCCAGGGACCTGGTGTGGGTCTTGGGGCCAGCCTGCCCAAAGCAGCTGTCATGATCAGCTGCAGCAAGAACCTCCAGCACAGAAAACCTCTGCACTGCCCAGCTCAGCACTGGGTGTGAGGCTTGCCCCTCTTCCAGACATTCTCCACCAGAAGAGTTAAACTTCAGGGTGAAGCTTTCTGGTGAAGATCTATGAGCAAGGGAGAGGCTGAGACAAGGACTCAAACCCTTCTGGCTCACATGACCCAATTCCTGTCACTACACACAAACCCAGTTTTAGTTTTGCTGCCTCTCCCATTTAGAGCAGCCTCTTTGACAAGCATGTGCTGTGGTTCCTGCAATCCCACAGTAACCTTGGCTGCTAGTTCTCTATCTACACATGGATTCCAACTTCCTCAGCCAGAAGCAGGAGTTTTTTTCCTAGGATTTACTAAATCTTTTAATCTTCTACCTCTGAAATCTGTAATTCTACTTTTTAAAGTTCATATTCATGAAGGGAGATTGAAGTGACCAAACTGCTGGTACCAGAGAGAGAAAAAAGTCCTATTTTTCATTCTTCAGTTGCAATTCATGGCATTTCAATTCACAGTCACCAGCCGGGGAAAGCTTACATAAGTTAATGCACAGATTGAAGTGACTTACAGAACATTTCACTAACAGAAAAACACGCTGCAGACACTGGGAAGGAACAGGATTTGTCTACAGTGCTCTGCTCTGCTGAGGATCCAGAGAGCAGTTGGGACCCATGTAATCTGGAGATCTGGCAATATTAAACATCACTTAACACCAGAGAGACTTGGAAATGCTCGAGAGTCTAATGAAGAGGCATGAGGATAACAACAGGATAGAAGCATTTGACATACAGGGCGAGCTGAAGGGATCTGAGAGCATGCTTTGAAGAGAAGAGCTGGACTAAATGATCTCTGGAAGTAACATTAGTCAAGGCTGCTCTCTGCTCCATCACTTCCCATTTGCAAGAGCCGGGATGCTTCATGCACACTGAGGGCTGCAGTAGGGCAGCAGTCACCAGGGAATGGACATGGACACCAGTGCTTGTGCCTGCCTAGCTGGGTGGGGATCCATTTGTGCAAGGCTTTTCTAAAACAGCACAAGAACCCATGGCTACAAATTCAAAACTAGCTTTTGCAGTTGGCAACTTTTAGGGAGCTGTCAATCAGGCACAGCCCATTCCAGTGGCCAACACGTGCTTGCTGATGACTGAAAGGCACAGCCAAATGATGTGGCTGCTGCAGGAGGAGGCTGAGCACCACGGCCTCGCACTCGGCTGGCAAGAAAGCCACCTGTGCACAGACATTTCCTGCTGCCCAAGTGCCTGCTCTGTGTTTGTCCAGGACCCAGTCCTACAAGGCTGGTCTTTGGGGAGATTCTGCACCTCTGGAAGCACAAGTAACCACCACAGATCACTGCCATTGGTCCTGCTGACATCAGGCTGAGCATCAGGGCAACCAGCTGATGGAAAGGTGCTTTACTGTCACCTAGCAGTCCAGTAAACTGGGGTTGAAACTACTCAGAAGTAGAAGATAGACAGATAGACAGATAGATAGATAGATAGATAGATAGATAGATAGATAGATAGATAGATAGATAGATAGATGATAGAGGCAACTCAAACCAAGTTATCTT